>VZRR01002745.1:425089-436394 GCA_013398015.1 Oreocharis arfaki
GCTGCCCCGGGCCCGGCCCCGGCGCCGGGAGGGACCCGCGGCAGCGCCGGCACCGGCACCGCGCCCGGGCCCGCGAGAGAGCGGGCAGGGACAGCACCGCCCAGGGCCCTGTTTAGCGAGGACAGGTCAGAACGCACCTTGTGAAAACCAGAACTTCACAGCTCCGGGCAGCCTGGTGCCTGCCTCAGATCGGGCCCAGAGCGCTCAGCAACCGGCAGCAAAAATAACCCCAGGCAACGGGAAACTGTCGTCTTTTAAGGCTCGTGTTCCTGCCAAGCCGGGGCAACAGTGACATTCCATTGTTCTTTAAAAATGAAAAGCTACCAAGTATTTAGGATTCAAATAGCTGGGCATTCTTCAGTGCTTCTCTGCAGCTCCCGGAGCTCAGGCAGGGCCGGGCGCTGTGGGAGAAGCTCAACACCAATTGACATTTCCAGGCTGCCTTGTACAGGAACCGCAACTGGACGTTCTGGTGTGCTCTCTCTTTTCTAGACCTTCCTTTAGACGGCACCTCTTGTGGCAGCCACTTCCATCCACTCACAGAGCCAGCGCCTGTGCAGCACGAGTGAACCAGTCCTCAGGAGAGCCCGGACTAGCACGCTGAGGAAAACAAAGCCAGAAGGATTTCCCAGCAGTTAACAGGCACAACAGCAACAAAAATACGAAAAATAATGGTGATTGCACCAGGTTTGTTCCTTTAAAATTTATTAAACTGCTGAAGTCTGATTAGGAAAAAAAAATTAAAGTGTAACAAAAGTTATACTGTTTGGTTAAGAATATGAAGAAAACATGCCTAACTGCCCCACTCAAAGATCTTCTGCAAAGATAAGGCATGTTAAGTCATTATGAAAGAAGTCAGTGTGATATTTGCCTTCAGCAGCACAGGAAACATCTAAAGCCAAACCTAAAGCCAAATTACCAGTGCCTGAATTGCTACCTTCCACTTTGGCAAGGCCAGAGATACAAACTTCTTTTCTCCTGGCAGTGCCAGGCACTGTTATCAAAGCCATTCCATTGTTCCAGGCCAGAGATGCAGATTGAGAAATTTGTAAAGGTCAGTTCCTTATCCAGGAGCCTCCGTGTTTTCATTGGATGTGTTCTTCCTTGCAAAGCTTTCATGGCCTTGTAATAATCCCTTTAACAAAAGGCTATCCCTCACACTCCTGGCTGAGATTTGTGCCTTCTAAAATCACTGCTGTGACTAGATAATTTCTTGGGGCTGGGGCACTAAATTAATGTTCTGCCCCTAGGAGAAGTCTAAAGGGAAACCCATGTTTGCCTTGAAACCCAACAAAATGAAAGCCACTGTAGAAGGTGGTGCTGCCTGGGTGACTGCAGCTTCCTTTGCTGAGCATGATAAGAACAAGGGGCTCCCAAGGACTGGTATTTGACCAAGAGCATGGAGCTGAACTTTCTCACCCTAACACACTTCTCAGGCAGAAATATTTATTTAAGGAAGAAGTTGCACAGCACATACTGCTGTCTTCCCCCCTTGGGTAAAGCACTCACACAAATTTAGGCACCCTGGGTAAACAGCACGCTGCTTTTCCCAGTGGTTTCTACTCTTCCTGCACCATATAAAGTTGTGTCCCTCTCCCCTCTGGACTTCCCCAGGAGCTCTCTCTTAATCACTGGTACTGAGGCACAGCTGCTGCTGCGGGACACAGAGCTGCTGAGAATTCATAAGCATCCTGGAAGACTTCTTTGGCCACTGAAATATTTTGACACACAAAACTATCCATTTCTGGGGCTATAATATAAATATAAACCACAATATTGGTAACTGGTGACTAGACATTTGTAACTGGGCATCCTGCCCAGTTCCTGACACATTAATAAATTAGTGTTCAAGGCTACATGTCATTTTTGAGCTTCAACATCTCTGAAACAATTACCCAAGACTTTGTAAGGAAATGTGACCAATTTGCTTTTCATGGTGGCAACCAACAGCATGGAGACCACACTGATGTCTTTGTGCTGCAGCACCAGCTCTTCTTGGGGAAAAAAATCTGTAATAGCAAGTTTCTGCTAGAGATTGGCAGCCCATACAGGGCACCAAGAGGGAAGAGACAAAAGTGAAGGAAACTAATCCTTTCCAGAGAATATTAATTATTCAGTGTGCTGATAGAACATGGGACAGCAGTCTCATGTGTCACATGTTGCTGCCCCCAGACTGCGATCAGGCACTGGGGAAAGCACCACAAAACCACCAAGGACACGATACAAACACAGCTATCCTAACTTTTTCTCATACTGCTTGGAGGATTTAAATTGTGGATTTCAATAGTTACGAGCCTGCTGAAAATCAAGGCTGTTTCTCCATGCTTCATTACTTTCCTCTTAGAGCAGCTATAATAGTATTTTAAAGTTCCAACTCATGTAATTCTGAGAGCACTTTTGATTTCTTCTTTTGTGTAAGACCCTTTCCTCACCACAGTCTTCTGAGCTGGGTTTGAGCTCACTCTGCAGCACAGGGGGAAAGTGCAAAAGTTGACCAAAAATCTACAACTAAATAAAAGGGTGAGGAGTTACTGTGTGCACAGACAGGGAAGAAGAGAGCTCAACTTTTGTTTACTGAGAATTCTGTCCCCTTTCTGCAAGGAGCAGAAAGCCCACGCAGAAAACACACATAGAAAACCTACAGAAAAAACCAAACCAGCTAAGAAAGAGGAGGCTGCTAAGGCACAGTTCCAGACAAACACCACTTACTTAAAATATCAAAGAACAAAGCAAGCAACAATACAAAGCCTGGCAAAGCAAAGGTGCTCTCTTTCTCCTTGCAGATCCGGGTTACAGAAGCCAAAACTCCTGCAGCCACATCATTACTCAGTTCTTGATCAGGTCAGCTGCACAAAGGTTCATTAAATATTTACAGGTGACATTTTTCTGACTTGTGACAACCAGGATCAAGATAACCATCCATTTTCTACAGCCGCTCTGTTCAAATCAGTTTGAAAAACCAAGCAGCAAGAAAAGAACAAACAGCAACAAAGCCCACAGGATGAAAACTGCCAGGTTTCTGACCAGCTACCAATAAAAATCTTACCCTTGAAAGCGACAGAAAACAGCCACAGTTAGAGATTTCTTCAACAAATTCAGCACCTCTGAAAGAGTGCAGGATACAAACTTCAGGACTAAGAACACACAGAATAAACTAGCAATCAATTTCTAATCACAGTAGTTACTGGAGATTTTTGTGAAATGGCCAGGTATGGTAACAAGCTGAATTCTTTACGTGGGACGAAGCAACAAGCAGAAGAAAGAAATCTCACACACACTGACACACACTTCCCAAGAGGATATCTCAGGAGAACCCCTGTGAAAGTGATTTCTTCGTGTGTGTTGTGCAAAGAATTTACTTGCACTACCCCCTATCTGGCAATGCACTAACAAAGCAAATTTCTTGTGTAAATGAGATTTAAATCACACTGCTGTGCTGAGAAGCTCACCACTGCCAAGATAAAAAGACACCAAGTCTTAGTTTGTACATTCAGACACGCTCAACTACTTGGCAAAAAGGCTTCCACCACAGAAATTTCACAGTTAAAAATAGAAGGTGAGCTTGAGAATAGTAAAGTTTTCTTCCCACAATCCTGGCATTTTATTCCTTTTCTGACACATGAAAAAAGTGGGATAGCCAGCCCTGAAGACAGCCTGTTACTAAACCCACATAATTGGTACACTGACAGAAACACAGGCTCCCTTTACCAGAGCCTTCTTTGCTCTTGTATCCAGGGGCTTCTCTAAGCTCTGATTCAGCTTTCCTGCCCCTCTGCAGGAGCTTTCACCAGCCTCCCACAGGCATAGCTGGTCTTGAACTGAAGTGTGACCTGTGTTTGGGAACACAGACACAGTGCCCCCAACCCTTCAGGACACAGAGGGTAACAAGAGGGCTATTTTGGTGAAGTAGGACTTGACTTCCTCGGCTGAAGTATATTCTCTTACTTCTGTTTCACAGCTACTAATTTCTGCAGGCAGAGCAATTCTGCAGATTAATGAGAATTAAAGTTGAAAGCGTTCTTTGGTGTGTGACACAGGCACATGGTTTCTTCCTCAAACCAGCCACAAAAACAAGCAGAGAAGACTGTTCCCTACACCTTACACCAGGCTGGCAGAAATAACTGAGTTCTGTGGAGCTGCCTTGCAGACCAGAATAGCTGTGCCTCAGAGCTGTTCAGAAATGCTCCAAATACTTGGTGAACATGCTGACATTTCAAAAAGAAGTCACCCGTATTTATCTTTTCCAATTATCTCCATAAATACATAAAATAAATTCCTTGTTAAGGTCAAACACTTCTAAATATCCAGGTTGATGCAAGCAACCAGGGTTTGCCTCATCAGGTTTACACAAGATGGTAACACAGACAAGCAAAAGCAGAATGCCATTTTCCAGGGGACATTGTGGGAGAACACTCGTTGCCTAGTTATAAACAAGCAATCACTGTATTTCACTGAGGTGATGCCATTTCCATTCCATTTACTCACAGAACAAGTACCTACCCATAAAAAAAATAAAACAAACAAACAAACACCCAAAAAAACAAAAAACAAACCACCAAGCAGATGCTATAGGAATGCTGATTTTACACAGGATTTTCTCCATTTTAACCGAAATGACTTGGTTACAGATTGACTTTGCCCCAGAGCAGATGTAAGAGATGAACACACAGCAAGCCTTTGCCACTGCTTATTTTTGCTGTAACTAAGGCAATGCAGAATCATTTGGGAAAACCTACACCCTAGTGCCAAGGTGTGATGAACATTCAGCACACTGCTCCCAGTGTGTGTAAAGTCAGCATGTGTTGTCTTTGTAGCAGGGCAATCTTTAAAAGTGTACTAGCTACTTTAAACAGAACTGGAAGGGCAAGAAAACCCTAAGTTCTTGAGCAAATATTTTTCCTTACTGGCATCCAATCCTGTATCTTGTGCTAGCTCTGCTGTCCCCACCTTGAGCCAGGAGCAGAGATTAGCAGGAGCCATTCAGCAGTTGCAAAGTTCTGGAAGTTCAGGCCACTCCAGGGTAGTGGTGAAGGGAATCCTTGCTGCCACTTCTGCTGCGTTTGGAGTAAAAAGGCAGTTCCCAGGCTCCAAAACAGACACTGCCCTGAGCTCCACCACCACAGCAGAGTGCAAATGAGGTGACCACTGAATGGAAAGAAGCTCAGCACATTCACTCAAGGCGTCCTAGCAGAAAGCTGAACACAAACCCCAGCTTTCAGCAAACAGGAAAAATTTGTGTGGACCAAGCACAAACCATACTTGGATCACAACTGTGCAAGAGCACCATCACAGCTCTCCCAGCAGTACAACAGGCTCAGATTAAAACAGTAGTTAAAGGAATTAGGACTTCTTATTTTAAAAAACACCACAATCTCATGTGGATAACAACCCACTGAAGTAGCTGAGCATTTGCAGTACATCTAACACCCCAGTACACCAGTGACAGAGACTCAAATACTTGCTAGAGCTTTAACTTCAACCAGAAATAGCTACTGAATTGAAAGAATTGGAAGTTTTTGTTGGTACAGACAGTGTTCACAGAGCATTAAAAAAAACCCCCAAAATTCTGTAGGGGAAAGAGCTGCAAAGACAATTAATGTGTTCTCACTGGGCTCAGAGATGAGATACAAAATCCCACCAGCTCTGAAGCCAGGAAATTGTCACCTCTAACATTTTTCCTTCTCTGTTCACATGTTGTATTACAGCAGGAATTTCACCGTCTCTTCTTCATGTAGCAGGATCAAACACCTTTTAGTTGTGCAACTTCTTAGCAAACAATTCTCACTCTGACAACAAAAAGGGAAACAAGCACCACTCCCACACCGAGAATCCCGGACCCGGAATGTGTTTCACGGGACTCCCAAAAGGCACAGCCAAGGCAGTCGCTCCTCCAGCTCCTCCTGATGGCAAACCAAGGGCACAGCACCCTAAGAAGGGAGTGGATGGGAACGCTGATGTCACCCCACGCCAAATGCCATTAAAAACCAAGACCTAAGCAGGGTTTGGTGAAAGACAACACTTTGTTTGCTCAACTCCTGGGATCAGCAGAGGGGCCGATGCAAATGCACAGGAGGCCTTCTCTGGGTCTGTGACAAATCTCCAGCTCAGCACTACTTAAGGCCAATAGCTCTGCTTTAAACTTACTGTCCAACTGTAAGTTAGTGAAGCTTCTTCCTTTTAGTGAAGGAAAAACAGGGAATGACACCTACAGAACAGAGGAGGGATGTGAGAGGGGATCAGGCTGTCAGGCTGCACAAGACAGGAGAGGGATTAAGGCAGCCAGGGACAGAAGGTTTGAAGAGGGCTGAAGATGCAAAGAGTGACTCCCATTTATATATCCATCAGCTCAAGAACTGATACAGCTGCCTGGGGTACCTTTTCTTTAAGAGCAAAAAAGAAAGGAATCCAAACAATGATAACAGAGAGAGCACATGGGAAAACAAAACACACAGGAGTACCCTCTAGGTAACAAACATTTTATTTATTTCTCAAAGAAACTACAGCAATATCCGTGATTACAGAATTACAAAGCACTGAAAAACCAAAGGAATGAAACGGTGCGGATCCAAGCACTAAGGACATCACACCTTGTCTCTCACCGAGCCATCACTCAGAAAAATCACATTATCTGAAAAGAAATTTTAAAAATTAATCCTGAGGATTGTTTTGCCCTGTGGCAAGGCTTCACACCATGAAGACCAGCTATTTGTGTTAAAAAAAGTTGCTAAGATGTGGATTCTGGAACAGAATAATAGTTCAAAAAACAAAACAGTGTCCAATACAGGGTTCTTTCTCTACCTGCCCTAGAAGCAGACAATTCAAGGTGGCAATATGTACTATGAAACAAGTGTGCTAAAGCTGATGAAAAGCTGCTGAAGAGTCAAAGACACTAGAAACATTTTAAAATAATGGTTTAATCTTCTGGCTACAATCTCTATCAGTTACAGCTTATTTCCTTTTTCTTTTGTCATTTTCAGTCTGCACTACCATGTCAACAGCCTATAGGAAGCTCCTACTGCATCAAGCCTAAGGAATTTCTAAAGCATCCTGAGACTGGGTCTTTTGAACAAGAAACCATTAGGAGAATACTAATTGAAAAAGAGAATTGCTTCTCCCCTCCAGTAACTTACAGCACTGATAGCTTTTAAAGAGGCTGCAGAAACATCCAGGACTACAGCTGTTCTTTTTCTTTTTTCCTTCCTTTCCCTCTGTCCTAGTTTTAAGACATAATTGTGTAACAAATGTTTGCTCTACTACCCAATCAATTCATCCCTCACTCAAAAGCAACACAGTAGCAGCTCTACCCACAATAAAGATGTAGGATGCTAAGGCTATTTCAAGCATCCAGGAAAAGTTGACTTTCCTAGTTCTCTTCGTTGTGCTTATCCAAGGAACGAGTCTACTCCTCACCCATTCTGTGCTCTTCTTACCACTCCTGGCTACCAGAACAATGTGTTGCTAAGTTCTCCACCAAGATATCTGCACATCTTTCACAGAGGTCCTTAATGGTGAAGTTTCCAGTCTTAAACAGGAAGAAAAAATTCTGGCAAACTGAGACCAAGCTACTAAACAAATGGTGCTTAGAAAAGGAATATGCCTGACCTGCAGCACTAAACACCGGTGTTCTTAAAACACTCAGTGTCTGCCTCCTGCACCGACCGGGGCAAGCAAATGACACCAACAGTTTGCAACTGCACACTCTCATTTTCTGTGTGTTCACAACCAGTGCCAGGGAAAGCCTACTGGTACACACTATCTATTCTCTCAAAATCCCTGAGTGTGGATACTGAGGATGAAGACAAACCAAGCTCCATTTCAGAGGTCGCCCACCCCCTCTCCATTTTAACAGGGCAAGGGGCAGCTCGGTGCTTTGCTCCTTACCTGCTATAATTGTTGTGGCCTGTCGCCTCACATTGTTCTTATCTGTGTATTCACCATAATCTATCTTCCCTTCAACAAAGATTCGAGAGCTGAAAAAAAACCAAGAAGTTGATTTTGGTGCTGCTGTTTTCCACTCTGTATCTAGAATCACAGAATGGTTTGGGTTGAAATGGGACCTTAAAGACCCTATAGTTCCAACCCTCTGACCATAGGCAGGAATACCATCCACTAGACCAGGCTGCTCAAAGCCCCATCCAGTCTGACTCTGAACACTTCCAGGGGTCGGGGATCCACAGCTTCTCTGGGCAACCTGCTTCAGTGCCTCACTACCTTGACAGTAAGGCTTACATCCATACATCTAACCTAAATTTCCCCTCTTTCGCTTTCAGCCCATTCCTTGTCTTATCACCACAGCTCCTGATGAAAAGGCTGAATTCAGAATCTGATTCAGAGTACACAGGCTTTTGTATCAGTTGTTTGTAGCAGGTCTTACTTTTTTTAATGGCACCTGTATCTTTGTATAGCTCCTGGTCACCATAATTATTACAGTAATCCATTATTAAGGCATTAAATCCCCAATCACGTTTGTTATTCACTCACCCCTTCCTCACATACTGATAGGTGACATCCCTGAGGCCTGGTCTGAAGACAGAGATCCTGTGCCATGTCGTCTTCTGGCTGATATCACCTGAGGTGCATAGAAACAGAGCTGGATGCCTAATCCTCTTTGTGATACAAGACACAGAAATTAGTTCCAACACATTGGTATTCCCAAATGATGAGAAGTGATTTGAAAACAGATGTATGCTAGCACTCCATCTCCCACTTCACTTCAGAACTAAATGTTCCACTCATCTGTGTCCAAACAGTCTTGTGCAGAAGCACAGTTCAAACCAAGACATCACTTTTCCTGGAAGACAGTGCTCATGCTATTATTATTTTTCCCTTCATATACTCCACTTTGAGTAGAAGTTAGAGAATGAGACATCTGTAGATGCAAACTCATGACAGAATCAATGAGAAAATTATCTTTACTTTTCTCATCTTGAAATACAATTAAGAGCACAGAACCTGCTATGCCTCTGACAAACCCCACCAGTGACAAACTGCCCACTCAACACTGTCTCGTCTCTTCCTGAGGAAGGTCAACAGCAGATGTCTCACCAGTATATGCTGCTGAGGATCAGCAAGAGACACACACATGCAGCAGCATCTCTGCTGACCCCAAAGGAACTTTCCTGCACCCCAGAGATTTGCAAGCATGGTGCTGCTGGCCATGCAGCAGTGACCTGGCACAAGTTGCTCATGCAGACTCACCTCCCTGGCTCATTTCACTATCTCCTGTCCGCCACATCTCATTGGTTGCCAGGGAAAATATGGTAACAGGATTTTTTCCTTCCACTTGCCTCATGATGGGGTCCTGCCCAACCCGACCAAGCAGCTGAACACGATTCATGGCTGGAACAAGAGAGACCAAACACACATACAGGTCAACTTCCAATCATGGCAAGCCACAAATCAGCAGCTTTTGTCAAGGGCCAGGATCACAACTTCCTGTACCTCATAGCCACTTTTCAAGCTCTTGTGACTTCTGGCTTTTCCAGGCCCCAGCAGATGGTTGACTATGTCTGTACTGTCATTATTATTACTATGAAATAACCTATTTAAAAAGCCAAAAGTTCTTTATTCTTTCTGTTCTATCTTTTTTACAGACACATCCATATATCACTTGACACTAATTTGCATTTACTTTTCTTGACTTTTCCTTGTTTCATAACAACAAAACATAATGCATAGCAGTACCTTTGAAACAAAGTAGCCATATTACAGTCCATCCTCTGAATGAGAGAGTCATTAGTTTCTACACAGGTACCAGGCCTACACAGACAGAGTTTATCCCTTCTCCATGTTCAAGGAGAACTGGAAGAGGTCAGGGAAGTATCCCTTGTGCACAATGAGCATGTCAAGTGAATAGTGAAGGCTGAAGTACACCTGCAGCAAATCCTGCTGAGGCAGCAGCACCCACACAAGTCCCCCAGGGACCGAGGAGTCTGAGAAACAAGCACACAAGACACCTGAAGGCAGGTGTTAGAAGCCATGACAACAGCAGACCCAAACCACTGCCACAGAAAGTACAACTACCTGCCCTTTACAGACTGTAGTCCTTGTCAGGGCTTTTTTCTATTCCCCTATTCCTATTCTTTCTGCTTGACCTGACAGAGACCAGACAGGGAGCCACTCAAGAGTCTGTGTGCTTGAAACAACACACTCTTAGCTACTACAATGAGGAGCTACCATTCCTACCTGCCTCTCTCCTGCCCTTTTTCAGACGTTCTAAACAGAGATAAACGCAATGAGTAACAACTAAATTGCAAGCCAGGAGCTACTTACATCTCTCAAGTACCAACGAGGTAACCGTATCAGAGTCATGTCTTACAAACTGGCGCAGCACCTGAAGGAACAGAGAAATGCAAGTTCCCAGCACACAAACCAAGAACAGCCTTCATAAGCCACTACACCTCATTTTCTGAACACCTGCAGAGGTTCTGCAAGTATGTTCTTTTCCAGGTAACTAATGAAGGAACTGAGGAAAGAAATCTGTTCAGCCAAATGAAGCTAATAAGATTATTTAAAGAATAACTGGCTAAACCAAGGTTAAAAAGTTGCCTAGAAAGAAGTAGGGCCAAAGGTATACCTCCAACAATAGTTTTTGGAACATGCAATAACTACTGTAGTACATAAGTAAGAGGGGAAGAGGTTTGTAGTAAGAGTGGTGGTTTAGTTGTTTGAGCTTTGGTCTTTGGAAACAAACAGGTCTGACAGTTCCACTAACTTTTTGCTTCACTTCAGAGGTGTGCCCAAAAAGTACATCCATTCACTGGAATGAGCAGAGGATGCATTGCATGGGAACACCCTTGTTCCCATGGCAAATCAAGGACACATAAAAATCAGCACTGCAAGTGGGACAGCAGTAAAGAACTGCCTTTATACCAGCAAATACTCCATCCCAGAAGAAAGGAGGGGGGGAATAAAAAGCCCAGGAACACTTCTGCTAGAGGTCCGTGTGCAGGAATGAGAAAAAAAGGCTCATTTCCCCTAACACGTGGTTCCAGGCCCGTCGGAGTGCTCACACCCTCCCCCCCAAGAGGGGAGCCAGCGGCAGCCCTGAGGCCCCGGCCCAGCGGGCACGGCCGGAGCGGGGGCACAGCCGCGGCCCCACAGCCGGCGCGGTGCGGGCGAGGGCTCCGGGGCGCTCGGCTCTGCCCGTCCCTCCCCTTGCCGGGGCGGCGGCCGAGCGCTGCTTCCCTGTCCGGAGAGTCCCTGCCAGCCCCGCGGCGGGGACAGAGCGGCTGCAGCTGCTTCTCCCCCCCGGCCCGAGGGCAGCCGGGCCCGAGCTCCGCCGCGGCCCCAGCCCGACCGCCCC
>VZRR01002745.1:436495-452952 GCA_013398015.1 Oreocharis arfaki
GAGAAAACAAAATCCCATCACTCCATCATCGGTTGAAAAAAGAAGTTAAAACCTTTATTCGCACGGAACGATCTCCCAGTTAAAAGCCAGCATGTGCAACGTCATAAAACAAACCAGTAAAACCTGGAAACAACCGAGTTATCAAGTTTACGCTCTCCCTCGTAACAGCGCAGAGCTCTGCCCATCCAAAACACACAGGTGACAAGGACCCCCAAAGTTACATTTAGCAGGGAGAGGAGGAGGGGCATATGAGATCTCAAATACAAAATATATATCACAATTAACATGGCAACTCCAAAAACCTTCCTAATTGCCCTCATCTTCGCTGAAAAGCTGCAATTCACAGGCAGGCAGCTGCACCACGTGCGAGATGCTGGAGGGGAAATGGATACGGACCCAGCTACCAACGCACCGCAGTTGTCTCCCCTCCCTTGAACAAGGAGTCCTTGCCAGCTGACAGAAAACAAGTCGGGCATCAGGGGCTAACTAGTCTGTTAAAACATACTCAGTTACCAAAGTTTTGTTGCTTAAATTTGAAAGAATGTTTTTCTTCAACTCCCACTCCTTAACTCAAAGTATTTCCTTTTCTTCTGTGTCCCCCTTCAGTGAAACGCCACTGCAGCTGCAGCCCGAGTTCCCCAGGACTGCTGTGTAACCAGCCTGGCTCCCATGTGTAGCTAAAACTGGCTGCTGTAGTCTCTGCCTACTTGCTCCTAGAAGGGCCCATCTGTAGATGCTGTCTCCCTGTACAGCCACTACCATGCCTCTAAAGATACAGCCAGCCCAAGTGGTAGGACCACAAAATCACCAATAACAGGGCCCAGAGTAGAGGGGGGTAGAGAAAATGTCATTTTCGTCATCATGGCAGAGTTGCACTTTGTCTATAGCAAGACCAATTACACAAGAAATTAAACAGGTAAAAGACTGAGGACAACCTTAAATCCCATGGTCCAACACTTAAAACCAGTCATTCTTCTCTCAGCCGACATCTCATCATCACTAAGAGGGGAACAAAAAAAAATAAAAAGAAAATGACAGGGAGAGAATATGGGGCATTGGTCTGTGCAGACCCTCTGCTTTCACAGGGCCATTCAGCAGTCAGAGCTCTTTGGACAACACAGAAATTCAGTAACCCAGAGTAAAGCTAAACGAGCGACAGCTCTTCCCTCCCACCAGACGCTTGCTCTTCTGCTTAGAAGAGGTTTCAGACTCTTGTAACTTGGCACTTCCTAAGGCTTGGTCCTTCATGAGGGTCTGGGCAAGGCGAGCTGCTTTAAGTTCCCTGCAGGGGGGAGACAGAAGGAAGAGGAAAGGAAGAAAACCATGTCATGTGTGAATCCCCATCAGCTACAGAAGCACACTACAAACAATCTTGCACGAGAGGGTTACTGTAATACTCCAGCATGGCTGGAAGGGAGCAACTTCTCATCCCAGAGGGTGACATGAAGATTACTGTAGCTGTCTTGTAGAGTTTTTGCTTGAAAAGGTATGAGCTCTGAAGATTTACCAGAAGAAAACTATGTATCAAGTCAGCAACACACTGGCACCAGTATGAGGAACCCCTAGCTCAGTTTTTCTCCCATTGTTTCAGATATTTGTGAATGGTTTAACTTAGATCAATGTCGTCTCATGCAGCACAAATACCTAAATAAAGGCATATGCTTCTTTCACATTGCCTTTCTTTCCATGTACTCACCGTTCTTCTAGAACATTCACTCTTCTGTCTACACAGAAAGCCTACTCCTCAGCTGACTACTGCACTTAGAGAGGTTGTGGGGCAGTTCTTAGATCCCAGCACCTCAAAACACTGCTGCCAACAGCAGTGAGAGGGAACAAGAGGAAAAAAGATAACTGCCAGCACCTGATATTTCTCTTCCTTCTGTGCTTAGGCCACTATCTCAGTGCATTATCAGTTCCTCATCTGCCCACTGGCTGCATGTTGTATCAGCATTTTGCATCATCAGCGGTTGCAGGAAGCACACGAGTTCATTGTTGTTACTCAACCAGCTCCTCCAAGCCAGAGCTGGAGCACAGCTGCTGCCTGGGCACTGCAAGTCCCTGTTAGAGCCCCATCATCCCCCCAGCACCAGGCACAGGAGCTGACCGGGAATTTCTGCACGTGTAGTCTCCCAATACCACCACCCTCCTCTCAGAGCTGGTGACCAGCACTGTTGTGCCCACACCTTCTCCCCATCGTGCCCAAGCCAGCCCTACCTTTCCAGCATGGCAGTCTTGCATTTCTCCTCATTTAGCTGCTCCTGGAGCTGCACAGCTTTATCACATGAAGGACGGAGAACAGGGTGTTTGGTGAGAGCTGTGGCAGAAGGTCTTTGCACTGGGTCAGGATGGATCATGAGCTAGAAGGCAAAGGAGTTCAGAGTTTAACACTCCTGTCACATGCCAGCTGCAAAAGCCACCATCCCATCAAGACCATTTCCTCACCTTAAGGAGCTCAAGAAAGCGGTGGGGAAGCTTCTGGGGGATGGGTGGGATGTTGCCTTTGCGGATGTGGTGCCACAGGGCGCCGTTGTGAGGCAGCGGCGCTGCACCGGCTGCCAGAGCCACCGTGAGCGCCAGGGCAAAGATGTCTGCCTTGGGCAAGTAGCAGTACTGCTGCAGAGGGAAGGGGAGATGTGTTAGGAAGGAACATCTTGCTATACTGAGCAAAGGTGAGCTGGGGTATGAGCTCAAAGAGAAACAGCCAAGGGTGTGTGTGTACGGCACTGATGTAACCACTCCACTGAGCTGTTCTCTCCTCGTCAGGAGAAGAAGATCGGCAGCACCACTAACCAACAGCATGCTGGCTTTCACCCAGCCATGAGGAGCTTGCAGGCCTCATTGGGATCACTGCAGCAGCTCCAAAGGATGGCCTAGCAGATGGACCTCCAGCCTCCACCACAAGGCAATAAGCCACCCATGCCCAACTCTAACTGAAAACTGCATTTGATACATTTGCCTAACAGTTCCTAAATCCACCTGAAGCACAAGCAGATACTGTCACCTAAACACTTCAACCGAATAATACATCCAACCTGGTCATTCAATGCTGATTCCCTTTTCATTTGCTGGTCAGAGTGACAAAACTGCAGTCATTTTAAGAGGTGTGTTGTGCCTCCCACCTCTTGCCACTACGTGTTCAGTGTTTGTTTTACAAGGCATCTGTCCGGGTAAACTTATTCCTCAGTAATCACATCCAGTAGTTTAATCTCAGCTGGAAATGCAAATCAAATGCCTTCGAACTGATAAAGGTTTTGTCCCACTGATCCCTCAAGGGGAATAGTTGCAATAATCCAATGATAGCTGCTTATGAAGTGTTTACATAAGTATTTACATGACAATACCCACACCACCATTGTTCATGCTAAAGTGCTAATTTGGCAGATTTCACAGCCAGACCAGACAGAAGAAAGAGGAGATAAGGGGAGGAACAAGTTAGACTAATGTCTGTTCTACAGCTGATCTCTCCCCACTTGCTCTCCCACCCTGTTCTCCCCACTGCCCTGCTCTAGCAGTTGTACCTCTTGCAAAATCTCATTGGCCAAAAACCGTCTGTCTCCTTCCTCCACCTGAGGGTTTGTTATTGATGTCACGTGTCCAAGGTCACCTGAGACAAAGAGCAAGCAGCTGAAATGTAATGAAGCAAACTGAAATCGTTCTCCAAGAGAAGTCTGCATTTTATAGGCACCAACAAAGATATACTGAGTAAGAGAGCAAGCCTGCTCCTAACTCAGGAATCTGCACTTGGAAACAAGCACATGAATTTTCTGTGACTTTTCTTAGAGGAATTAATTCTGTAATTAATTAGGGCATTCAGGACTATGCTATCACTTTTATGTGCAAGTCTCTTCAGCCAGCAGGACAGGGCAGTATCAAGCAGCAATGAGCAGCTCTAATCTTAAGCCAGTTTTAAAGTAGGCTAAAACCTACCAATCTTATACACCACACCAGGGGAGAATTCATCTTCACTGTCACTTTCCTCCTGCCCAGCAGGGCCTGAAACTGCCAGCTTGTGACAGATGAAGATATTACCTGCAAGACAGAGAAGTTTAGCAATAGGGTGATGTCAGTAGTCAGGCTGCAGGAGCCTGACAACTTTGTAAAAATCCCACCAGTCAAAGTAGTTAAGCTTTGCAGCCAGAGAAGCTATGCACGTGTTTCCCACCCATTAGTCAGCTTTCTGCCCAGCTCATGTATTCAGCCACACAGCTGGCATAAGACAGTTGTGTCTTGTGCATAAAATATCCTAGTGAAATCAACTTCCCCTTCTTCTGCCTTCTAAGCTAGAAGCATAATTTCAGCAGGAAAAAGGAGCTCTGCTCTAAGAATATTAACTACGTGACAAGGGGAGCATCGCCCTGGAGGTGGCCATCTTCTGCATCTCTTCCTGCAGAGAGGAAACCCTGTTACTATTTTTGCAGGAACTCAAGCCCTCAGGGTAGGTATACACACAGAAAGTGAAGTGTTGTGCAACAAGACAGCAGTAAATAAGGAAGTCTCCATCTTCACTGGCAGCCCTACTTGCTCCACCAGTATGAAGGTGATTCCCATGGGCCAGGCTTACAAAGGTCATGAGACAGGAGTAAAATGCTGCCAACTATCAGAGAACACTCAATTTTAGAGCAGAAGTAGTGGCACAAATCAAAATATAAAAAAAAATCCAAAACACCATACACAAGACAAGGGCAAAGTCCTCTTTTCTTTGAAGCACTACAATCAGTCCACTCAGAAGGATTTATTACAGGTCCTACCCCTGAGAGATCACGAGGAAAACCCTTCACAAAGGAGGAGGGCACTATACTTACTAGGCTTGATATCCAGGTGCACAAGGCCAGAGTTGTGGATGTATTTTAGTCCCATGGAGACTTGGAGCAATATTTCCTTCAGCTCTCCTTCTGGAAAATACTGCCCGAGCTTTGCATTTTCCAGCAGCACATCTTGGAGACTCCCACCTGGGCGAAAACAGTCAGTCTGAGACCTGACAAAGGTTTTATGGAACAGCATGTTTGAAATAACTTAGCTGCCCATAACTCTTGGAGGCTTGCTAGTGACAAACCCCAACCACAGCAGCTCTGTGTGCTCCAGTGAGTAAACCTGGACAGCACCATTTGGCTTCAGCCTTTCCACTGCCCTGGAATGCCCAGCTTCCTGCTCAACAAGGATGAACAAGTGCAGTTCTACCTCCAGCCTACAGCTCTACATCCTGCCAGGAGAGCTGACCTGCTAATGATGCTGGTGCAAGTGAACAACAGAACAATTAATTGCTTCTTCTGGCCTAAATGCAAAATACAGGTACAGGAATGGCGGAACAAAGAAATTAAGTTCCCACTAGCAGATTTTTGACTGAAAAGTGTAACATTTGACACAGTTTTGTGGGTCTCCATCGAGGCACTTAGGATATTTCAGAACTAGGAGGTACCATGGCCTCTCCCCATCAGCCCACTTTTCACCACTTCTCCTTTAGTCTCAGATGTTTACCCACCAGAACACAAGCAATACATCAATGCCGCAGCAATGAGCACCACATTCCATGGCTGCTTCCACCAGATTTGAAGGCAATGCTCCAAACTGCTATCACCACTCTTCATTGAGCCCCAAGACTACAGGTGCAGTTGAAAGATAAGCATTACATATTTGCCTTCAGCAGCTCTGGTAGCTGAAGGTATCTTTTCCAATTTCTCTCAAGCAGTGGTATTGCCAAGGGCAAATTCGAGCAAGTGTTTACCACCCCTCATGCAGCATCCCATTTATACTTTGCCTCATCATTTGCTCCATTCCTCCATAGCTGTCAACCTCTTTCTTCTAGTCAGGATGCAAGGTGCCTCCATCTCAGCCAGGCAGCCACTCTTCCAGTCATTACCCACCTCCATTAAGAAGAGGTTCTTGCCAAGATACATGGCCCTTAAGTCAGCTCCTTTTGAGTCGCTCATCAGGTGTTACCTGGACAGTCCCATAGTTCTAAGCAATGGGCATGGACAATGCTATTCCAGGCCAGCCAAAATAGAAGAACAGTTTTCAAATCCCAGAAATAAGAGGGTATTCACTGCTTCTAAAACATTAACACTATTCAGTGCTTCATCTAAATATTATGAGCCCTGACTGGATTCTCCATGGAAATGCAGCTCCAGTGGAGCTTGCTTTCTTGCGAGCCAAAACATCCCATATTTAAATACAAAAGAAGGAGACTTTGCCCATGCTGAGCTCTCAGCCTTGAACACTGTCCCAGCTCTTACCATTGCAGTGTTCATTTTGGATAATCATGTGATCGTCCTCTGCCCAGGCCGAGTAGTAGCGCACGACGTGGGGGTGGTGCCCCAGGACAGCGTGAGCATAAACCTCGCGCAGTGCCAGCTGCCTAGGGGAAGCACACACAGAAAAAGCAGAGGTGACAGGCTGCCAGAGGCTGCTTGGCACCAGGACAGGAGCCCTGGTTTGCACCCTGAAAGTCCTAAACAGCTCTGTTCCCCCTTTCTCTTGGGTTTTGACAGACAGACTGGCTCTCACAGCTGCTGAAGCAAAACCTGCCCTTGCTCAATGCACTGAGTAGCTGTTAAAGAAAATGATCACTGAGCAAGTCTTTTGTTAAAGAGGCAAAGGCAGCAGCAGCTTCAAAGACCTTGCTTTAGCATACAGGACACCACAAGCTGGTCAATAGAGATATGAGTAGTGCTGGCCATACAGCAAAGCACAAATAAACTCCTTGACAGTTACTGTAAAGAAACTGTCTGGATGGACCCAAGGTGTTCAGGTATGCCATCCTCTCACTTTGCAATGCATGTGACTTCTTCCTTTCCTAGACATTTATATCCAGTAATTGTATAGTGATATCTTCCCCTACTCTCCCCACTGTTACTTGGAAGTGCAACGGCAGCCAATCTTTGCTCATGCCACCCATCAGATACCTTTAGATCCACACTCCCTCCTTCCCATCACACCTCTCAAGAACATGCCCATCATTTCAGCTGGTAGTTTCCAGCAAGCACACTCACTCATCCGAGGATCCTGCCAGAGGCCTTTTGGAGCGTTTGATGGCATAAACACATCCATCAAGGCGTTTGATGCACTTGTAGACAGAGCCAAATTCCCCCACACCAATTTTTTCTAGTTCCAGGAACTCCTTCTTGTAGCGGGAAACCATATTGCTTGCTTTCAGAGTGTATCTCTGCAAGGTCACAAAAACAAATAGGAGCTGAAAGACCTCATATCTGTCATGGTTTTAGAGACATGTAACACTTGCTGTCACTGAGCACCCACATTGCTCCCTCTCCCATACTGGGTGCTCATCGAGGCACACGTGCAGGTGTGTGGCCGGTTCTGGAAACAGCAGTTCCAATTCTTTAAATTACCTTTCACTTGTTGTGTTCTTTCTGGCCACTTACAGGCCATCTTCCCTGGTTTGGCCAAGTTGCAAGGCTGGTTGGTTGGTTTTATAAAATCAGGACTTGTTTGCCTTAGAGGTAGAAATTGCAGCTAAGGAGAAATTTAGTCTAGCTAGCTGTACATGCCTAAACTTCCTTGGGTTGCTGACACCACACCCCTTCTCTTGATAACCCAGACCAGTTCCTAGACCCACAGCTGATGGAGTCAGTCAGGGATGAACAGCAAGCAACAACAATATACTGAAGTAACCAGCCTAAAACAGGACTTGAGAAGACCTTAGCTCTAACGCCTCTTTTGATCTCAGTAGAGAAGCTTGGTGCGTTGGCTTCCTGGGACCCCAGCTACACAAGAGCCACTTTACTCTGGCAGCTGAGGTTGCCTGCAGCCAAAGCCATTCTGCATCAGTTCAGGCTCTCCAGGTTTGAAGCACCAGCTGTTGACTAATGGCAGATTAGCTGGTCTCAGTGTATTTGTCTGTATTCCCACTGATATCTCACCCGGAGACACTTTTCCACAAAGGGTTGAAAGCTGGCAGAACAGTTGGAACATCATTATTGCTGCAATAATGGCCACTAGGGATCTAGGAACTGCTGGTACTGCTGCTAGAGTGATGCCTACTGGCAGGGAAAATGAGTAAAGAAAAGATAAGCAGTGGAGCTTGAAGGGAACAACAAGAGTGGACTAAGTGATTTTTCTCCATTCTCCTGTATCCCTTACAGAGACAGCAGCTCATGCTGCACAGCAGCTCCCACAGAAACCACTGCTGGCATTGCTGTACTCTATGGTATATGACCTTACAGAGGAGGGGGTAAGAGTTGGTCCTCACAGCCAGTAAAATGTGGCTCACATGAAACAGCAGCCCTTCCCAACAGGTTGCATTTCATAAGGCAGCTGTATTTTACACTATCTTTAAAAGCTTGGGAATAAAAATACCTCCTAGTAGACTATTTTATATCTGTATTACATACTCAGTCTAAATTAGCACTGGAGCAGAACAGTATTTCAGTAATTCACAAGTTAGTTGAAGCTTTCTTCTAGGTAAAATAATAATTGTTGTGGTCCTGGATGTTGCCAGTAGCATATTTGCTCTGCAGGTGTAATTTTTCCGTGGAGACCATTTGCCTGCAATCCCAGTCTCCTCGGCTAGAGGGTACCATTATCCTTCTGTAAGCCTGGCTAGTGCCTGGTTACAAAGAACAATTCCACCTCTTCCGAGTCTGTCGTCTCGGACAAATGTTAACAAAACATCCGGCTTGGAACTCTTCTGTCATAGGTATTCATCCTCTGGCATGGTGCCATGGTTTATGCTCCAATAACAGAATAAATTCCATCAGACACCAAGCCTTTACAAGCATCTTACCCACTTTATGGGAGGAAAATATACAGCCACTCACCTTCGTAGGTAGCTCCTGTTTAATCTGGCTTCCTGGGTGAGAATCATTCCTATAACAGAAGATTAGGAAAGTATGGTGTATTATTTCAGTGCAGCAATCCAACTGGATTTGAAATTAAAATATGTTTCAAAGGAACCTCCAAGCCTTGCTTCACAGCTTAATCATGTATTTTATAGAGTTGATGTACAGGTTTTTAGTTGAAGTCTTAAAGACTGCAGTCCCAGGTTAGGAATTCTTTGTCTCCCTTTAGAAGGCCTCCACAGAGCAACTTCAGTAACACTCACAGGACAGAGTGGCATTGTCCAGAGGCAGCATTCTCCTGGCCTCCTTAATACTGGTGAAGCTGCAGCCATAGCACTAAAGAGAGCTGTTGATCCCCCACTTACCTTTCTGAACAAAGGCAATGCTTGATTTTTATTTATATTTCTGTTACCTTTATACATCTGCTAACATTTGCTCTGCACCAATGAATACTACAGAAGTGAATGATTCATTGTTAGCAAGTGAGTCCAGATACTGAACATCTCCATTTCTTATCTCCTTCCAGCAGTCTGATTTCAGTCTGCTACTTAAGAGTAGCTCACTTACAGCTCTCCTCTGGCCTTCCGTTTGCCATTAGGATGAAAGAGCATTTGTCGATAGGACTCTGGTGTAAAGGGATTAATGTTGACAAGAGAAGCTTGAGAAGAGTCCTCAGAGTCAGCACGAGGAGTAAATCTCAGATGTCGGAAGCCTTTGGGTGGGACCTTTGTTGCAGATGAAGGAAAAGCTGTCTTTGATAACAGGCTCTGTATTGAGAGAAGAAAAAAAAAGTGGCAAATAAACCAGCAATTTTTTTTGTTGCTGCTGTGTCAGAATAAAATTCTTGTTCTCCCGTAAATCAAGGAGAACTCAGCTCCCTTCCTTGGAATAGCTGAATCATTAAATCCCTCTGTGCCTAGCTTAGTCCCCACAG
Organism: Oreocharis arfaki; assembly: GCA_013398015.1. NCBI lineage: Eukaryota > Metazoa > Chordata > Aves > Passeriformes > Paramythiidae > Oreocharis > Oreocharis arfaki. Next base: position 446,222 of record VZRR01002745.1, read on the forward strand.
TTTTCATTTTCCTCAAAGCATTTCATTCTTTGTTAAGCCCTCTCATATTCTATTCCCTGCTCACTTGGGTGAGGCCTGCAGAGCCATTTTGGCAAGTACAATCCTCAAGAGGAGCCAGCTGCTCCTCTTTCCCTCCTACAGGGAGGCAGAAATTGCATCATATGTTGCATTAACATGGAAGACCTAGTTCTGCCAGGCATGGACTGTTGCATCAGTTTGGTCAGGACAGGTTTTTCAGGAGAGGAGCTGGAACACCACCCAAGTTCCCCAGCAATAAGCAGCATTAGGATAGGGTAAGTTGGTAGAAATTTTTTGTATGGCTACTAACAAAGTAACCAGAACCTGTTTCTCCTCATGAATAAAAACCAGAATTTCAGGAATTTAAGTTCAGAAAGAATCTCTGGATCTTCTATAGTGACCTTGCCACAGAACATAGGCCACTGTGGTTCACCTACTAGTCCAGAACCTTGGGCCATGGAAAGCACAGACACCAGCCTGGAGCTGAAGACAAAAATCCACTCACTCTGATTTGACTCCTTCAGTAACCATCAGCTTTTAAAAAAGCTGTTTGGTTTTGACTTGTTTCAGCTTCAAGAGGGTGGTAAAGGTCTAAAGGATTATTTAACACTGTGCTTTCTTCTAGTTAAAAGCCCTTTAAGAACACAGAAGTCTCCCTGGTTGAAGATCAATGCACTCGTATCTTTTCAGTCCAGCAGTAGTCCCAGTATTATGCTCCTGGAACCACATCTCCACTCACATCTGGTGGCTCTGGTGCTCATCTGTCTGCAGTTTTAGCTGCTCCCTCATCCTCTCTATCCCTTTCAAATGTTCTAAGGACAATGCTCTCAGCCTTATCTACAAGCAGATTTAGGCCCTTTCGAGCCCATCTTTTGCAGCATGCTTGGAAAAGAAGACCTTCATCCCAAGAGAGAAAGGAAAAGAAATTGCTGGCTTCATGCAATTGCTGCTTTTGGGCTACAATATGACAAAGTACAAGCAGCATGTTTTGAATCATCCAGCCAACATGTTATCTACACAATGCACGCCCTGAAAGCACCCTTCACCACCAGCAGCCCATCTGGGCTGGAAAAGATTTTTATAGACCTCCGTCATGGTTTAACCCCAGCCAGCAACTAAGCCCTCTGCTTGTGAACCCTTTGCTCACAACTACAATCCTTTCCTCAGTGGTATGGGGAGCAGAAACAGGGAAAAAAGGTAAATCCTGTGGGTTGAGAAAAGAACAATTTAAGGATTAAAATAAAATATAATTATTGTCGCAATGAAAAGAGACAACAAAAAGAGAAATAACACCCAAGACAGACAGTGATTCACAACTGCTCACCACCTGCTGACTGATGTCCAGCCCATCCCTGGGCCCTAACCAGCCCCTCCCCTAGGTAATTTCCCTCTGTTTGTATATTGAGCATGACATTCTGTGGTATGAAATCTCCTCTGGTTTGTTCCTGGCAGCTGTCCTGGTTATGATGCCACACAGCTGCTGGTGCTTCTGCTCACTGTCAGAGCATGGGAAACTGAAAAGTCCTTGACTTTGGGTAAACACCACTCAGCAACAGCCATGTTTTAGCAACACTGTCCTTATGTTAAACCCAAAAAACACAGTGCAGTTACTAGAGAGAAAATGAACTCCAGCCAAAACCAGGACAACTTCTCACCTATGTTAAGGTGAGATTTATGGAGAATTCTTATAAAAGGTCCCTGCAGGAAATTTTTGCAGTGATGCCCTTTAGATTGCCTTCCCCTAGAGAGTGGCAGGCCATTCCTCAGTAAATATTGCCGCACAGTCAATCCTACAAGGCCAGAGGATCATCCTTCTCTCCACATAATCAGGTTTTTGGAGGAGAACAGAAGTCAAATCCTAGCTCAGAAGCATTAAAGGACTGATCCTCTGTCTACCACTTCATGAAAGGAGCAAACAGTATATCAGTAGAGAAAGAACATCGAGAGAAGACCAACAGCTACGCTTCACTGCAGGTCTGGATTGCTTGGAGCCATGCACACATCAGAAATTATCTAGGAGCAGAGAAGCTGGTGCCAAGTCTTCACCTGTGCTTGCTCAAGACAAAAAGCAGTTGTATTATACTCTCTCCAAGAAGTTTCACATAAAATAGGGGCTGGTATCATTCTCCCAAGAAACTGACTCAGTAGCCAAGTTGCATTTTGGGACAGTGACAGGTGAAGAGAGGCTAACTTCCCTCCACATTGGTTTGCTACCCCTCCCACAGGGGATTTGCTACCCTGAGAACAAAGTCCTGCTTTCCTCAAATTCACTGAGCAACTGTTCCACACAGAAAGAAAAACTTTGGCACCAGACAACAAGCTGGTTGGAGGTGATCCAGACTTGCCAGGCAAAGTACACATCCCAGCCACAACACCATTTCCAGCTTTGAAGACAAAACCCACTTGCATCCAAAAATGTGCTGAACAGAGCAGCAAGTGCGGCTGCTTATCTCCAAGTCCTCCCCCAGACAATGAGATTCTTGAAGGGAGAAGCTTTTATCTCCTACAGAGGTGCTACAGGCCTGCCATTACCTTAGGAGTGTGGGGGGTGTCACAGAGCTGCAGCTTTTTCCAGGTGATGTGCAGTGGTGTCTCAGGTTTACTCCAGCTCTTGCTCACAGATGGGGAAGACTTCAGGGTGGGACTCATCCAGGCTTTTGTCCTGCTCAGGAAAATCTCACTAAGCTTTCTCTGAGGGGTTGCTGGCAGAGGACTGCTCTCTTGCCATTTCTGGAACTCTGAATTTCTGGGAGGGCTCAAGCTCAGGGAGTCCTCCTCATTTACACTTCTGTCTTCACTCTCTTCACCACAACTGGAAAAGTCCAGTCGCTGAATGAATTCGTTGCTGTTGTCCCAGTCATCCATGTTACCACATGAAACAGAACAGGTAGAGCTGATACTGGCCTGCTTTGCTAGAGGGACAGAGGGAGAGAAAGACAGCATTACTTACAGATAAACTATCTTCTCCCTTGCTTCATCAAGGGCATCAGTTCTGCTGACCACACTCCCCAGTCTCACATACACAGAAGCCTTGGTCACTCATCAGTGTACTTAGACATCATTGGTTAATGAAGAGCACCCCAGAATTACCAAGTACGAAGCCATTCAGCTACTGCCCATGTAACAACAGATTTTACTTTTTGCCTTACTGGCATAAGTCAGGTACAACTCAGAAGCTGCTGCCTTTCCCAGTAAGTTTCCAAGAGAACCCCTCCATCCTCCCACTAGTCTCATCACACAAGGAAACCACATCCTAAAGAATAACACACAGAGCCTCCCCTCATTCTTTTCTACACTAAATTCCTCAAATAGAAGACGAAAGAAAAAAAAAAAACCCATGCTACATACAGCTGTAAAAGCAGAGGGTACCCCAAGGAGTCACCAGATACCCCACAGACAGCCTCTCTCCTGCCCTGGACCGTTTATAACCACCCCACACCTGAGCTAATGCTAATGGGAAACATCTGGACCTTGGCAGCACCTGTCCACAGTTGCCTGGTGGATGAGGAGTTCTCTGTGGATGGGGATTTGCTGTGCCAATAACCAGCTCTGCAGGGAGCCAGGACTCCCTCTGAGTCATCTCCCTGCTTCTGCACGCTAGTCCCTTCTCCAGCTTCCTGGGGCCTGTAAGGGGGGTGATGTTTGCTGACAGCCAGTCTGCTCCATAATCCCATCAAGGATCCAGTCTGTGTGGGCTTTACTTGTATAAGTTATTTGTCTTGTGGTGATGGGGCCCTGTGTTTCCTTCTTTCAACTCTGAATTTCACTTCCTGCATTTAGAAATGCATTTGTTTGGGCAAGCGTTGCAGCCTGCTTGCAGAGGTCAGTAGCCTAATTTGTAACATATACATTTATGAATGCATAATTTATAAGACTTCAGGAAAGAGTTAGGAGCCATACACTGGTCTCCATATAGCTTCCCATCTTGAGGTTTCAAGGGAGAGGAAGGAGAAGCTGTGTTGGTGAAGGCAGCCCCACAGGTGGGGTTGCTCTCTTGCTCCCTGGGAGCATGTCAATGTCTCCCCTCACTGCACCTCTTTGTAAAAAACAGGGATCTTCTGAGCCTTTGGGAACCTGTGTTTCAAAGTGGGACTAGAGCAAGTTTTAACTAATTGGGAACAAGGTTACAGCAGTCTTTTTTCTTAGCCTTGAGAGCTGCTAGCAGGACATGCAGAGATTGGAGGTGGCTGCAGCCCATAGGAGATGAGTGCTTGGCAGAAGCAGCACCTGCCTTCCTTCGCACACACCAAGGGCAGTTCCCACCAGAACATACAGGGCCCCATTGTTCTGAGGTCTCTGTGCTCCCCTAACCCCTTACTTAAATGAAAAGTACGGCCCTAAGGGGCTCTGAAGTTGCTTGTTAAGACTGTGATGAACAACTCATTTGATACAGGCCACCAAGACAGTGTCAGGAAGACATGCCAGGAACCCAGTATTGGTTGGATTTGGCCCAGAGGTTGCAGTATTTCTTGCAGGCACAGAGCCTGTTGCTGCCATGCAGCCTCCCTTAGTCTGAAATTCAGCTGCTGCATCTCCCTGTGCCTTATCCTGAGCAAGGTCCAAAAGCCTGGCAGTGCCAGCACTGGCTGCTTTCTGCTATGACAAGTGGTGTCTGCAGCATCTGGCAGCTGAGATCCAGGACCACTTTAGTACTGCTGTGATCTGACAGCATTCATCAGATGTTCAGTACCTGAAGCATCAAACTGGAATACATTAATTCTGAAGAAATAATGCTTTTTAGTCCCCATAACTAACATGTTTTTAATAACTCGGCAAGGCAATTCCTTCAGATCAGTTTTCAATCCCACCTTAAACAATTTACTTTTTTTTTTCTTTTTTTTCCCCTCAGGATTAGAGGCAATATCCATTTTTCTAAGGAGGGATGTGATATGTAAAGGAGAAAAGTTCGACCTGCTGTGTAAACAAGGCCCAGCTTGTTCATCTTGCATTTTAAAAACAAAAGCCACCACATTTTCATTTACATTTTTCCTGACTGTTCAAAGATCCGATGACAATTTCCTGAGCCCTCAGCTGGAGGGAAAAGGCGTTCGTTTTCTTTTGAAGTAGAGTTTTTATTTCTAAAAGAGTAATATTATCTCCCAGCCTAGATCTTTTCAATTTTGGTGAAATAATAAAATAGTAGAAAACGTGCCCTTCGTTTTTTGCATGTATCCAACAAACAGTGTGCCCTCAGCAGGCCCAGACTGCTGGCCCATCAATTGCTCTGGTACCACCAGCTCACTTGTCCCATGGGGTTTTTTCAGCAAAGCCAAGAGCTCAGAGCATGATGATGTTTCACACATCCCAGAGCCAGTGCTGGCAGCCCCTGCTCCCTGTCACTGGCTGCTCTTCCCACTGCATCCCCTCCGTCATGCTGGGACAATATTGGTGTGACTGCACTGTTAAGGGGACCAAGAACAGCTCTGCACCACAAATAGCTCGTGTGGGTCCTGAAGGAATTCTTATTTGGGATTTGTTTCCTGCCTAGATTGCTGGGGGACAGACATTTGACATTTGTAGCAGCACCACTGTGGAGATGAAGATAGAAATGAGCTGTCACTTCAGCATCCACAACATGCAAAAATATATTCATCCAAATTAAGATTGGCACTGTCTATACAGTTAAAGCAAAGCATGTGGCCAAGTATTTGCAGGATCTGGCTTTTCTTTACACAGTAACAAAATATTGTGCAGGGTTTGTTTCTTTTTTTTCTTTACCAGTCACCTTCTATGAAAAACTCCATCTGCTAAACACCACCTACTCTGGTCTATAGCTCTGCAAAATAAATTTGTGCATGGGCTTTGTGAAACAAAAATGCCCACTCAGTATTGGAGCTGTCTGAAATGAAACTCACAGCAAAAGGATGCTAATGTTACCAAAAAAAGGAAAAGAGAAAAAACCCAAACCCCGCTGCTGAGGAAACTGGATGATGGGTTTCTTAATGGGATATTGAACACTCAGAACTGCTCAACAGGAAAAAAGTTAGACAATTAAGGCTTTTATGACAATATCTTCCTTTTAATTGTGGCCTGCTTAACTGGGTAATTCAATTAATCAGAAAGACCTAGGGAACCAAATTAATCCTAATGACACTTAATGACATTGGTGGTAGCATAAGGAAGACAGTAATTACAAAAACTTGGCTGCCTGTAGATGCCTTGGTCATGCTTGCGTCCCCATCTTTCAATCTCAAGCTGATTCTGCTTGTTACTCCCAAAACTGTTTCACATCCTTCTGTAGCACATATGTAAGTGTATATATATTTATGTATATACGTATATGCATATATATATATATACATATATATACACACACACACACGTAGCAGTAGATACTGGATGAGTATCCCTGACTCCTTTAGATTTGTGGCTCGCAGCTTCCACCACAGCCATTTAGTAGGGTGCGAGCCTGCCCCGTTGCTGGCCCTGAGGCTGCTCTGCCCAGTTCCCGTGGCTTTCCCAGCAGGATGGCTTTAACAGGGCTGGGGGAGGCAGCTGCTCGGCGCTGGGGTCACAGCCTGGGGGGGACAGAAGGCGGGCAGCTGGCTCTGCCCTGCGCGGGCAGGTGAAGCACGGGCGGGCGGACTGCCCCCAGCCCCCGCGCTGCTCCGGGAGCCGGCATCGAAGGGCTCCGAAGCGGGACCTCGGCCGGCTCCGGCAGCTCCATAGCGCGGCGGCCCCACGGCCCCGGCCCCGCCCCGCGGCCCCGGCCC
>VZRR01002745.1:453282-735493 GCA_013398015.1 Oreocharis arfaki
GAGGCGGCGGTGCCGCCGCGGGCGGAGGCAGAGGAGGACCAGATCGTGGCCGTCTTCGTGGTCACCTTCGACCCCCGCACGGGTGAGCGGCGCCGGGGGCGGGCGGGCCGAGGCGCGGGGGTCGGGCCTGGGGCTCCCGGTGCCGCTGGAGTAAGATGGATGCGGCCGGGACTGGGCATCCCTTGGGGACCGCTCCCCCCGCATCCCGCCCCCCAGGGACCGCTCCTCCCGCCGCGCTGGGGCAGCGTCGCCGGACCCACTGGAGAGCGGCCGGCGGGAGCCGGGCTGCCCTCTGCCCCCACCGGGGACCGTGGCTCCCTGCCGGTGTCGGGACCGGGGGGCCGTGGGCATTTGCCGAAAACGGAGCACGAGGAGGATTGCGTTTGGTCTCCATCCCGCCGAGAAGAAGTTCTGGCGGGAGGAAGGCGCCGCGTCTGGTGCCGCTCCGAGGAGAGAGGGACGGGTGTATCTCTTCCCCACAGCGGGTCACGGCACAGGGAGTTTGTGGACGGCACTGGGGCATCCCCTGTGCCCCGCATAGATTTAGGCCGAGCCTCTGCCCAGCGCTGTCTGGAGGGCACCAACCTGTTAGCAGCATCTTGAGAGCATCCTTCTGTCTCCGTGGAGTGGCGCAGACCTGCCCGCAGCTATCGGTGATGGATGGCGTTTGTGGCAGGCGTAAATCCGGCAGGCTCGCAGGGCATGATCACCAGCAGCAGCAGCTCGGCTGCGTATTTCTTGGTGACCAGTGTGTTTAGAGGCTGGCCTCTGGTGGGATCTCTGGGACTTAGTGCTTTGAAGGAGTGCTGTGATCCAGGAGGGCAGAGGAGAGGGTCAAGGGAATGTATTTTCCACTTCTCACTGCCATGTCCATCTCTCTCAGTGCTGTTGGACTGTGGTGTTGTATCACAACTGACAGAGGTTATTAATTTCAAACCTGTACATCAGCATTTCAGAAAAGGTCTTAACTTTGTTTTCCTAGTCCTGCTGCTCCCACAGTATCCACGAAACAAGATGTTAGGACACAGATACTAATTTAACACTCACCTTGCAGCTGTGAACGCAGGTACTACTGTGCATAGGGGTCTGATGTCCTGAGACACATTTTTGGGTCTTTTGGCTGCCAGGCACCAACCTGGGGTTCAGAGGCAAGAGAGAGAGATTCAGGAGCCTATTTGCATCCAGATGTCAGAGGGAGCTTTTCTTTCTTCTCTAGACAGGCACTTCCTTAGCAAATCCATAGCAAAATTACTAGAGACAGGAAAGGGGTCTGTGAAGCACAGTGCGGTTGGTTCTTCAGTGGAAGGGGAAAGTAAGTGACATCCTGCTCACAAGAGGGCCTTGGTAGTGAAGACTGAATGCCGGTCTTGAACTGAAAATCCTAAAGAAGTAGTGAACAGGATGTAGCCCCTGGTGTGATGTGCTGTCAGCAATGCCCACTGTCAGACAGCTTGGCTGCTGTGTCCCAAAACACCCAAGGGCTTTTGAGAAGTTACTCTTTCATACTGCACCAGAGAGAAGTGTCAGTCTAGAGGTCAGAGGCTCTTCACTCATAAAAATCTGAAATGTGATTGGGTGCCATCTTTCCACCAGGAGATGGAAAAGGCAAGTGTTTCTCCTAAGTATCCAAAACATGAGCGAGTCTGGATGACTGCAGCAACAGCAGGTTGTCTTTCAATCCGACAGCATATGCCTTCTATGAAATGGTGAGATTTTCTTAGTTGGCAGAAAGCTGAGCTTTCTCAGGAGTTTTTCTGAACCAGCTGTTGCTTTGAATGAAGTCCAGGGAAAGTTGGGCAACAGCTCTTGTCACATCTGATGTGCAGTTAATGCTGGGTGTCACCAGCCTTGGAGTAGTCTGTCAAGTCCAGGGAGATTCAGCCTCCTGCTGCTGCCCAGCACGGATGACGAATGTAAGGAGCATGATAGGACTGTGAGCAGTATACCAACAAATGTCAGCTTTACAGCTGGGGAGCAAAGTGCCCTAAAGAGGATGTGGACTTGGAAAAAGATCATGAAGTTGCAGTGGTGTGAACTTGCTAGGGTCAAAAAGAGAATATGGGAATTACTGGTCAGCCACATCAGATGGTGTGAAGGACTTCTGTAATGTTTGTAAGGGTATCTGGTCCTTGTGTATGACTTAAAGGAAATCACCCAGTTAGTGTCTGAGCTGGAAACCTGCTTGATCCTGCCCAGGAAAAGCACAGCAGACCTCCTCTGGCAGGTTGCTGAGGCATAGGAACAGCCGAATTTCTGGTGGTGGCTGTGCAGGTGGTTATGCCAGGTAGTGTCTGTCCAACTACAGGCAAGCAGGCGGGCTAGAGAGATTTTACTGTAGAAAGCTGAAGTGGTGACTCTGCTAATAAAGAACGTAACAGCTTCCCTCCTAAATTTAGAAGGGCTTGAAGCAGACGAGCTCAGTGTATAGCAGTTGCATGTGATGAGTTTCCAAAGGTAGGTTATGGGGTTGCCAGGTCACTGTTACAGTTCTGGCGTCCCTGTAACTGTCAGTGCTCATGTGAGCGACTGACGTAAGAGCCAGGGGCAGCTTCTGAACCAGTGGTGCTGTCCTCACCTCCAGCAGGGTGAACCTTGTGGCACTTGAGAAGGAGCTCTCTTCACTGCTGTAGTGATAGCAGTCACCTTTGTGGAGGTCCCACACAGTCTGTTAGCTTAAAGGGTCTGAAAGTAATGGAGAGAGACAAGGAGGGAAGAGAGGGAAGTAGTGTTTTGCACCAGTGAACATGCAAATATTCTGGTTTTCTGTCTCATGTTTCCATGCAGGAAATGGAGCAAGTGTGGTGTTTAGGTTACACTTTCTTCTCCTGTCCTGGCATAACACGGTAGCATTGCACAGCTGGGGATCCTAAAGCCCTAGGGAAGCATCTAATAGTGAGGAGGGCCAGGCGATGACCCACAAATGCTGGTGCCAATATCTTCTTTGTGAGGATGTGAAAATCCAGTGGAAAGTAAATACAAGGGAAAAAGAAAGAACATCCTTAACTTTGCACACTAGAAAATGAGTTCTGGCTCAGACCTGACCTGAAGGTGGGAGACAGCTTCCAGGAGATCAGATCTGCAGATCTGACTCTCAGCAAAATCACTAGCCTGCTCGCCACTGCTGGGTGACTCTCACTTGGAAAGTTTCCTGTGCACACGAGAGCTGCTTTCTCCATGGGGAAGGGCAATGCTTCCTGTTTTTCTACAACACTGCTCCCTCCTCTCTCCCCTAGTTTCTTGGGCAGGCTGGCAGTCGTATTGCACCTGGGTGAAGTCTCTCCTTTGTTTGCTTTCCTGTTTCGCCAGACCGACTTTCCTACTTCTTTATCTCCGCGTTTGTTCTCTGACTGCCACGTCGCTCGCGTGTTCATAGGGCAAGGTGGCGTGAGGAACAGCCAGGAGCACAGGTGCAGTTTGCTCCTGACAGATCCCAGAAAAAAACCCCAAAACTACATGATAGGTGAACCCGTTTTGAGGTGACATGTAGGGTAAAGATCTGTTTCAAGGCGTCCTTTCCTTATTGCTTCTACAGAACAGGCATTGTTTAAGCCATGTCCACTTCAGCACCTCCGCAGTGGATGTGACACCTGACAGTGTTTGTGACTAAACTGAGCAAAGCCAGTTTTCCTGTGCCCTTGATGGCACTCTTGCATATCGATCTATTAATCTATAGGTAGTGACCAATAAGGGATCCTCTGTGGGGCAAGGCTTAAAAGCACATCTGGCCTTAACCACAATTTTGTGGTTATGAGGCAACAGTCTCAAGAGTTGACTTCCTCACTCTTTCAAGGAAGGGTCTTGTGCCTTTAAAGAGCAAACCAAACAGGCACACACAAACCCCAAACAACAAAAGCCACCATCTACATATGATCTGCAAGCCCTCCAGGGGAGCGCGCGGGCTGCTATGATGTCACTGGCTCTCTCTGCCAGCCTTTCACACGCCTCAGAGGCCAAGGCGCTGCACAGCAGAGCTCTGTGGTTTCGCGTGTGACCGCACAGGGCTGTGCTCGGGGTCACGAGGCTGCCGCTGCTCCCTGGCCAGCCCAGCTCTGTGGGAGAGGTCTGCTTGTGCACTGCAAGTGGGCAGTTGCTGGCAAAACTTCTCCTGTTGCCATGCCTAACGCTGTTGGTTTTTTTGAAGTCCTTGCCAGGCAGGGCTGGGGGAGATCTACTGAATACAGCATCTCTGTGAGAAGAAAAATAGCCTATTTAAATGTCAGTAGCTAAGCCCTATTCCTGTGCAGGCATATACTTGTGCAGTATGAGTAATGAGACAAAAGACAGGCTTCAGAAATGAGGCCTCAGATTTAAATATCTCCAAGAGTCTTGGCTGAGTGTAAGGCCCTTCCAAATGTACACTGTCTGTGCAAGCACGGCTGGGATGCTCACCCCAAAGGGCAGGGAAGGGAGTGAACCAGTAGGAAGCATCTTTGTGCTGCATCTGCCATTGCATTATCCTGAAAAATGGTTTTTATCCTGTTTTTTAAAACTAAGCCACATGACTTCAAATGCTGTGGGCAAACTGACAGAGAATGGAAACTCGGTGGGTAAATCTGGAGCACATCTCAGTGCAGTGGGAATGTCCAGGTGAGCAGGTTGGGCTCTGAAGTGCTGGCATGGGAAAGCATGAGAAGTCACCCCTTTTTTTGTCCATGGTAAACTTGTTGGACTTGATTTGCTTTCGGGACATTTTGTGACTTCTCTGATATCATCTGTTCCAGGATCAGGCTCCTCAGGTGGCCTTTTCCCCTGAACAACTGCAAGCTTTCTGGCTGGGTTGGCAGGTGACAGATGTTTGCTGATCTTGATCTAGCTTGTAATTTATGTACTTTTTTATTGGTTGTTCTAGCACACATAAACACATTGCAGTACTTGGATCACCTCAGCCTCCATATAAAGCTTCAGCTAACTTCTCCTATCTTAAAGAAAATAGGAGAGATTTCAGAAAAGAAGTGATGACTTGCATGACTGCTTAGGGGTTTCTGTTTGACCAGGCCTGCCAAGCACAGGCAAAGCACAATATTGGTGGTGGTGTGAGCTATCCCAGAAACTCATCCTAAAGAGCAACAGTCTGTCCTTTGGTTCTTTCTGTATGGGATAGGTACTCGTGTAGACCAAAGCTTATCCACCGTCAGGTAAAATCATAGCTGCTCTGTGGTTAAGCTTATCAAGTATAAACCCACAAAATAGCACTAGCTTCACAAGTGGCCCCAAGTGTCCTGCAGTATCTGTGGGTTGTGTTATAACGGGCAACATTTGCAAGAGATGTGTGGAGTTTTGTATGTCACCTACTGTCTGTGACAATTTAGGAGTTCAGGAGTTGTGTTAGGGCACTGTTACAGGTATCCCAGTGTTAGAAAAGCAACAGCTTGCTGTTGATGATGTGTGCATTTTAGAAAAAACTACTGTATTCAAGCTTACCCAAATTAATTTGCTTCTCTGCAGGCAACATGGTGGAATGGTGTTTACCCCAAGATATTGATTTGGAAGGTGTGGAATTCAAATCCATGGCAAGCGGGTCCCACAAAATCCAGTCAGATTTCATGTGAGTACATCTGAGCTATATTACTTCTTCCTTTTTTAGTTGTGCATCTACACCACCAGCTCTTAGTTCAGAACATGCAAGAAGAATACCATCTAGGAAGCTATGGCCCTGCAGAAACCTGCTTGCTAAACTGTTTCTAGCTGAGCCAAAGATACTTTTCAGTATCATATGGAGTACCAGCTAGCTGTAGGGATCTGCTGTATGACTGCTCTGCCTGTGGAGGCCAGCTGGTGAATGGGGCAGGGCAGCTTCTCACTGGTGTGCAAATTTTAATGTGTACTGGTGGTACCAATGATCTGCACTGCCACTATTAGGACTGTCAACAGAGGTGTAGGGTAAAGGGGAAGGAACAGCAGAACTGAAATAGGAAGGATTTTGCAGGAACAGGACTTCAAAAAATGTTCTTACCCCTGCCAGGGCTTTTGGTTCCTTTAAATGTTGTTATAAACAGGTCTTGCTCACTTTCTTCTTTGCTAGCTCCTTCAGTGGAAACACATAGAGAGGAGTTTTCTGCATTCTGCTAACCCAGTGTTGCAATGCAGCAATGTTTTGCAATGAACTGCAGTGTCACAATTCGTTTTGGTCAGGAATAACAGTTACTTTCTTAAAGGTGTGTGAACTGTACCCTTGCAGTCAATTGAAGTGTGCTTCAACGTGCTGGCACCCAAAATATGACCAGGTAGCGGGACTGTACTCAGAACTGCATTCACTGCAGGCTTCTTCCTTGGAGGAAGGGCTCTGCACTGACTGAATCATGCATTCTGTTGGTCTTCCTTCAAAGTTATTTATTTACTTGCATTCCTTACTGGCCTGTGATATGGCTGGTAGAGACTTTAGTAGGAACTCTTGCCTTAAATATTCTGTCTTGTTTGTGAGAAGACTGGGGCACCCAAGGCCTGTCCTTAGCCCTTCAGCTAGCTGGGTGGGATTTCAGGGAGTTCCTTACAGAAGAAACTGTGTTCCCAAATCAGTATTTTTAGCACTCAGTTACCTTTCTTTCTGCCTCTTTCCTCTTTTTAAAGTTAACCCTTCTGTCAAACCTTTGTCTCCAGTTATTTCCGGAAGGGGCTCTGTTTTGGCCTGGCCTGCTTTGCCAACATGCCCGTGGAGAGTGAGTTAGAGCGTGGAGCCCGCATGAAGTCCGTGGGCATCCTCTCCCCTTCCTACACCCTGCTGTATAGGTACATGCACTTCCTGGAGAACCAGGTCAGGTAAGTTCCCTTGGGAATGAGACTGGCAATTCTCCACCTGGGAGAGGTAATGTTGCTTCTATGGAGAGTAGTTTTAGGCAAGTGAGAATTCAGTGACAATGCTGTGCTGTGATTTCCTTGACTGGCTATTTCTCCAGAAAGTGTTACAGGTTCACAATGTGAAGGAGACAAGGAACTGATTAGCAGCAGTCTGTTCCTTCCTAACAGGCTAGTCAAATGCTACCCAAACCCTGCTTATTGTATACAGACAACAAGTGTCACAGGGAGAGTTGAGAGAACAACAAGTTCCCCTTTTCTCCTTCTGAAAACCATTTTACTAGGGGCTTACAAAAGGCTTCTAAACCTGTGATAGTGATCCTGGCTAGCTGTATGCTTCAGCTGTGTTGAGTGGATCTAGCAGGGAAAATGGTGATGGTAGAAAAGAAAACTTCCTACCTGAGTGTATTTCAAACAGGATCAGTGCTATGCACACCCCAGCTTGCTGCCTGTGTCAGTCCTGTGCATGTTCTCTGGCTGCACTGAGAGCTGCTGGTGGTCCTGATGCTTCTTCAGCCCCCCTGGATGAGTCTGTGCAACTAAGGCACCCAGGATCCCTTTTAGGTGGGAGAGCAGATGTTTGCTGGGGGCAAGGCACTAAACAAATAGTCTGGAGACGCTACAGGTCTCCCCTTTTTTCCTTTCTTTTCCAGACACCAGCTGGAGATGCCAGGGCACTACTCCCATCTAGAGGCATTCTATGATGACAAGAAAGGAGTTCTCCCTGATAGCAAGGGCACCCCCAGCTCTCAGCAACCTGTGCACTGGCTGCCTTCCATCCACAGATACATGTACCCAGAGATGAAGGTGAGGCAGGGGCCTGAGGCCTGCAGGAATGGGCAGAGGGCTGCTGCTCCTTGCTGGTGCCTCATACTCCTTTATGTAAGCAGCCACTCCTGCACTTTGTAGGCTGCTTTAGAGAAGATTTTGTTACTTGGACTGTTGCAAGCTGTGTGCTGGTCTTGCTCCCACATTTAGACTTAGCATCTGTGCATGTGTCCCTGTTTCACCTCTGAGCTGTTTTCTTCCCTTTCGCTCCACCTGCAGATCACACACCCTGCTGGCTGTATGTCTCAGTTCATCAAATTCTTCGGTGAGCAGATCCTCGTCCTCTGGAAGTTTGCCCTGCTGCGCAAGCGCATACTGATATTTTCACCACCCCCAGTTGGAGTTGTCTGCTATAGAGGTATGTTTCCAGGGACACTGCAGAGCTCCGATCTAGTAGGCTGAAGCACTGCAGAAATGCCTGCGAGTACTGAGGGGACAGACGTCATGCAGGTCTTCAAAATCCATTGTGACCATTCCCCATGAAGATACCGCTCAGTCTGCATTTACACGTTTCCTACCAAATGCTTTTCTTGAGGCATCGTGAGTAAGGACACATCTGGCACTGTCAAACTCAGTTCCTGTCAGCACAGGATGAAAAGAGCACTGACTGAATTTGTGGATTCTAGAATGTGGGATTCCTATGGGAGAACTGATTATTCCGTATGCAAAACAGGATGTCATCACTTGAGAAGTTCTGGCGTTCAAGGGCATTTCAGAGCTCTGACCATTGTTTTCACAGAGGCATGTGGGAGAACAGGGCAAGTGGGATTCAGAGTGTCCTTGAGGAAAACCAAAAGCATCTCAGGATGTACTTCTCTTGTCCACAGTGTATTGCTGCTGTTGCCTTGCAAATGTTTCTCTGCCTGGTCTTGGAGGAACTGTCCCAGAGTCCAAACCATTCTTCTATGTGAATGTGGCAGACATAGAAATGCTGGAGACAGAAGTATCATACGTGGCCTGTAAGTATGATGGATTAGGTATGATGTTTTTAGCTTCAGGCTGCAAAATGTCTTGAGACACCAGACTGTGGAATAGAACTGATGAGAAGTAGGTTGTGCATGGAATGACTAACTATGAAAGCAGGAGAGAACAGCTGGTCTGCTGGGAAAGCAACATGCTGCTCTGAAAATCTTCTCCAATTTTGGCAGGTACAACAGAAAAGATCTTTGAGCAGAAACGGGATCTCTATGATGTCTATGTGGACAACCAGAATGTGAAGACGCATCATGAGCATCTGCAACCACTCCTGAAAATTAACAGTGCTGACAAGGAGAAGTACCGACGGCTCAATGACCAAAGGTAGTCACAGACATCTGGGTGGTCCTGATAGGAGATGTGGGATAAAGGGGACACTGCTCCATTGTACTTTCCTCCTTGCAGTATTTTCACAATATCCCACTGGTTGGTTCAGCTCATCTCTTGAAGATTCTGGTCGTCTTATAATGCTTTGAGGTTTACAGTAGGTATGTGCAATTAACCTGTCTCCCTTCTCTCAGGCAGATGTTAATGTATTCTCAAGAAGTGGGTGAGGATTGCAACTCCTGTGAAGAGGATCTTTTCATCCTGTGAGTGGCCAACTCTAATACTTATTTGGACACTGTTAGTTTTAGGGAGCCTCTTGCATTCATTTCGTGTTGCGCTGGTTTGGCATATTATGAAATGCCATGTTTGACATAATTCCATAGTCAGCTTTCTTCCTCTAGGGTTCAAAAAACAGACTGGCTCTTCCTCTTCAGATCATCTTCCTTTCATTTTGAGAAGCCAAAATTTAGTATCCACTGGGGTCTCTTATGTGCCAGGGGGGAGAAGTGAATTTTGAAAACACAATTAGACATGTAAGAATGCCCTCCCATTTTTGAAAACATAAGCACTGTAGGATTTTTCTTGCCAGAACATTTGGCTCTGGAAAGGACAATGTTTGTGGGAAGCAGGCAGTTTGATAAAAACCACATCTACCACCTCTGAAGCCCTTCACTGCCTGTTGCTATTCACACTCTGCATCAGGTGAGAAGTAATGGGATGAAACTGTGTGAAGGGCTGTGGGGGCAGAGCTCTGATTGTTGAGCTTCACAGGTGTAGCCAGAGCTGTTTCTGAATAGCTTTGCATGTTTCTAGGAAAGCAGCAGGTAAGAAGTAGCTCTCACTGGTGTGTTCTGCACCAGGAATGGAGAATTTATTTACCCACTGGCTTATCAGATGGGTGACAACACTGTTTCCTCCTTTACACTACGGGAGCTGCAGGTGTGATGTACCTGCTTGGTGACCACAGAGCACGCTTCAGCTGA
The DNA here is from genome assembly GCA_013398015.1 of Oreocharis arfaki. Classification (NCBI taxonomy): domain Eukaryota; kingdom Metazoa; phylum Chordata; class Aves; order Passeriformes; family Paramythiidae; genus Oreocharis; species Oreocharis arfaki. Next base: position 463,188 of record VZRR01002745.1, read on the forward strand.
TAACCTGGCGGCTTCTGAGGGAAATGCCTCCCACAGACGGGAGCACCACTGTCAGTTAAAAGATAACTGCTTTATCTTTGTTTATTCTGGGTCATGCATAGAGTGACTGGAAAAGTACTACAGTGTCACCTAAAAAGGATCTCTGGCTGAAGGGGGTTAAATGCAGTTCTGGGGCTCTGCTGCCTGTTTGGTAAATACACTGTCGTTTTGGAAGTCCAATGTCATTGCTTTCACTGACTTTACCCTACAGGTTTTTCATGGAGCAGAACAACCGCATATTCCAGACGCTGATGGAGGTGTCAGCCAGCCAGGACAAGACACTGACAGCTGACCATGCACGAGGCATGGGCCTGGATCCCCAAGGGGATCGAAGTTTCCTTATGGACCTCCTGGAAGTGTATGGCATTGATGTTATGCTCGTCATTGACAACCCCTGCTGCACTTAAACCAAGGGCAAGAGAGATGGGGAGCAAAGATCACTTTTTAAAGACTGCCTGACATTGCTTAGGAGGGTCACTGGAACTCACCACAGCCACAGTTATTTAATAACTTTATATGGAGAGTATTTATAATTTTAAAGCAAAATGTGATTTTATTTTCTCACACTCAACTTCCCAGTGAGTACTTGCTCTAGGGTTCCTTTTGGTTTTGTCTCCCTTTCCCTTTCATTTGTGTTTTTTTTGTTTTGTCTAGCTAGGACCAGTGGCACCTTTGCACCAAACCTCACTGTTGCCAGTCATAGCTAGGTTTTGGCCTGGCTTGGATACCTGAGGGCTGAAGACTTCAGGAAAGCACTTTGTTTGATGACAACCAATGTGAAATGCTATAGCTGAGCTTTCAGACTTGGCTGGAAAATCCTATTATCAACTTGGGGACTGAAGAGGGCTTCAGCACAAGCTGTTAATGGCCCAGTCTCATAAATATGTCCTACCAGGTTGATTGGTGGGGACAGTTAAACCAATGATACGAACCAGGACTCCTTTAAACACTCTTCACTCAACTTCAAGCTGAACTGAAGTAAAGCCACCCTTCCTTGTAAACGGCAGAGGCAAGTTTGGGATCGGGGATGCTGCAGGATCTTATGACTTTGCTTACTGGAGCAGCACGGTTTCACTTCCAGCCTCTGAGGTGGTCTCAGCTGGCAGAGCCTGCACCTACCTGTGTCACAGCTGGAGAAGAGCACCCTCTCTCCTCAGTCCATCCCACCACTTCCTTTGGTTTTTAGTTGCATCACACCTGCTGCTTTGGTTCAAAAATCCTCCAACCAGCAAGATGGTCTCCCATTTAACAGGGACCAACACCACTGAGCCACTTTGCAGTCACTGTTCTCCAGCCTCAGCTCGGATGGTGCTGGGCTGGGTAGGGTAGAATGAGTCTGCTTTAACTAATGGCACTAGCCCTTCCTTTGTAGTAGATGGGACTTGTTGCTCCTTTGCTTTAACACTGTCTGCTAATCCTCCTTCTGTTGAGCCTTCAGCAGTGCCTGCTGCTATCCCTGGCTTTCCATGTGAGACAGAGAACAGACCTTTCAGCTGGAACAACTGAAGTTTGCAGGAGGTTCCCTTGGAGTTTGGTGTTCTTAAATGGCACAGCTGCTAGGAGCAATGTTTAAAAGAAAGTCTTTCTTTTTTCCTGGGCAGAGCTGTAGAACTAGATGAAACAGATTTTTTCTTATGCTGTGGAAAGAACAAGATTCAGTCCATGAAGGACCAGTCATAACCTCCAGGAAGGGTATCCCAATGAAGAGTAATCCCTTTGCCATGCAAAATCCAAGAATGTACTGTGGGTTCTAGGTGTGACACTGCTTTGCCCCAAATCCTTCAGCCAGTAGCAATATCAGCTTTAAGTTAATTGTTATTTCTGAACTGTGGCTATAGCTAATTAGCTGCTGCTTCTATCATTACAGATTCCAGCACCCTTGGAGGCTTTCTGTGCACTGTAGGAATGCAGACTGTAGCTGATGTATCCATTTGTCTTAGCATTTTATAGGATGAGACAGAAGCTTAACCACCAAAGTCTCACTTACTTTAAAGCAGGCAAGCACCTTTTTGAGACAGGTGAAGCAAATGTTTTCTAAGCATACCCTCTGTGGATGGTCTCCCTCTGGAAAGGAGGAGGCTGGCATGTCCTGGATTTCCTGGAAGGCTGTCTGCAGCAAAGGGGTAGTTCTGCCTGCTGTGGATACAGTTTAACTGAGGTGTGGTATCAGGGGCCTCACAAGGCTTATTGCACAGTTCATTGGTATGAGCTTCTCAATGTTATGTTCCTGCAATTTGCCTGTCTCTGAGCAGTCACTCCCTTGGCTGCTTTTTCAAGGCTTTGGATGTTTTTGTACGGAAGAAAATATGCTGCTGTTTGTACTGTCAATTGCTCACAACAGTAACATCATCATCCTTGGAAGGTTGGGGAAAAAATGTAGTTAGAGGTAAAAACAGCTGAGTACCATTTAATGGAAAGAGCAGTCTCTTTTCCTTAAGAAATGGCTTTGGTTTTAAATTGACACCTGAAGTATAAAAGTGGCCCACAATCTCCACACTTTTTCCCCTCTAACTTCCACTTTAGTTTTAACCTGCTGTCTGCAGTGACGATCCCTGAGGAAGTACAGCTGCCCTTGTAGTGCTGGCACTTCTTCAGACACCAAAAAGAAAAAAAGCAGAACTGGAACTAGTCTCTAGCAGTTTTTCCTCTCACTTTCTTGAAGGTTTGCTACATCGTCTAGCTGTGGTCAGTTGTTAATGACTTTCTATTCTCTTTGTCAGTAGTTCTTTTGCTAAACTAAACAGAAACAAACCTTTGATTTGGTGCTGAAATTCTACAGTCACTGCAGTCAGAGGCTTCTAACACCCTGCATTAGAGCACTGTTGTTTACAAGCTGTTGGAACATGAGGTCCAGGTAGACGGCCCTGCCAGAGCCCACCAAGCAGAACACCTGGAAATTACTATTTGACATTTATTAAACTTCTACTTGCCAGAAATTAGGTCTTCAGTTGTTAGCAGTAATATGGGTGCAGAAGCATCAAAGCAAGCAGATAACTGTAGAAGTAGCATCCACGTGCTACATCCAGTTGGGTGGCTGCAGCCTATTTGTTCTTCCTTGTAATTTTGCTTCTCTACCAAGTCTCTCTTGGCAGGTAACTGCTACGAAAGTCAGGAAGTTGCCCGACAGAAAACAGAAGACTTTTCCCTCCTAACCCTTCCTTATTTGATTAGCTGCAAAAGTGCTTTCACCTGCACTCCTTTTCTAAGATACTGCTTTTATTGCTGTCACATGTGAAAGTCCTCAAGAAATGTAATGGGTACATAAGAGAAACAAACTTACAGCTTGGGACATGAAGGACTGTTCTTTGGAACCAGTTTAACTGAGTCTTATCTTTCCAGGAGATAACATAATTCAAGGTAAAACAGTTAGTGCACATATTAAAAAATCCCCTCCTGGGCACTCAATAGGTGCTTTGTTGCATACTAGCAGCTGGGAGACAGCTACTGGGTGTGTTTTGGATCAAAAGAGGGAGGAAAGTGTGGCATAGGAAAGGATATTGCTGATCTCCTCCCTTTGAAGTACTTTGCCTTTACAATGGTGCCTTCAGTTTCGTGGGTGTAATGCCTGTGGTCAGTTGCTGTGATCCGAGGCCAGGTTTGAATGGTGGTTACAGTAACCAGGTCTATCCTGTGCCCCAGTGTGTTCTCCAAAACTTTAGTCATTGGATAGCCATTGCAGCTTCTCAGCTGGTACTTGCTTGACTTTAACCAGGAGAACAAGAGCTTCACAACTGCATCTTAACTCAAGCTGCACTAGACATGTATAATCAAGTAATGAATTACCACTACTTGTACTGTCTGCATTGAAGGGTAAAGCTTGTGAGAAACATAAAACCTAGATTTTCAATTTGAACAAGCAACACCATGCCAGACATTTAAATCATCCAAAAGTCTTCTCACTGCAAGGTTAGGCCAAGCTGCATAGAGCCAAGTACAATAAAAAACTGTAATGGATACTAGGAGAAAGGCACTTTATAGAATCAGAATTCAGATTTATTTTACAGGCAGACTACTACCTTCTTTTCTAGCATACATGTACTTACTGCAGTGCATCTTACAGCCAACAGTCATGACTGTCACAGGAGGTGAGTTTGGCTGTCCACCATCCTTAGGGGCAGAAGAAAGTTCCATCACCTTTTCAGGAGCAAATAGCTCCCTGTACAGGTTATTCATTAAAGCAGGATTATGGTGATGCCCCATTTTAACACCTGACAAAGTTAATGAGCAAAAAGCTGGGCATAGCTGTGGCCCTCCTGACTTCACTCTGGGAGGTGGCAAGACAGTGGCTTCTGGAACAGCAGGGCAAGAGCACTGTATCCTAAAGCAAAACTCTAGGTAAAAACCATGCACACTAATGCAAACTCTTATCCTAGCCATTACTTCTAAGTTGCTGTCTTCTTCCCACCTTCCCAAAACCAGTGGTGTAGTGATTATGGGAAAAGACAACATAAATGTCTTTTACAAGGGACTGTCTTTTTCACTTATTGACTTAACAGTGTGATCTGTCTAGAACAGAGGGTACTAAATGCCTGTGAACCAGGATTTTAGATCTTGGTTAATGCAACATGCCATTCAAATGGGAATGTTTAAATGTGGTCAGAATAAACAGGTGCCTTGAGCTGGTCCATCATTAGGTTGTCATCCTTCCTTTTAACTTATGTTACAGTATTTTAAGCCCTTCTAGAATGGATTGTAAGTTGAAGCCAGAATAAGTGTTTTCATAAGTGGGACCTAGGATTCTACTCCTCCTTCCTGTCTTGGACTTTGTACAAAGAAAGGTTTCTCAAGAAAGGTCTGCTGTCAGACAGAAACATGAGAACTGAGTCCTTTCCTCAACCCTGTAGATAGTGGGTTCAGCCCCTGCCTATTTTATGTAGTATCTATCTCACACCTCCCCTCTGAATGTTGCAATTCAGAGGTCTAGAATTACCCTATACTGGAAGAACTCTGGACTGCAGAGGGAGGAGAAAAATTACTTGAATGGTATTTATACAAGCTACTCAACTTATGCTGATATGAATATTTAAATACCAGCCTGTGTCTCCGATGATCCTTGGTACTTTACCATCAGAACAGCATCAATGATACCAATTCTGAAGGGATCTCTTGGTTACCCTCAAGCAAGGAATCACATTGCAATGGGAGCTATGGAAGAGAACTAGTGATTTTCCCTGTAAAATGGTACAGATGAACAAGGAGCCAGTTCTCACCATCTCACCCCTTGCAGCAGGCTGGTGGTAATTCTAACAGCTCTGATGTTTGCATCTTGCAGATGTGTGGTTGCTCCCATAGGCCTGTGGCTCTGTAGAGAAACTGCTTACTAAAAACATGGGTATTTTTTAATACAATTAAAGCTTACCTTTTTGAAATGGCTGCTGCCTTGTCTTTCCTGCCACTGGAGAAAAAACACATTGCTGATTTTATTACAGAGACATCAACTTGAGGAAAATTCCAGTGGTGAGAACTGCCCTTGACTCTGAATGAGCCAGGGGCTGCAGTGCAATGTCCCAGGTGTCTCTGTGGCAAGCAAAAAGAGCAGAGCACAGCCACCACGTTCCTTGGAGAGTGACCCAGGGCTCCACTGAGCACTCTTAAATGCTGCAAACCAAAAGACAGACAGCACAAACCAGGTCCTATCACCAGCCTAACTATTAAAAGGAACTAGGAAGCTTCTACCCCCTTCAGTCTCAGTCAAGAGTTACAGAACAGCTAGGGCTGGAAGGGACTTTAAATATCACCTAGCTGAGGTAATTCGTCTCTCCACAGTATAGCCCAGGGAAGAATAACATTCAGTTTGGTTTCAGCATCACGCAGAAACCCAACCCTGCTTCCCCTTTCGAGGCATTTTTCCTTTAAGATGTCTCCAGCAGAGGATGCTGTTGGAGCACAGGCTGCCAGGATTCAGTCCTTAACAGAGCTGCTGGAAGCCACCTCACTTATGTCCATATTTTGGTAACAGCAGAGAGTCAACAGGTGAACTTAGACTAGACCACAGTGTAACACAGGGCTACAGACAATCACATGAGAAAAATAAGGGTAACTTTTTTTCTTCCAATAAGCAAGGCAGAATCATGTGAATTTCTAAGTTAGAATAAGGGCAACAGATCAGCTTGCCTAAGTCAGTAATACTTCCTTTCAGCAATTGAAGCAAAGCTATAAACAAAAGCTCCTAAAAGCAACAAAACTAATTATGGTTCTGAGGCTCAAGGGGATGGAGGTTGCAAACAGACTTGTGAGCAACTGTTTACATTAGAGAAGAGCAATCAGACACAATAAATAATAAACGTTATTTGGATGTCCTTACTGGTCTTATACTACAGCAGGAATAAAAGGAATACTTACAAAAAAAAGACTCACTCAGCTTGTTAAAGAGTCTTCCCACATGCACTTCATACAGCTTTGGGTCAATGATGTTTTCCAATTTGCTTCTGTATATACCTAAATTGATCAAAGGAATATATTTCTACTATATAATTACTGTAACCCTGTGCTGTTGAATCTGGCAAGATGAAAAAAATTAGCATAAATATCTTATCCAGATACATACGGGGAATTTTTAAACTTGCTCCAAAGGCTTGTATCATCATTTTTAAACTTGCTCCCTGTTCAAGCAGGGTCATCCCAGAGCACATGTGACAGAGTAGATAACCAACCATCTGTTTTAACATGGCAATTCCAATGTTTCATAGAATTCCTTAGCATTACTCTCCCCCAAATAATTTTTTTTCAGGATCCCAGGTTTTGTGAGATTTCTACACGGGTAAAGTAGACCTAAACTCTTAGAATACAAGGACAAGTATACTTTCATTTTACTTTAATGTACAATTGCATTACAGCAGTAGCATATGGCACACAGCACTCAGCCTGCAGTGCTGTAAATGGAACAATGATGACTTCTTAGGGGAGGGGAAAAAAAAGATGCCATCAAGTTAACATGCGTTTTTCAGAATTTTCATTTGCATTTTTAACCCCTTTGAGACCAGTCAAATCATACACTTCCAGTGGAAGTACCTCACACATAAAAACAGCCAAAAGGCTTATTAGTCTAGTGGGGTTAATCAAGTTAGTTAGGTCTCATGTGCCTTGAAGAGACCCTGGTAAGACTGATGAACGCTGGCCCCTCTGCCATGAATTCTCATTGTACTGCTGCCTGCAGCACCTGCTCTCTCATTCTGGGATCGCAGAAGAAGCGGAGTTTCCGGGGTAAGAGCTTCACCTCCACAGGCATAGCTTCATACTCCTCATTATCAATGCCAAAGGATCCCTCAGTGCCCTGGGTGCAGATAACAGTTAAACATCAAACATTATTTCAGTGAGGCTCTAATGCTGGTTTTACTAATAGACTACAGTTGAATACTTAGCTGAGTCTCAACCAAGATGACCCCCTGCCTCTGCCTTCGAGCCAATTTGCTCTCCATAACACAGGGAGACCTATCCTTCACTGCAAAGAATGTATTAAGAGTCTGGTACATAAGATGTTACCTCACTTAGTTACTAATTAGTGATAATTAAATGCTAGGAAGCTTTAATGACCCGCATTGTTTATACTGAAGGATTCTTTGCTATTGGAACTACAATTATGTGCACTTAGATTTTGGGTCTGCCAGTGGTGACATAAAACTAATCTGCAGAAATGCCTGTTAAGCAACTTCTATTTAATCCATGTTACAAACCCCTTTCAGTATTGTTTTACTATATTGATCTGAAACATGAGATGCAAAATAATTTACTGGCCAGGAATTACTCAGCAGTAGAATTTTCTCAAGTGTTTAATGCTGATAAAGTCACCATGTGATTAAAACCATTCATCAAAATGGCAGGCTGACTTTACCTAAAAACAACTTCAGTGACTGCGTTCTGTGCCCTTGACTCCTGGGAGGGCTGTGCTACGTGGGTACTCAATCCAACTCCAAGGGAACTCAGACACCAGAACAGCACAGACTAGAGGAACTAGTACAAGTTCTGGCAGTCAGAGGTACAGCAAAGCAGTCCACCTCCATCAACATAAACTGGTGAGACTCATTTGAGCTGCCTCCAGTTCCTTCACTGGAGCTGGGCCATGGAGTCAAACAGCACTGCTCTGTACCATGCACCCATGTTCTGAAGATCTTAGCAGCAGCTGCAGTATGAACAGTTCATTTTATACCACAACCCTTACTTATGGCCCAGCTGTACTTAGCCCAGAACTGCAGAGTGTTCTTTCAGAATCACAAATCTGCCATGATCTGAAATCAATGCAAGTATTAGGATGCTGGTTAATTATGACATCATAATTCATCATTTTTACTTGGTAGCAACAGATTTTTTTGCCTTTCAACACATTCTATTCTCCCTTAATATGGAATTATTTTGCCAAATGATAGATCACTTGAAGACAGAAATTATCTATGAGACTGATTTCACATCCTTGTAAAAACAAGAACCTGTCCTCCCAGGGCCACAGAATAGCTCAGAGGCAGGAAAAGATGAATCTAAATTACACAGGCAGGCACAGCTTTGTCTTCTTTCTCAGCTTCATCAATTCAAAGTTTTGAGGCACCTCCTTATACTGGTTTCAGCTTCCCAGCCCTGTCTTACCCTCCTTTGTCTCTAATATTTATCTTCTTCTCTACAGCACAATGCCTTCTAGGGCAAAATGTGCACATCTTCAATGCTAAGGAGAAGAAGATCTGCATATCACAGAATGGTTATGTTGGAACCAACAGTGGATCATCTGGTCCAACCTCCCTGTTCAAGCAGGGTCATCCCAGAGCACATTGCACAGGATTGTGTCCAGATGGTTCTTAGATATCTCCAGTGAGGGAGACTGCACAACCTCTCTGTGCAGTCTGTTCCAGTGCCTGGTTATCTGCACAGTAAAGCAGTTCTTCCTCGTGTTCAGGTGGAACTTCCTGTTCGTATGCAATACACTCAAGTAAGAGACCCTTCAACCACCACGACTGTTTTCATAAAAGATCTGCTACTATTTCCTGGCAGGACAAAGTTCCCCCTCAGGTTTACAGACCACTTGGGGAAGTGCAGTATGTCAGTCCTGGCAGGGGAGTCATTGGCTGCACTGTGGAACTGAGTGTCTCACTTGCAGTGTAATCAATCTCCCAGATTTAGAGTAGGAATTTCTTCCAGTGCAGCCATCAACAGGTACAAGAAACAAAGTGAAAGAGTTTTGCAGCTCTGTCAGCTTCTCACCTCTGGAAGTTGCAAGATGCATCTGCTGGCTTGGATGCACTGACTCCCTTCAGGGCACATATGTGGATCAAGCATCTTTTGACTTCTGTCCAAACCAAAAGAGAGGTAAGGTAAGGATGTGTTTCTCCCAGAAACAGCCTTCTTCAGGGATGACATTTTGTTGTGGTAAATCACTATGCATTTGGTATACTTAGAGGTTATATATATATATATATATATACACACACACAAATATTTGTGGATTTGACTGTGAAAAAGTAGAAGAGTCCTTCCCTCTTCTGCTGCAGTCAGTACATACCGGAATGCACCGACAGCCTCCAACCAGCTTCTGCTCTGAGGCTCACTGAATATATTTGAACATAGAGCACAGTTCTGTGCTCTTCACTTCCATGCTGAACTGTGCACTTCCTGCAGTGACTACCATCTCCTCACATCCCATGCACCTAAACTTACCAGCAACCCAAACAACGCTAAGCCAAAGAAAGATAGAATTATAGCTATATTGAACCACTAAATTACTATCTAAAAAACAAACAAAACCCCACATTTTTCATATCAACACAAATCAGCATGACATTTCTCATCAACTGCTTCTGTTATCACCCATGAGGAAACCCCCATCATTTTTTCCATTCCAAATAACATATCCAGTTGTCAGTTTCTCTCTTCTGGTGCCCGTGAGATTCTTGTTTATGTACTGTACTTCGATAAGTGCTGCTTCCTTTCCTACTCCTGATTTTCAAAGGGAGCACATGGAAGGCAGTTTCCTGTCTTGGAAAGCTGGTGGTGCCAGTGCCACGTGGTCTTTTTCAAGTTCTAGGCTTGCTGTCTGTTACAGAACAGCAAGCTGTCATTCCTTTTCCCCACCAGTGCTGCTGCAGAGTGAGCACAAGCTCTGGGCTGTGCTGACCTTCCTCTGGCCTCCTGACTGACCACACATGTAACCTTTTGACTGACCACTGGCGAAGGGTACACTGCACCCCAGGCAGCAAGCTTGGGCCCCTCTCCAGACAGACAGCAACACACAAATAGCAAAGAGAACAGCACAGAATTACAGTGTTAATATACCACAACTCTCAAGCATGGCAGAATTATCACAGATATTCCTCTGATAGGCAATACCTGCTGTCCCCAAATTTCCATCTATTCTGTAGACTGATATGAAAAAAGAGTATTTAAATATTGCCTAGAGAAAGAACTCACAAAAACATGTCAGAATGTCCCTGTACACCAAGGCTTCTATGCCCCGAGGAAGGCAAGCGCCTCTTAAAGTCACAGAAAATCCCAGAGAAGGAACACGAGAAGAGAGGGTTGAAACAGGAGATGATAATCAAAGACAAAGGAAGAAAAGCTAAGGAAAGGGCAGGGAAGGACAGAAGCAATATTAACTGTGGAAAGTTTGGTTTTAATCAAATATGTGTACACTAAAAGATTGATGAGTGGCTGTGAGGGAATTAAACATCCTCCAGCAATATAAATTATAAATCATTGATGGCATGCAATACTGTCAGTTTATACAGTGCTGTACAAACAAGCAGCAAGATTCCCCACTTCAAGTTTAACCTGCTTGGAGTTAAACATACAAGGTCCTAGATACTAAATATACACATGGCATACTCTGGGGAGCAAGCAAGATTTTTTTTGTCAATGAAGGCACATGAACCTCTATAGAGACGTAATTACGGGGTCAAGGTAAACTCAAAAGAACCAAGACATGGATTTAAAGACCAATCAAAGGAGAACACTGATAGAAGCAAATAAGACACAACTCCACGTGCAGTGATTGCCCCTCTAGTGGTACTACATAAAAAAAATCATAATTCATTTCCCTTAGACTCTGCTCCTCACTCAAGACCAGACAGCACTGTGAAACAGAAACAACACCAGAAGTCTAACAGTGAGCTTCCACTGATTGTTGCATCCCACTCTATATGCTGAATCACAAAAATATAGGCAGAGAGACAACCACAACACCTACAGCACATAACACACAACCTAGTTTTCGTGTCCAGAAGCTGCCAATGTAGAACAATTTAGAGTAAGACCTCTAACAAAAAACCCCCAGTTTTCTGCACTGTAGCTGATAACTGCACTCATGCCCTGGAGTGACAGCTCTCCATACATATATATACAGAATCTAAACTGGCTACCAGGTTGTGGATTACTGCAGCCACACTTCCCATGCCTGCTCTCCTTCCTTGCAGCACTTCTTAGTAAGCACTCCATTGTAAACAACTCTTCTTCCCCTACCTTAACTAAACATCAGCTCTATGGCTGCTGCAGATGCTCTTGTTCACACAAATCTGATCCACAGCCAGAGGGTACTTTATTACACCTGGGATGACCTCCTCCCTTCTTTGAAATCCAACAGCAGCTGCCCTCCAGCACACTTATGCACCTCCACACCTCCCCAGACACAAGCACTGCCTGAGCCTCCATGGTAGTTTCCTGCTGGATGTGTGGTTTTCTCTGTGTGACCCATCAGTTCTCATCAGCTCATATCAGTGCCCTCTCCAATAGAAAAACCCCTTGGTATCTGCACTGATAAGGTATTTCCCCTAAAAACCTTTCCAACCCCCCAAATTCTGGTATTTAAACTATGCACTAAAAAAGAAGAAAAAAGAAAAGAGCTGTTTCACATGTTTCTAAAGACAAACCCTGTTGGTGCTAGGTAAGGGGGGGCCTCTGATAATGGGCCTGACTCAAAACCCAGCCAGCAAAGGCACAGTGGGAACTCTGAACACCCTGATTCTGCCTTGAAAAAACAGGGCACATTTTTTTCTGCTGTGACTCCTCTCTGTACAACTAACCACTCCCTCCCACTGCTCCCCCACCCCACACACCTCTCTTTGTGTTTCTTTGTTACCCACAGGCTTTTTGGCACTATTTAATCAAAAGAGCTTGTTTCTCTGAACTTTGCTTGAACAGCTCAAGGCTTTCAGTACTGCCTCTAATTAGCTCTCAACAGCAGGGCAATGTTAATGCTCCTCAGAGGCTTTTTCTGCACCACACTGTAACTGTAGTTAGAAAATGTGCCACACTACTGCAGGAAGCATGTCCAGTCAACACAGGACATGTTATTTACAGTGGGAATGCACTTGAATATGCCTCCCTCAAGTCACACAAGCTCATCTACATTTTTCTGCAAGCAAAGTCTTCAAGAACCCAGAACAGCACCTGTTTTGTCTCCCTCCTTTAGGAGACCAGATTCCTTTTGCTTCTAATAGGAAAACCACCCCCTCCTTTCCCTCTGTAGCCTTCAAAGCAAACAAATCGGTCCCAAGCACCCACGGTCCACAGGCTCACGCAATTTAAAAGCAATTGCAGGTGGTAACCTGACTTACAGTGTATGCACAGTTCAGAAGATTCTATTCCCACTGAGGTTCCTGGGATGCTCAAAAAAGGGGCATGAGCTGCCATTAGTATCATAAACAAGTATCTTGCAGGAATTATTAGGGTGATGACAAGCAGGTGAAACGGCACTGAAATCCTCCCACTGATTCCACTAGAGGGAGCTCGAAGACTGAAAAACAGCAAATTAAAAGGTAATAGGGAGCTCCTTCCCTTGGATTTAGCAGGAAAATCTGTTGCTGGTAAAACCTGCACCGAAGAGGCAATGTTATTTGTGAGTGGAACTGTAAGGAGGAGCCAGAAAAGGCAGCTCTAATTAGCATCTCGTGAGAGCAGGAGGAACAAGCACACTACAAGACAACAAAACAAGCACAAAGGAAGCAATAATATTCACTTTCTCCACATGCTGCTTCTTCGTATCTGCAGCCTACTTACTCCACGTACAAGCAGGACCAATACATTTGCTTAAAGCCCCTGTTTAAATTCACATCTTCCAAAGTTCTTCCAGCTCAGACCTAATTTCTCACAAGAGCTACTGAGGCAAAGAAGTTCTTTCCTTAGAAGAGGGCCTGTCTAATCACAGTTCAAGAATTCCCAGGTACCACTAGTACGAACACACCAGCTCTGTGACCCACCTCTCAATCCACTGAGCAGCTAGGGCTAAAAGATTCTGAGGTGAGTCTGCATGGCTGCCTATAAAACTCAGTTATGACAGCAATATCCAAGCAGTACTGACTTACAGCAACAGGGGAAAAGATGAAAGGTACAGCAAACTCAGAAGCTAGGAAGAACTCCAGGTTCTGAATACCAACACTCCAGGTTCTGGAGTTCTGCCTTGTTTACACAAACAGAAAATGAGTAAGAATTTCAAAGTACAAAATTATTACTTCCCATGACTGGAGGGCTTTGCACTCCATTCTCTTCTGCACTCCAATTCTGCTTCTGAATTTTGCAGCACAGCATGGGAGAAAACCAGCACACTTTTCAGAGATCCTGTCCCCTTTTTGCAGCCTCACCATACTCACCCTCTGTGAACAAACTCCCCTTTGCTGACACTCTCTGCTTCAATGCAAATGTCCATGAAGTCCTCAGTGCGCTGTGCAAAGAAGGATTCAGAAATCAAGCAGTTAACATTTGAAAATGCCACACCCAGGATACTGCAATATGTTCACACAATGGCCAGTCCTTTGTCCCACAAAAGGAGGCAGAAGATGCATTTCTGCATTTCATGCTTTATCCAAATCTCAACTTGAGATCTGAATTAGAAATTATAGACAGTATTTTGCCATTAATGAATATTCAATAAATATCACAAGAAGCAAAATAGTGAGTCACACGTTTGGCTTCTTGTTACATTTAAAGACAATAGCAGATCTCTTAGGTTTTCTATTTTATTATTCAGTGGGTCTTCCATGAATTCAAGCAATAGTACAGTGATACAACATTTGGCCACCAAACACCACAGTAAGAGGATTTTAAACAATACAAATTGGAAATCAAAGTGTCCTCACTAACAATCCTTTAAACTCCTTACTTAGCTTCTTTCCTATTCACAGCCTGCCCTTAAACTGAGTATACAGTAAAGCTTTTTCTGGGAAAGCAACTTTGATTAAAATGCAACTTATTTTTTTATTTATTTTAATATTTCTGTCCTGGCAAAAGTCCTAGTGCAGATGCAATCAAAACGACAAAAGTAAAACTAAATGCATCTATTAGTGTAACTTGGTTTATTCCTTTGCTGTTCTGCAGATGTAGTCCTGGCACTGCTTGTGCTGCACCTGTACGGCTTCATCAGCTTCTCTTCGATGGGGCAGCCTGGGCACTGATCTGAGGTGAGACACAGAGACAGCAGTGGCTGGCAGCAGTCAGCAGAAATGGCCTGGTATCGATTCCAGAGAGCTGCTGTTCAGTTTTGAGGGCTACAGGGACAACGGTTTCCAGAGAGGGACTTCAAAGCAGTAATAAGGGCTCCACACTTGTACAAGAAAAGATGCAGTATCATGATACTTCCAACTCCAGAAACAGGGAAGTACAACTGGTCTAACATGAACTTGTCCATTTTTCTAGGCTATGCAAGAGACCTGAGAACCCTATATCACTTCTTTTTTTTCAAACCAATATTAAAGTGCATCTTGAAGGCCTAAAGGAGACAAAACCAACAAAACAACAGAAAGGGCATAAGGGCTAGTTTGTGGCAGATACTTTGTCAGCTCTTGGTAGGTCTGTTTTTACTTTACATCACTGACTCCAATGCAGTTCAGCAACCAAATCTCTTGTGTTCAAGTGCCATTTAGAAACCACTAAGAAAAAATACCAAAATACTAGCCTCTGTCTAGCTTCTACCATTACTAGGACACTGACAGTCCAAACGATAAACCACAACAAAGAAGAAACTAAAGTTCATGTGGTACATTATCAGGAGAAAACAGGAGAACATTTTAAAAACTATATTGGCCTGTTTGAGGTTTTTTTGGTCTGATCCAACAAGATAACACATCAATATAACTCAAGTTTCTATGTTGTTAAAGACCTGAATTCTAAGGAAGAAATATGTTGCAGTGAGTTCAACATCTCCTGTTAACCTGGGTATAGCAGCAAGGGTTTCCTGAAGCCCTGAGGAGGAAATGAAGGGAAGCTCAAGAGTAGAGGATCACTGTGTTAGCATTTTCCAGTAAAATTAAAGACTGACATCTATCCAAATAGCCTTCACAGCAGTAAAATTGCACCAAAACACAGGCATAAGCCAAAGACAGGTTCTAAAACAAAGAATGAACAGCATGAACATGCTGAGAAGGTTATGACAAGAACAGTTCCTTTGCCTCTATTCTTCCAAGCCACCTGCATTTCCTTTCCTTCCAATGAGTGTAGCCCCTGTCCTTTCCCTAGTACCAATTATTTTTAACTCCCCTCTCCAAATCTAAAAAAGAAAGAAAAATCAAAAATTCCAGCCAGACATTTAGGCTCAGCTTCCTTCTAGCAGCAGCTGATAAAACAAAATCACTGTCACATAGGTGGAAAGGAAAAGGAATGCTTCTTGGTGCTTTGTCTACTCACAGGCAATCTTAAAGCTTCTGTTTGGCTACTGAAACGTTGTACAAATTCTTTCTGATCCCACTGCATCCCAGTTTTACATTGGTCTCCAGTGCTTTTACACTGGCTCTGAAACTTGCCCATTCCTGGATTCAATCATGGACCTCTCCTCACATGAGGTAGTAAATGTTATTTATGTAGACACAAGAATGGGAGCTCAGCAAGAAAGGAAAACTCTGTGAGCAGGCAACATTTGGAATCCAGTTATGTTACGGTCTTACTGTTAGATCAAGCTGCCTGTTCCGAGTTGCAATGGAAAGCTCAACGGTGGATAGCTTCAGTTCTTCCCAGTCCTCTGGGGCTACCTCCTGGTGGAATTCTGTGTATCAGGAAGAGATCAATCATTACGTGGAATTTAATTACACAGATCACTATGAAGCATGATGCCAGACAGAAAAACAGTCTGAGCCATTTTGGCCACTAGTTTTGTTCCTCTAAAATGTCAAAATTTTAAAAAAGGAAAAGAGAGCTTGGTAGTACTGAAGAAAAGAAAAACATACCATCAGCATTTACACAGTAGCAGAAGAGACTATCAAGCACGGTACACCACAGCCCTGTGAGTCCTTATGTCCAGGGAGTAACAGATCTCCTGGGCTGGTTCCAGGAACACTTACAAAACCCATGAAATGCTGCTACCAAAAAACCAGGAATCCAATGTTCAGAATGCTGTGGTAACACGTATTTTCTACAGGAGGAAGCTCGACAGTTCACTTCTCATATCCAGGTCACTTGGTTCATGCTCCTGCATGAATCACCTCTGCTAGCCAAGGAGGAACGAGCCTATGCAAAATACTCACTCTCTTTCCTCCTGTAGCCTGCCATGTGCACTGCCCAGCCAACAGCCAACCCAAGAGAGGCTCAGAGAGCATAAAGTTTATGGCACAGGAAGAATTTAGTGTACTAAGAGAAATTTAGGGCTTCTGCATGGCCCAAATTTTACTGTTCTGTTTAAAGTAACATTTGTTGCTCTGTGTCAGCAACCCTCCCCACCCTGGAAAACAAGGGCTGCTCCTCTCTCCCCAGCTCACTAAGAAGCCATTCTGCTGGAAGAAGCTTTCAAGAAGCTCACCCAGAAGTACCAAGTATCCTCTATGGATGCCTCCACAGCAATGACAACTGTGAGTCCACAGAATACCCTGGTTTCTCTACAAATGAGTATTTGTTTATGACAGCACCAACATTGGCAGGACTACCCTGTTCCATTTCTGACAGATACCACTACAACTACCTTGACAAAAATCACAGTTTAAATAAATAAAAAAGTAAACAAATAAATAATAGTAATAAAAAAGAGAGCAGTAAAGTAGACATGCCCTCCACACAACACACTCCTGGATCAATTAGAGGAGCAGAGCCTGCCTGTGAGTTCATGCCAGAACACAGCCAGCTCACCTTTTGGAGATGACCAGTACGATCGGAGGCGTCTGTAAAGCCTCACATACAAAGGAGGTCTGGATGGTTTCTCCTCTGGCTCTTCTGGAGGCCTCTCAGTTGGACCCAGGTACATGAGAGCAGCTTGATGTTTCTGAGGCCATTCCTTGGAGTTACATGGAAAGGAAATACAGAAGACAAAAGGGCATTTTGTTTAGCACTTATTATTCTGTTTAGTCCTGTAGCCTTTTTATTGTGTACTCACACACAGTCCTGCAGAGCTACCCAGACACCCCCACTGCCTCAGCCTACTTTATGGCTCTCCATCTCTCATTGGTGAGATGACATTTCTGCAGTTTCAAGGAGATTACCCACAGTTCCCAAATCCTTCCCTGCACAGAAGTGAAGGTGTTTTCCCCTCTATGAACACAGGGTGAAGGGATGTTTTCCTTGCTGCTGATGTATGGTAGGGTGGCACAGCTGCTTCTGGCTGGAGGGAACAACCCAAACCAGCCACGTGAACACTGATGTCCAAAAGCACAGTTGGTTTCTGCATGGCACAAAGGCAACCTCAAAGAGCAACTGCTCAGCAGGATCCAGTGCAAACAAAGACTACAGTGCTGTGTGCAGCCAAGGGGCACTAAAACCTCACAGGCCTTTGTTCTCCAGCAACTCAAACAATCCAGACCTGGCCTGATAGTCAGGTGCTCATAAACAGCAATACAACAGGTCTTAAGGCAAGTCATGGGAGCTTTATAAAGCATCTTAAGGAAATAAAATAAGAAAAAGAAAAGTACTAACACATTATTCTCGGTGATATTTCAGATTCCAGTCCCAGGGCTACAGAAGAACCTTAGCTTTTGAAATATCTCCAGATGCTGACAAAGTTTACTTCCTGTCATTGTTTCGAAAATAATTTCCAAAATGCTCCAAACATAGGACTTAGGAGGGAATAATTTAATTGGTTTTTAAATCTATATACTAAAACAACACAGCCAAGAGCCCACATGAATTCAATACAATTATTTTTCTATGTACAAAACTTCAGAAGTAGTTTTGGATCATATAGCACAGGTTGTTAAGCTAATTCACCTCACATCTCTGAGAGCAAGGGAAGACTTCACTCTCATACTTACATAATAAGCAGGACAAACAGAGGTTGTATCAGTAAGGCAGTACATAAACAATAAATATTAATGATTAAATGGAAAAGCAGCAATGCTGTGATAATTTAAGCCTGTATATTTTAGAAGAGAGGATAACACTCATAACAATGCCTCTACCGATATCAGAAGTGAGCTCTTTCCCATTACATTTTTTCAGCTACAGGTCATCCTGGTTCAAAAGACACCTACAGTTAAACCAGAAAATATGAAGCATGCAGCAGCAAACACAAGCCAGGAAGAGATTAAGCTCAACAGGCTGGAGCCACTTCTTGTAGAAATTAATGAAAAGGTAACATAAGAGGCACATAAAGCAATGAATACCACAATTAGGGGAGATCAGGTAGAAACTTTTCTATCTAAATAGCTGAAGAAGTGGGCACTTCTCTTTAACCTTCAGCAGGTTAAACAGATCTTTTTAATGTACAATTAATAGCTCACCAGAGAAATCCACTATCACCAGCCCCAGATGAGCCTAGGGACTCAAAGGAAGTGAGAAAGGAGCTGGACAGAAATAAAGAATAGGTTTCTACCTAGAATGCCAGCACACAGAATCATAATCTCAAATTTTCTGGGGGTGGGGGGAAAAACCCACCCCTACTTTCCTGGATACGTGACAATTAAACTCCCCTTGACAGGAGTTTCCTATAAGGGAAGCATTGGCACTGTCACAGACAGCATGGCTAGACTGCACTATTTGATCTACTGTACCAGCTCCTGGGTATTTCCACTGCCTTTCATGAGCTTCCTTACATGCCCAGAGAACAGGAAAACCATGTGAATGAAAATGCCTTACCTTTCATGCAGGTCAAATTTTAATCTTTCCAGGATCAATTTTAAGCAACAGGAAAGTTTAAGGTGAGATAAAAGCTATTCATCTTCATGTTCGTTTTACTACACAAGGAAGCCTGATTATCAATGTGCATAAGCAGTCTAATTATAGACCCTTCTGCCAGATGAATAAATCAGAGTGAAATGTCATTACAAAGACTGTTGAGAAGAGGTGGCTGAGCACTTCACCACCACTGCTGCTCACCAGTTTCACAGGGGGTTATTGGCTTCCCCTGGTGATCTTGCAGCAATGGATCTTCAGTAAAAGAAATTTTTTTAAAAAGTATTTCTCTTCCCCTTCCTTTCTTCAGAAGTCTATCAATTGGTAGGCTTTTTAACAAGTTGAGCTTCACTCCCATTTTATATTGTTACCAGAATCCTTCACAAAAGCTTGCAGATAGATTATACAAAGCAAAGTCAGCCTGTTCATTTCCCAAACAAAAACACTTTCCACACAATTAATGTTTACCTTAAATGTACTGAAAAAGTGAGCTGCTTTGGTTTTCAGAGGTCCGAGGTACCAGTACCTGAAAAAAAGAACAGAAATAGAACTTCTAAGATATCCTGGAGTCAATATTAGGAAAGGGAGAAACTTTGCATGAAGTCAGAGCACACAGACTTGTTTGCCACTGAGTTAGTGCTCCCTGACAACCTTTAGCTTTTTGATACTGCCAGATAGTTTCTACACATCACCAGCAGCCTAGCAGTGACATCCCTATCCTGAGTTACACATCACCAAAATGCAGTGTATAATCTTCACTACAGGCAGCAGGACATCTCACTTTCAGAATTTTACCTCATTATGTGAGACAACTGGGGATGATTTAAAGGTCTGTGGTCTAACAGCTGGTGCTGTGCATCTCCACAATATGCAATAAAGAGTATTGCCGAAGGTCGGAGGAAACAAACAAAAAATCAAAAGCTTCAGTGACAAAAGAACCAGCAAACATTCATTAGTCCCAAAGGATTCTCACATCGAAATCAGGGTTTTACAAAACAAAAATCCTGCCAGCCACACAGCACTGTACAGAATCTAAAGACAGGACTGTATTTAGGCAGGCACGGTGCACATTTTGATCACCATCTTTCACAAGAGAGAGTCAACAAAGCACATTAAACACCACCAGCTCAGGAGTACTGCAGATCTAAGGATATCATTACCCATCAAGTCATGCAACTGTCCCACCACCCTCTTCAAGCCATGAAATTGTAAAATAGTAACATAAAACAGCAGCAGCTCTCCAGCAGCACAGTGCTGAGCAGAGGGGTAGTCAAGACACATTTCTGGAACTGTGTCTTACAGCTTAACTCCCTATGAGTTCTTTTCAGTTTAAGATCAGCTGCACACCAAATGTTTTTAGCCCAATAACTCACCTCTCACAGGGAGCAAAAGGGGATCAAGTGGGAAAGTATAAAAACAGGACAAGCACACGGGGATCTCGTTCCAAGCAGACTCTGAGCACCTGTTCATTTGTCACTGAAGTGCTTTCCAAGCTGGGTATGCTTCTCTGCATTCAGAACCATTTATGGAAGGAAGCAAGGCTTGAGGATGCTCATGTGCCTCATGTACCAAAGGTGCTGTCATGCCTCCAGCACTGAGCCCAAAGGACTCTTACCAAAGGGAAGTGCTGCAGGGAAAGATGTGAAGGCTGACACCAGGAGAAAACCAGGGCAGGAGCAGGAAGCCCAGCAGGAGTGCAGAGCAGAGAGAAGTGCACTTCCTTCAACCAGGGGCTGCAATTAGCAGGAGAGCCTGCAGCACAGCCAAGTCAACACCCACACAGCCTACTAAGAATGCCCCTGGCTTCCCAGAGACAAACAACCTGACCATTCACTGCATCTCCCCCACCCCACATCACCTCTCAAAACCTACTCAAATACTTGCCAGACAGACTCCAGAGGTCTGCTGCCTCTTCTTTCCCAACACAGATAGCTCATTCACAAAGCACACGGTATTTCCTTACAGCTGCACTTCCTCCATAAGAGTCTGGGAAGTGAGCTGCTTTGGCCCTGCTGCTTCTCCAGCAGATAATGCTTGTCATTTGATACAGAGACAGTGACATGTTAAATGTCCATTTGGAGAAAGCCCAATAATTATGAGTTTAACATTCAGAGAACAGTTATCAGATAGCACAGTCCATGCCATTTCTGGCAGGAACTGAAGGGCATTTCTACAGCATCTCATGTCCCTTGTTGGAATTGAGTTTCAGAGTTTGCACGAAGCTTTTCATTGGCAGATGATGAAAAACAATGGCCAATTACTTTACTTAGACTTTACTCAAGGGAGAGATTTTCCCCCTGTTACAATCTGGAAAACATTCCAGGAGCAGATACCCCAAGGCAAGAAGAAAATACATACTTAAAAGAACAGGTCAGCACCAAGTAAGTGTTTATTCCAAATCACAAGAATTCTGATACATCTTACACTCCCATGTGTGCAATGAAGACCCAACAAGAGTGGGTGCCTCTGCCTGTCAGATGCCTACACTCAAAAAAAAGACTTACTTGAGAGAAGGGGATGTGTCTTTTTAGGCAACAGATGCTAAAAAAGGTACAGTTTCAAAAAACAGTATTTTCTTACTTGCTAACTTTAACTCCTGCATCTCTGTAAGATCCCCATCTTAAACCAGAGACTGCAAACACAGGCTGTTCCTTTTCTCCCTGTAAAGAAAAATAAACATTGCAAAATTGCTTTCTCTTACCTTGTTTCCAACTTTATTTCCTGAAGTTGGAAAAAAAGCATTTCTACATAAAAACTGATTTCTGATTAATCCCAAAAGGCAAATTTAACAGAAGAGGTACAACAAACAGGTAACAGCAATAAAGCTTAGCAGAATTTAAGCATTGTACATTCTATCTGCTCCAGAGAGGAATATAAGAGGTGAAGTTTTGAAGAGGTAGCCTGAGTTTGACTGCACACCCAGCAAGGGCCATATTATTTTGTGGATTTGACTGTCAGCCAAAAGCAAGGGGCTCTGCACGGTGACACAAAGCTCCCACTGCAGAAATGTCCACTCTACAACTAAACAGAAAAATAATATTCAAAAAAGCCATATAGAGCATAGGCAAAGGTTTTCCCATTTCATATTTTTCAGTTTGTCAAAGAAAGCTATTAATGTGTATTCACAATACACATGAATGCATCAAATCAGCAGACAGCTACTGCTCTCTCTCACCATTGCTACACAAGTATCACTGTCAGTAAGTTTTGTATTCATCAATACTCTCTGAGTCTCAAGGAGAGGTGATTTTGAGGCATTCTAGTGTTTTCTTCTGTTTATATTGTCTGATGCCAGAGCACACGGTGGAGAAATGACTGCCACCAGAACTGCTGATCTCATAAACCAAAATTTGTAACAGCAATACACAGAGGAAAACCAGTCCATGTAAACATAAAAACATGAGAACAGGAAAGTTTTGGGAATGCTGGGTTCCAAACAAGTAGACGCTTTCACCTTGATCTGCAAGACGTCAAGTGGAACTGTCTCTCCTTTCAAAATGGCCAATGTAGCATTAGTAATATGCCTGCAAAACAAACAGAAAAAAAAGCAAAGGAAAACAAACAGGAAGAAGGATGTGAGTAAGCTTTAAAATTATTTTTCTTTTAAACAAATGAGTCCAGGTAGGGCTTTTTTTCAGCAAATGTAAAAACCCCAAGAAAACATCCTGCCGTTAACTGAAATCAGAAAGCAAAACAAGTGATTGCAACACATAAAACCTAACAAACGGCAGAATATACAAAAAGCAAAAGGAAATTATCACCCTAAGCTTTTGAGAGATTCCCCCTTTTTGAGCTAACCTGGCAGGTAAGAGGCCAACTGTGTTACTTGCTATCGGACTGTGTATCTTGTTACAGATACTTAACACACTGAGGACCCAAATCACGGTTTTATTTTAGTGGTGGCAAGTATCACAGCCTGGGAGAGATGGGGACAGCATGACTGGTCTCAACTCACATGTCTGAGATTGAGCTGCATTAGTATGTGCTAATTTATTCTGAAGTTTTTAATCAATGTAAATCTACCTATCAGCAGTGCTCGTGCTCTTTAGGGCTCCGTGGACAGTAGCCAAGGCACTTCGTCGTTTCAAGACATAAGGATTTTGTAACCAAAGTGCCTAAGTCCACTAAATAGTCTATGTTCAAACCTTAAAGCATATATATTTCATTGAAACCCCTTCCTTGTTTTCAAAGTTGGGTAATATCTAGTTTCCAAAAGGCATGCATTTCCAGTGTCTCAGGTGGACAAGGAAAAAATGCAGTTTTCAGATCCAGCCCAATATTCATGTGAATCAGTGGGAGAAATTGCCCTTGGTTTCACCAGGGTTAGAATACTGAGACAGATAAAGAAGCTGTTCTTCCCACAGCCCATCTTCTCCCCCAGCTCTTATCTTTCTCTAAGACCTTTACAGTTCCTACGCTCCAAAGTAAGAGAGTGCTGAAGGAACCAAAGCCCAAACATTTCTTCGAAAAATGTCACTTCTGCACTTCTTAACTCAAGTTCTGTTACTGGTGTGGGTTGTTAAGCAGCCTATCGACCAAATACTTTACCAGTGTGCTGCAGTCCCACCTGCACAGCTCATTACCTTGGGACAAGAAGATCATCCATTTCAAACAGCTTCTTTAGAACCCAAACATAAATTATTATTTTAATCTTAGCTGCTGATTACAGCCTTGTCCACCTTTCTGAGCTTCAAAGCACTCTGGCAGTTTTAATGAAGGATGTTATGCCAGTTGACTCGTGGGTTTTATGTATGATGGATACCAGCAAGGATTCCACAAAGAAAAATGTTAATGAGTTAGTGGGAGAGTGAGAGTGAAAAGATTTCAGGATCAAGAAGAAATATTTTTATTATGATGAGAAATATATTGATTATTATTTATATCATTATTATGACGAAGGGAAAAACTGAAAAGAAATGAAGTGTGGGGAAAAGAAAGATTATTTGACCCCCTTTTCTCTTTATAAGTGGACAAAACAATCCTGCAACACACTGAACTGCAGGCAACAGATCCCACCAGACTGGATCACAATCAGTAAGAATCGAGTTGTTGGATTACTGTCAGCATCAGTCCCCAGGGCAAAGTCAGTCCTGCCCTGCAAAAGTCAGTAATGGGATCCAACCTTTCCCATATTCTTGTATGCCTTACTTTGCAGGTCCTAAGCAGGCTTTGTATGGACTGGTTTCTAGAATTCTTAGGCTGGAGAAGAGTCAGAAAGAAGACTTATTTTTGGCTTATTTTGTCATATCCTTGCTATATCCTTGTCATACCCTTTTTGTTATTCCTAAGAGGCTGATCCTTTTAATCCCTCTTTCTCTTTAAACTCTGAGCATCACAAGATCACAGAGAAATTAGCCACAGCAAATGATTTCTAATAATACATACATTTCCTTCTTTTAATTTTTAGTCTGTTTTGGGAAGTCATTAACTCAGGCAAGTCCAGAGAATCATCAAGCTCTGCCCAGAGACTGCCAACTTCTATGCAACACAGAAGAAAAAGAAAAGCATCAAGCTACCAAGAAGCACTGCTCCTTGAAAACAAACAATTGTGTTTCAGAAACATGCAATACTTACTGGACTTGATTTGTGCTCTCAGGGTACAGTGTGTGGCTCAAAGTGCAAGTTTTTCCAAGGGGTATGAATCCTATAGGAATCTTACTGAAGGCAGCCTGGACACATGAGGAGAGTAAATTAACATTTGCATGAAGCTTCCTGTGTGGAGATCACAGCTGTGTCTGGCATCACCCCTTTGGCACTGAGCAGCCAGGCACTTCCTCACACAATGACTCAGAAGATGGCACCCAAATCTGTGAACCCACCACTGCCAACTGGGCACAAAGGAGCTCTCTGCAATCATTAAGAGCATTGTTATATGCAGTTTGGCAGCCACATCCCAACTAATGCATGGATTCTGTCAGCAATCCGCAATCTTTCTTAATACTGATGGTGGCATCACAGGCTCTGAATCTCATTTACCACTGCAGAAATCCCCCTCTGACAGAGTAACCTTGCATAGCAAAGAGATTTTCTCGCTTAAGGAAAGAAAATTAATTGATTCCTCTGCCATCCAAATCATGAAGCAGCAGGAGGTCTAATTTTTAGAAGTCACTGACCATGTTATTTTCCTGCACCATTGTTCAGCAAAAGGGCTTGTTGAAGGAGCAAGTTATTACCCTACAGCTCATCTTAAACCTCGCTTCTTGAAGCGTGTCAGCTAATCAGGGTAACCTACCACATATGCCAGTGCACCATCTCCCTCCTGGGCAATGCTGCCAGCAGCACCAGGACAGAGCCGATCTGCAGCCACTCAGGAATTGCCATCTCACTGCACACCCGACTGCCCTCCCCTGCTGTGTCACCTGTGAGCCCTAACACTCTCAAACACCCTGCTCTCATTTTCTTCAGCACTGCTTTACAGTGTGCAGATGAGAGGCTGTTTGCAGCTCCTGCAGTCAAGCTCTGCTCCCCTGGCTGCTAGCAACAGGGCTTCTGGAATACCTTGCACAGGCTCTTCTTATGCAGGCAACAGTGGTGTGACACCCACAAGTGAAAAGGGAAGCGGGGCACAGAGAGAGGGAGCTCAAGTACAGATCTCTACTCCTAGGACAGAGTGACATGAAGGACAAGAATTCCTTGGCCAAAGACATGAAGTGACACAGTGGCAATACTATAATGCAATATTCCACCCATAATTGTGCTGCCTGCAGAATTTCCTACACTACTGCAAAACAATCCAAGCTACAACAAGATAGGAAGCCAAAAAAATAAAGAGAAACTAGCCAGTAAAGCCTCTAAAACTTTTCTTCCACTATCTTCAGATTAAAAAGGTCTCAGGATCCAACTATAATAATATTAGATTTAAAACAGTGATGTCTCAGAATTGATATAACTAGTTCTCTTTTAAAAATACTGGCTTGGTTGCAGAGTTCCCCTTGTCACATTCAGAAAAAGCAAATGCCTAAACAGATATAATTCAAGCTGCCAAGGGTATCATCATAATCTTGTCTGGATCATTTAATTGAGTTTTTGCCAGCTCCCGCCAGAAGGTTTTGGGAACAATGATTCCCTCCTTTCTTCAATAACACTGTCCTCCCACTTTAAAAAGAAAAATCTCTCTCATTTCCATTCAGAGCAATCCACCTTGAGAGGTTAAAATTTGCTTAGTACAGCCATCTGCATAGGTAGGCAGGCACTGCTAGAAGAAACAGCAAAGCAATCCCAAAACAGTAGGAGTGCGACCAGAACTGAATCCGGTTTCAAGCCTGTATAAGCACAAGAAAAACATGTACTTCTGCCCAGTGCTTCTGCCAAACAAAGTGGCGTGCACAGCTGGTCCATGGGTCTTTGAAAACTGAGCATTTGGCTCCTCCACGATCCCTGCTCTGACAGCGGAAAATTCCCAAAGCCATGGCTTGGGAGTCACTGCACTCCCTCAGAAAGGGAACAAAGAACAACAAGCAGCATTGCAGGACAGTAGCCCAGCTGGCTTATTACACAGCAAGCTGGCTCCAGATTAGTAAGCAACGTGTCTGCTGAAGGCAGCTGAGGCCAAGGGATCACAGCGGATGCACAAGACAGTCCACAAAATAAACACAATTTTTAAAATGACACCTTCTCACCTCATCTGCTCTACGGAGAAGTCCAGTTATGACCTGAAAAACAAGGGAAATGCTCAGCTCTAAGAATTTTATTTCTCAGTTACAGTAAAAAGCTATGGAATTCTTAACCATGTTTACTCTTTGAAAAGATTTAAGGAGCAGCTACTCTTTCATGGAAGGTGCTACAGTTGTTTACATGGCAAAGGAGAAATGTTCAGTCTGCAAACACGTTGGAAACAGCAGGGTTATGAGTGTGCCCAAGTACCTGCTGGCACCACAACCAATGCCAGTGTAAATGTTTTAACACTGAATAATGCTCTGCATAATGCAAAAACCAGCACCAATAAGTGCAATTAACAAAAGGCCAGAACGAACTTGCAGATGTATTCTGATCACTTTCTCTTAAGGTCATTGCATTCATTTAGCCATTGTCTTACAAAACCAGCAGTTGGCAACCAGGAACTGCTTGAATAAAATATAAGAAAATACATGAAAAAGAGAGTATCCTCCAGTTCTGCTCCTGTCATTAATCATCTTGACAACAGGCATTTATTAAATACGTTCTGTGCTTTGTTATCATTCCCACGTAATTTTTAAATTATCTGATTCCTACTTAGCAAAATATGCATTCCTCTTGGGGAGTATGCAGAAAGGAAGGAACTTTGAAAATCAAACCATTACAACTATATTACACAGAAAGGAAAAGTTAGTCCATGTCTCTCCAAAGAGTTTGCTCATTCTAGAGTAAAGTTCTGGAAGACTCTTACATCACACACCCTTTTCGTCCCCACTCCCATCATCTCTTTAAGACTAAAACCCATGAGCAGTGTTCTGCCTCCAGAATATTATAACATTTACTGAAAACACAGATACTAAACTGGACAGATCTCTAG
Source organism: Oreocharis arfaki (assembly GCA_013398015.1). Taxonomy (NCBI): domain Eukaryota; kingdom Metazoa; phylum Chordata; class Aves; order Passeriformes; family Paramythiidae; genus Oreocharis; species Oreocharis arfaki. The sequence goes on from VZRR01002745.1 coordinate 490,711, forward strand.
GAACAGTTGTTATGATGCTGCTACATTGCACAGAGCCAATGTTCTTGCCCTCAGCCCAACTGTGATTCTCAACAAACCAGGCTCCTGCAGTACCTCTTGGACTGTGCCATCTCCTCCTGCAATAATGATCAGATCCGTGTTTTCCATTAATTCCAGAAGCTTTTTTGCTTGTCCCTCATAATCAGTCTGAAGAAACAGAAATCCAAACATGAGGATTCAAATGACTATTTCTAGTATACCTCTCTTATAGAAAAAAGAATCATCTATGCATCTGATTAATAGTTATTTTTATATAGGGACACAGTACTGTATATTACTTATATTCAGAGATTTTTTTTTTCAACTTATAAAACCAGTTTGATGCATAATATAATATGTGCAAGCAAACACACACACACACAGAGGTTAAATGAAGTATCAGAGAAAATCTAACCCAACAGATCTAGAATACCACAGCAATAATCATATTTCCAGGTAATTTTACATTGAAACAAATCCAGAAGCCAACCACACTCTTGCAGAAAAGCTCCCAGTATCTTTAACAGTCAAAGTGCTCAAGTGCATCTCCTGAAACACAGCATCAACTACGTAACAGGCCACTGCCTGACAGCCACTGACAACATATTTAGCAGTAAAGAGTATTGACTTTTTAAACCACCAGCAGTGTTTTCTGAAAAATGAATGTCTTTTGCAGAGCCATCTCAGCCTCACTTCCTTGCCCAGCCCCGTTCTGCCAACTTGTCAGGTCTGACGCTACCAAGCATCAGTTTTAAGTCTTGCAAAATAATTTCTTCTCTTAGGGTGGGACTAGGTATTTTTAATGATCAGAGAAAGGGATTAATACAAACAGCATTTTAACACTAAACCTTGTGAAAAAGATTCCAAGGCAGAAAGATGCATATTAGAGTACTTTGCTGTCAGGGCACACTGACTATTAAGCAATCCACATATCACAGCCTCAAAAACCTGCAAAAAGATCAGAATCCCTTCATGCTTCCTTGTTCCTCTCTTTCCAAAGAAAACCTGTTTGTTAATTCACACCATTTAGAGCTCAGTGTTCTGCTTTCATGATGGGAACGCTGAATTATTTGGAGAGACACAAAAATAATTTCAGTGTAAAGATAAAAGGTTATTTTTAATTAATCTGAACAGTTCAACTGCATGTCAAAATTCCTCACTTTTGAATTCTTCAAGTTCAGGCTGAAATGACAAATTCAACAGCAATGGGCATGCACCACCAGCCAGCACTCAAACAGTTAGAGTTCTCTCTCAAACTTGAATTATAGAAGGGCTGCTTTAGACAGACAAACAAGCATATGTACTGCTTCAGCTGAAAATTAAAATCTCACTACACTGGTTGTAAACTAACTGTCAATTAAAAAGATTAGGTATCAGCTTAATATCTCAGTATTTATTTCTTCCCATAAGATGTCTACAGGACAACTGAGAATTTCAAACGCATACAGCTTTGAATTTCAATTCTTCAAGAGGAGAAAGCATAGCAGTCACTATTTCTACGGTGGCAGAACCTATCAGTTCTTACCTTAACCACAGTTACATCCAAGCCAGACAAGTGCAAAATTGGTGCAGCATTCTTTTCAAAAAGGCTCCCAGCTTTGCTAGAAATAAAAAAGCAAAAACTATTTAATGGTTCTGGTGGCTGGGAAAAAAAATTAAAAAGGAAAGAAACAAATTAATAGCAAGAAGAAATCTACTTAAAACCAAGCATTCAATCTCCACAATCAGTCACTCAACATGACAGCCAGGAAAGATGAGATTTCATGTGGTTCAAATGTATTACATTTCTAAACTCGTATCTCAGTTGTCAGGGTTTTGTTGCAGTTTTAATAAATGCAAAAGATGCTATCTGGCTTTTGCCAAAAATAATTTTAAAAACCCATCGAAACAAATTAAGATCTCCAGAAAGAAATTTATTAAAAAATTAGTGACTTACAAAGCACCAGCCTTTAAGGACCACAAAGAAGGGCCATATAGATTTTCAGAAACATTTAAAAAATCCCAATTACTTATTCTTACATATTATTAAGTAAGTTTAGAAGCAAAACTCAATTGGACCTTTTTTTTGTTATAGGACTAATACATTTTATGCCTGCCATTGCATAATAAAATAATTATACCACTAACTATAAATTGTTTAGAATGTAGAAACATGAGTCCTGATTAATCCTTTGCGTTTTCCAGCCATGAGTGTTATGAACAAAAGCATGTGAGTCCAAGCACTTCCATGTCAGGTACATCATTCTCTTCATCTTGGTAGAAAAAACTCTCTGCCCCTCCACAAAATGCAGCTGTTCCAAAGCTTAGCTGATCAGCAGAAAAAGACACGTATCACATCCAAGATTATGGTTTTTCTGCTAATGAGCACATAAAAATAGCAGCTGACCTCTTCCAGGAGTCTTGCTCCCAGCCCAGATTTAGCCTCTCAGTTTGTGGGCACATCCCTTTCAAGGGCAGGTTCCCACAGAAGTAAGATCACTTCTTGCCAACTTCAAGTCTTGAAGCAATCAAGGTCATCTCTTATTTCTATAGTTCTCGAGGATGGAAATATATCACATGCAAAAGTTTGGAAGGAATACAAAGGAATTCCACACACGAAGGAATGATAAAGGCCAAAAGACAAGATTAAAGAAAAAAATGAAATACATACATATATATATGTTTAGAAATCATTCTTCCACCTCAAGCAACTAATTCTATTTCTCATCCCAGTATTTTTGGTGAAATAAAGTTTGGCATAGTTACATAGCACCAGCTTGGCATCAGAGGGAGGCAAAAATGAGCTCAAAAATCTGGCTGGCTTTTATAGTGGATAGCAGGGCAAAAATGCAGAGAGAGTGCCTCAAATGAGAGTGCTGGGAAGGGGGAATTTTACCCTTTGCAAGCTGCTGGGTTGAGGAACACTGTTGCTTTCTTCAATGGCACAGTGGCAGGGATCAGCTCGTTGCCAAAAGCCTAAGTAAGAGAAAAAGAGCAGGGCTCAGTTTATCTTTTAAGCACACTGCTGAAACAGTTCAAAATAATGCATCTCCACAAATGTCAATGGGCTTTCAAGCCTCATGGCATTCAAATGACTTCCATCTGAAGCCATTGTACAGGTCTCCTACTCCAAGACCTGCACTCTTAGCAGCAGCTCACATCACTGGCATAAGTACTCTTTAGCTCATTTTTTACAATTCCACCACCATTTCATTTTTGTCAACCTCTGGTTTTCTGCCATGGGCAGAGATCCACGGAGCTCTCCTTGACTCCAAGGTTACTTGATTTTCTTTCCTTCTGCAATTCTCATACATCTGCCTGCCACCGTCTTTCTGCATTCTTTCCAACTTCTGAACTTTAATTCCTCTCTCTCTTCAACTCATTTTAGTATTTTCTACGCTTCAGTTTTTGAAGACAGGAAAGATAATTACAAGAGAATCTGCCTTGACCTATAAGCAAGTTCACTGTTTCTCACACTTTTTTTTTTAAACTAATCTCCCGCTACAAAAATCATTCAATTCCTCTTCAACTTTTAATCTAACTCTGAAGAGGCATCTCAGTTTTAAATTCTTTGAGAGTTCCTCCATAAAGCCTCTTGCACCTTGTACCTATTTCCAAAGCTGTTCAGCAAGAACAGCTAAGGAAATGCAAGGAAATGCAAAAAGCTGGCGCATGTTACACCCCACTCTGTAAGCCTCTAGAAGGTCACTTGAAGGCATCCTCACTAACACACCAAATCAAACTGGTTCTGAATACAAGGAAGAGAAGGTATTCAGGAATACCATCCAGAGTTCCTACTCCTTCCTTTGAGTAGGAACCAAAGACTACTGTGCTGAACATGGCCTAGTCAACTGTCCCTGGCTTTTTTTCCCCTTTACCCTGAAAGCTAACCCCCTAGCAAGAAGTTTTATACTGAAGAAGGTGACTGTACACAAAGAACAGTATGTTTTAGTGGTTGTTAGCTGTTCAAATCTATTATTAATTCCACCAGCAAACTTTGCTCAGGAAACCTCAATTTAAAGAAGGGTACAGCTGGCTGTGCTGCTCAAAACATCCACATTTCTTCTTCAAGAAAGAAAAAGGATGAGAGAAGTTGCTGAGAGTAAAGAAATCTTCAAAGAAAGTGAAATAAATCAATAGCTCTTAAGCTTTACTCAAAGATCAGCTGGAAAACAGACCAACTTATTATATTGCACTTGTTGGGTGGGAATTGAGGAATAGGGGACCTCTAGCATGTTACAGCCGTTAGAAACAACTAATTATTTGCTGGGGGGGCACAATGTGATGTATTTGTATGCTCCAAACAATCTACCAAGGCTCTAAACAACCCAACAAGGCTCACAAAGATTTTATGAGTAATGACATAATTGCTTCATTATGTAATATACTTAGACATTTGTGTTACATACAGGAGCATTTCTAAAGCAAATGCTGATTTGTGAGACAGGAAATAAAAAAATAATAATGCAACATTCTAGAAGTCTTTCAGAGCAGAACATGAGTAAAGACAACTTACAGTCATACCATAAAAATGGCTATTAAATATATATATGAAGGTATAATTTAGGTAAGTCAACGCCTTTTTCACTTTCTTGTCAAATGCACACTTCCAGGTATTGTATTTCTGGACTTCTAAAATGATAATCACTATTCTACAACTATGTAAAACCCTTTAATCAAAGCTTTTATAGTGCTTCATGAATACCAGCAAAGAAACGACATCCTTTTACAGAAAACCATCCTTGAGTGAATTGTTTGCCAGACAAACAGCACCTCTAACACATGCCCGGAGTTCAGCAACAACAAGGTCAACCAGCAAGACGGATTTGCCAAGGAAGTCCAAGTCAGCTGACACTGACTTATCCCAGAGATAGAGGTGCAAAATGTTAAAGATATGATAAATGGGTTCTTTATTATAGAATCTTTCCATAATCATTTGCCACACCAAGGCTGTCATAATGAACTGGTAATTAAATTGAGACACATGTGGCAGAACCTTTGAAGGAAATACTGCTGTAGTGGATACTTTGTCAGGAAGGCAGCTCCCTCATGAATTTGATCATGTAACAGGCTCAAAAACCTAAAAATCCCATGTAAAATGCTAAGAACTTCGCACACACTTCATTCACACTGACCTTCTCTGGTGAGTTTGCCTCTATTTTTTTCCAATACTTATACACAGCACTTATATAAAAGCAAGTAGCATTTTCCAAACAATTTTAGATTGTTGTCATTCTGAAGAACATATCAGACACTTAATGCCTTAATGCAGTATTGCTGTGTATTTTCAAGCATTATTTGGCACTGACACATCAGTGAGAATGGAAATTACAGCAAGAATTGATTACTAGGCTTTTTGCTTCATTCCTTTATAATGCAGGAGTCTTCTGCAGGATATTTTCCCAGGCTTTCACCACTGAAATTGTAGCAAGCTCTACTGACAGTGCTTTTATATTTTCATTTGTAAGAATAAGCCATAATGGAATAGAACCTGTCACTTAATAACTGGATTTAAGAAATGGGAAATTCAGGATTTCCACAACTGAACTATCTGCTCACACCTTTTTGACAATACACACAAACCACTTCATCAGCTCCTTTTAAAAAAACTGGTTTAGTTGGGTCAGCATGCGTCAAATACTGAGGTATTAATGGCTATTTTTTGTGATCTAAAAAACTTCTATCACTTTGTTATTATGCAGTAAAAATGAATATTGAAAACATAAGACTCTGAAATTACAAGCAGGTTTATGAAAGCAGTATTTTCAGGGAAAGATTTTCCTTGTTCTTTGTGAGCCGTGAGTTCCCTTACATCTATTCTGACATGAAGATCCATTGCACGAGACAAGTTGCTGTGAAAATCTTTCAACAGCAGAAAGGCTCAACTTGGGATAATTCAGGTGCACAACACATCTCTACTGAGAAAAATAATTTTCATCCTTTTACTCAGGCCCCAGGGTGTAGCAAATGATGGGAGCAGTGTTACACCCTGCAAAATCTCAAAGATCTGTCGTGAAGAAGCAGGTTTAGAACAAACTTTATTTTTGGGAGGTAAAAACTCTTAAAATCCTACAGAAGTGATGTCATCCAAGGGCAGCAGCACTTACACCTCCAAAAGACTGCTTACTAAGGACAAGATTTCTTTGTGGGAATACTACAGTATGGGAGTACTGCTGTTTGCCCATGCAGGCCACAAACTATGAAATGCAACAGTCAGTACCCTGAGAGAGTAACTCTCCCCCCCTGAACACTGGCCCACTTGTCACTGATCAGCAACCAGGCTGTCCCCATGAGGTTCCCAGTCCATGGGTCTCTAGACAGCTGGGTCAGTCACTCATCACAGCTGGCATCCCTGATAAAGTCACTCAGGGTCAAACAGTCAAGGGCAAGGTCTCTGCAGCTGAGCACTGACACGAAGAGGTTTGGGCTGCTTCTTCCCAGACTATACCCCTCCTGGTGGGGCTGGGATTTCACTCTGATCAACAATTCATCCTCCTACCAGAACTTCACAGGCACAGAGCAATTACATGAGCAGCAATGGAGGTCTGGGCAGCTCCAGCAGTGACTGAGATCACCCCAAGGATAACGCTGCACTCCCCTGCAGCAGCAGCCTGGGCACACAAGGGGCAGTACCCTGGCTGCAGGCCGGGGCCCTGTCCACCCCTGGGCATTAAGGGAAAGAACACAGATGGCATCATTGTAAGGCTTGTCACGTAGGAAAGGCCCACTGGGAAAATCTCAGGAGCCCTGCAGAACCAAGATAAGAGAGAGATTTTAATCTAATTTTATTACTTTAAACGGTATTACCTGGGCTTCTTGGCATGCAGCTCTTCGTAGCAGGTTATCGCTATCAGGTAAGACAGAAAAGAGAGTGGATATTACGTTGTGTAAATGTAAAACATTTTGCTAATTTTTAAAATGTAGGTACATGCCCCTTTTACACACACAGTTTGACAACACTGAAACAACAGAAAAAAAAAGCCTCAAAATATTTGAAGGATAAAACATCTCCATTTATGCACACATGCGTATTTTTTTTTCTGTACCTGCACACGAACATTCTTTCTACAGGAAAGAAAAGCAGAGAACAAAGACGAGGATGCCAAGTGTGCTGAGATTACATAAGCTCTGGCACACTGTGTAACTGTGATTTATTTGTTAAATTGCTACATAACTGTACTCCAGAGCTCAGGTGTGGGTTTTTCCAATGCTCTCGCTGCCTGGTATTTACACTGAAGGTACTTACCATTCTGGCAGTGTAGAAGGGTTTTAGAGAGGACTTAAGTCTTTGTGCATTACATCTGTGAACTCCCCTCTCCAGCAGCTTGCAGGCCAAACATACGTTAATGCAGCACCTCCCACCCACCTAGGTCTGAGCACGGCCCAAAGCAGTAACCCAGAGAGGTGAAAAACACTCAACTCATTAAGTGAAGTTTAAAAACAAAAGAGAGATGATCAGTGTTAGATATGCCAGGATGGTCATTTCAGAAATACACTCCTGACGAATCCTTGTGCTTGTCACTGGCCAGCAGGGTATACAGATGGCAAGCACCGGAGAACAGCTACTGAGTGAGGAACAAAAATCTATTCCTTCCCCAGCCCCAAAAATGCCCTATTTTCCCCTGCAGACAAAATAGGGAGTACTGTTCTGCAGTGCTCAGTCTTGCCTGTCCTCTAGGTACCAGACAAGTTGTCATCCTTCAGCTGGTCCTTGTCAATACCAGGCAAGACTGTGTATTGTCTCAAAATATCAAGTACCAAAAACCCCAGCTTACACTCAGCATACCAAAACGAACACTCTATCAACCAAAAGGATTAAAGGCCAACCAGACCAAAAGAAGTGACTGGGAGAACAGCACACTTCTGTCCCCAAGTGTGGCTCATCAGGCCCAACGCTGCCACGGAAATGGCAGAAGAGAAGGCAAAGCAAGGCCAAACCCAAGTGCCATCTATTTGATTCCACTGGTTTACAGTATTTATCTGCCACTGGAACTATAAAAGCTGCTCTTTTTGGCATCACAGAGAGATGCTGCAATGCCATAAAGTGAGTAGTAGGGTGACTTCAGGTGAGATATAAAACTGGGTTCTGAGAAAATAACTACGGTATAAAAGCCACAGATTTATCCCTGGTAATAATGAAAAGACAAAGGAAGAGTTCAAGAATGGAAAAAGAAAATACGTGAATAATACCTCATCAGGATAACAAGTAACTGCAATGTCTGAAAAAAAACCCTCAGAGGCATGCTGTCATATGCTCCTTAAAACCAAAGGAGCAGGTGACTTGTATTAAGCACCTGCAATATTAGAGGAGCAACAGCCTTGGGTCTGATTGCAGAAATGTGATGAAAGTGCCCCAGTTAAAATAACTGCCCCTGAAAAGGCTGGTGTTCCAAGCTAATTCACACTCAATCAAGACAGCGTGACAGGCTAAGCCTACACTGTGCCACTGAGGGCATGAGCCCTCACACAGGGATATTTCCCCCTGCTCTGCGCCAAATCAAAAGGAAAACAATTGCAATTTTTATATGTAAAGTTGATATATTATGGGATATCAAGAAACCCCCACTATCAAAGGATGGCCACACAGCTGATGTCTTTGAGAACTGCTGTCCTAACCTTCAGAACAAATCCCAGCCAAACCCACGTTATCTGTTTACTTCACATTGATGCTGTTTTGTTCAGAAGTCAAGCTCTGTGACATCGTCGGCCAGTCTGTCTTGCTGGTGCCCCCAGCTTTATGCTGCAGTGTTAATTGCCTTTAAAATGGAGCTCAGCAACACCTTCCAAATGCAAGCAGAAGATACTGTGCTCTCTTTCTCAGCCTGCAAAGATCCTCAAAACAACTGTCAAGGATTCACCTCAGTGGAGTCTTACCCGTAAAAATTAAGCCTGACAGTTTAGATGTCAACATTTATGCTGATTTTCTCCTGCACCGAAGCACTTAAAGAGACAGAAGAAGCCAGCTTTGACACTCACCATTTTAGTGTCAAAGGAAAAGTTTAGATTATATGTCCAGAAGAATCATTTACCATCCAGCAATTTCCAGGTCATTTGTCTCACTTCTCCAGCAGCACACCATTCCAGCCATACTCACAGGATTTCCACTTACTCAATTGGGACATATTTCAAAGTAATCTGAGTTTATCTTAAGGATGTCCCAAGTCTGGTTTAAAGATGCCAGGTAACAGGAAATTTTTTATTTCCTTAAAATATTATATCAACACTCAACTAGCTTCAAATTCCAGAAAAAACAGCACAAGTGCACTCACAGGCATGCACCTGTAAGAACAGCAGTCCTCCTCCTGCATCACAGCTGTTGTCTTTACTCACCTCACGTGGCTCACCTAAAGTACCCCAAGTGGGCCTGCAAGTCCTCTGCAATTCATAAAAATCAATAGATATAGCTAGAAAAATGTGAAAACCAGTAAAAAGGTAACTTCTTAAAATTCTCAAAATATGACTACTCACCAGCTCCCAGAGAAGAAGAGACTAAATAATAATCATAGGATTTTGTTGAGTTTTTTGTACTTTATTACCATTAGATAGTAACAAAGCCTTTTCAACAATGCTCAAACGAGCAGGTGGAGGCTGAGGGAAATTGCTGCACTGCCTTAAAGAACACACACAGATTTCTTCTGACTTGCACCATATCCACAGCAAACTAAAAATCAATTTTTACTTTACCTTTCCCCTAAGGGTTTATCTACACAATTCAGCCCTAAAGCCAAACAGACAAGCAGCGTTGCATCTGCTGGCCAACTCAGGGCTGTCTTCCTGCTGTGAGAATCAAGCATCACACAGCTTACAGCTGGGCCAACTTGCTTAAGCAGTAAAAAACTGGGAAACGGAGAGGAACAAGGAGTGGCAGCAGGGTATGGAAGAAAGAGGCTGTCCTAGGCTGAACCCACACACAGAACATTCCCAGTAAAGCCTCAAGGCCGGCAGCCACTGCAGCACAGACTGTGGAGAGCAGAGCAGGCTCACACTGAAGGATGGAAGCCACACAGAAAGGACACAAGAGCAACTGTGCAGAGCTCCCCACGCCCCAGCTGTGCCAGGCTGCCAGAACACAAAGCTCTGAGAGCACAACATCTGTATGAGTCGCCTGGACAGGGCTGGTCTGATTTCTCTGCAACACCCCCAGTGCAGGATTGGGGACCACTGCTCCTGTACTGAATGTTTTCAGCTGGAATAGGGAATTAACACTCTTACATATAAATACAAAGATGCACACAATTTAGTATGGATGCTCCTCAAGCTGAGACTGAGTCCTGTGCCCAAGTGCCAGCAGAAGCCAGGGTGGAAAGGACAGTTCCCAAGATGAAAGGTCACCCAGGGCAGCAATGAATGCAACAAGCAGAACACAACGAAGTCAACCTAAAGCTGTTGAGGCTCTCAGCTGCAGCAAGTCTGTCTTAGATCCAACCAAAGCAACTCCCCTACAAGTGATCACACCACAAATGTATAAAGAAGCTCAGGATCTCATTTCAAAATGGGTTATCAGCATTACATCTAAGACTATTAAATATACTCAAGCATGAAGAAGCTTAAAAACTCTCAAGTTCAGTGTCTGCATCAAAACACAGAGTTTTGTGAGGAAAAACTTGACCAAAGCTGTGCAAACAGGGTCAGTCCTCAGGAGCTATAACAGAACTCCTGAAAAAGATTTTATCTTAGCAGAGAGCTTTTTTGGCTGCTTCTAATACAGCAAGAGCACAGAATCCTCTTTACTGGATATTAGCATTTACTTCCATCTTGGCCTTGGAAGGGCATGAAAGACAAATCTTAGGTTTCATCAGCTTTACCTAAGACTCAGAGTTTATACCCTGTTTTTTTTGACAAAGTTTTGATGAAATAAAGTCAGCTGCTCAGGAAGTATATGCAGAAAGGTGACAAAGTGAGTTATCAGCTGGCAAACACGCAGAGACTAACGTTCAAATTGTAGATAACAGTACCACTCAGGATTACTGGCAGGCAGCGAGAGGCTCAGGTGCTTTGCCAGCTCTGTCTACTGAGAATGTCAATACTTTAACACACACAGAGTAAAACTAAGTATGTGATGAGTCCACTGCCTCAGCAGAATATCCAGGGTCTCCATCCTGGCATGATGATGATCACCTATGCAGCGACATCAATGGAACAGTCTGGTCAAATCTGACATCAGTTAAGCTGATGTCCATCGTGCTGGAGATTTCATTTCTGCTGATTTGACAGAGCTGGTAACTCACTGCACCACCTGGGCATAAAAAGAACAGCTGCAGCTCAATTCAGGAAAGGTGACCCAGGACATAAAGAGAAAGAGGGGATTCCAAACTTGGTGAAAATTTTAGAACAATCATTTGGTACCTTTACTTCACTTGTAATCAACCTCACCGGTGTATGTGAAGCAGAAGTCTGTTACTGTGTATGAGCACACATCTGACAATCTGCATACCCTCCAAGCTTTGATCTAGGACATTAAATTAAGTGTCCCTTGCACCTGCAGCATGATAGGCCATAGATTAAAATGAGCCTAATATATAAATTCATGCAATACAGAGAAATTAAAAACAACCTCACATGAGGCAATATGGAGTTATCCTCCTACTTCTCAGATACCACAACAGGATTTGCTATCCTAAACGTAATGGATTTTTAAAAACATATTTTTTTATGAGAACAAAACGACTTTTAAGACTCATTACTGTTTTGCAAGAATGGCAATAGGGTTTTAGTTAAAAGTAGCTCAACCAGACATAACACCTACCATTTCACACATGAAAAACCTTTGCCACCTCCTGACTGACACCCCTGTTGAAGAGATACCTTCTGTACTATCCCAAGCTTAGAAGGGCTGAATAACACATGGGGGAGGAGGAATCAGCACAAGGTTTCCTCCTTTTATTCTACGTGCTCATCCAAAACTCCTTACTTTTGAATCAGTCAGAATTTGAACAAACACCTCCCAAACTGAATTGCTAATACACTGATCCAGAAACTAAATGCTGCAGGAAGAAAGTACCAAGACTAAGCAGCTCCTCGACCTTTACAGTTATTGCCATCCACAACCTTTAGACCAACTCAGCAGTGATCCATCGCATTCCAGTGTCCCTCTTCCCTTTACAACCTAGGGAGCACAAGGGCATCCACATCAGGCTCCACAGCACAGTCTCCAGGGTGCACAAGGGGGACACCCCTGTCCATTTCCAGGCAGAGAAGAGGTGCTGGGAACAAGCCTGGAAAAGGTAACATTCTTCTTGTATATACAGCATCCTCCAAAGTTTTAAGGAAATACTTCAGAGCTCTTCTGTCCCTAAGAGCTTGTAGAGACTGACTAGAGAAGAGCTGCCATTTATCTGCAGGACAGATTGTTATTTACAATAGCTCCACTTAATGCAGGCATCATGGCTGCTGCATCCAAAAGAAGAAGGAACCTTGAGCAGTCAAAAAAGCAAATCATCTTCTCCTTGCAAGAGAAATATTTTCGAAAATCCACAAGGACAGAAAGAGGGATGCACGATGGCAAACAAAACTTTTCTTTGGCTGCAAACACATGAGCAACATCTCAGCTACTTCCAAGAAGTCACAGGCTAATCTGAACCAATGCTGTGCTAAAGCAAGGCCCTTCATCAAATTTGTGATGCCAGAAACCAAAGCACAAGACCTCATTACACTTTTAATGTGTTCTCAAAGGGCAAATATCAGTCTAGGCAGGTACGGCTCATACATAGCAATTTAGCCTCTGCTGTGGATAACAACAAGCCTCAGGGCCAACACAGCCCCTAGAGATCCTTCACTAACCTCCCAGTGCTGCCTGCAGCAGTCTGTGCATGGGGCAAAAGGCACCTCTCTGCTCCCCAGCACAACTGGGACATACACAAAGAAACTGGGAAGAAGGAATGTACAAAAACACACCAAAAGCCATCCCCACAAGCCGCAGAGTGGGATCCTGGCCTATTCCCTGCTGTCTACCTGCCACAAGGTAAGGTCCTCACCGTGCACAGAGTATCACAAAGGGCTGTTGAGAGCACCTTCGAATTCTTTTTTACACTCTTGCCATCAGGCTCTTGTCGTTCCTTGTTTTTCTATAACCTGGATAAAACAACCCTCCACAGAGAAATTGCTAAACAGTCGTGTTTCCAAACAGCGTTTAAAACTGAAAGCAGTAGCTGCGGCCTACATCAAAGCCTCACTGAGCTGTTTGTCATCACAGGATCTCCCACCTTGCATTTCCAGTGTCTGCTAAGGAAATGCTGTATTTTCCTTTACAGATAAAGGGGAGATTGGAGAATGGGATATATAATTTTTTTTTCCCCCCCAGTACATCATGTGGGTTAAAGCACCACGCCTACACGTGGGGCAAAAAACCTCCACACACTAAAATTTAGATACCAAATAGTTCCTTTTTGGTTGTTTGCCTTTCATATTTTCCTTCTTATTCCCCACCATATCACCTGTGGCACACTCCACATTCTCTGTGATTCGAACGCAATTTCACTGTTGCCATACAAGAAATCAATGCACAGCTGAAACCAGCTGCACATAGGCACAAACTTCCACACATAAAGGGGACACACTGGCTGTGTCTGTCACTGTTCCTAGGCCTCCTCAAGCGCCCCCTCTCCATATGCACAAGGAGCAGGTATAGTCTTTTTGTTAATGTCTATTTCAGTAGCTCTCCATAGGATCTGATTTGCCCTCTGCTGCCATCAGTACCTGTGGCTGCAGAAGACCAGTGAAGAGGCCACTTACTTAAGCTGGTACCTGGGAAGGTCATGGGCTGCTCTGCCCCACCAGCCAGCCCCTCATATGAACACCACTGAGCAATTCCTTCCTCCTCATTTTGAGCATTAAGTTTATTCTTTTGGCTAAGATGTATTTGGAATGACAGAACTTCAAATAATTACTCATTTACATGTTACTATTTTATCCAAATTCAAAATTCAAGTCATCAGAGGACAAAGTTGAATCCAAGTTCACTGACAATTCACGGAGGCATCAAAAAACCTGAACATGTAATCAGCATTTTCAAGGAAGAAAAAATTTGGAGGGAGAGTTCTTTTGTTGCTTGCCCTGCAGTCACAGAATCACAGAATGATGGAAGGGGCCACTGTGGTTCATCTGGTCCAACCTCCCTGCTCTGACCTGCAGGGTTTTCCTAGAGCGCATTGCACAGGATTGTATCCAGATGGTTCTAGAACATCTCCAGTAAGGGACACTCCACACCCTCTCTGTGCAGTCTGTTCCAGTGCCCGGACACTCGCACAGTAAAAAAGTTCTTCCTCAGTTTCAGGCGGAAATTCCAGAGCACCAGTTTGTGCCCACTGCCTCTTGTCCTACTGCTTGGCACCACGGAACAGAGCCTGGATCCATCCTCTTGACACCCTCCCTCCAGATACTGATAAACATTGATGAGGTCCCCTCTCAGTCATCTTTTCTCAAGGCTGACCAGGTCCGGCTCCTCGAGCCAGTCCCTTCATCGTGTCTGTCACCCTCTGCTGGCGCCGCTTCAGGAGCTCCCTGTCCCTCCTGTCCTGAGGATCCCAGGACTGGACACAGAACTCCAGATGTGCCTCCCAGGGCTGGGCAGAGGGGCAGAATCACTCCCTGACCTGCTGGCAATGCTCTTCCCAATGCACCCCAGGATTCCATTGCCCTTCCTGGCCCCCAGGGCACTGCTGGCTCATGGACAGCCTGTGTCCACCAGGACCCCCAGGCCCTTCTCTGAAAGTCAGCTGAGCCTCAGTGCTTCAGGTAAGAAGCAAGCAACTAAAGCAGATGCACCATGCAAAACAAAGACTGATTTAATGCCAAAGTCCCTAGGCAAAAGGATGTGAAGAAAGAGAGTATAAAAACAACATGAACAGATTTATTTTCCTAACTTTTCCACCGAGACTTTGGCAGCATTTCAGTGTAAGCAGAAAAGAACAGTTAAAAAACCTGACTAAACAATTAAAGAAACATTAAGACAGTAGCAATAAACCGCAGAACCAAAAGTAACAGTTTATAAAAATAATTTGGCTAAATTTGAATTTTAGTCAAATGCATTAACCATAATCTCGAAGGACAGGGATTAAAACACAAACCCAGCTTTTTAAGAAAAACAAATGAGGATTTTGCTTACTGTAAGGGACATGTGCTCCACAGGTAAGCAGTAGGAATGACACCATGAGGTGTAACTCACGGGACGAGCAGCTGACAGGCTCCTTCCAGCTGAGTGGGCGACAACAGCAAAGACCACACCAGGGAGGGACAGCGCAAGGCTGCTGACGGTGCCAGGCCTCAAGAAAGGGACAAGGACTTCTGCTACCGCAAAAATGAGGTGGGAAAGCCCACAAGCACAGGACTACCACGTTAGGATGGGCCACCCTCAGCACATCATGCCGGCCGGGTTCCAGTCATTCTTGTAATACAGGCTAAAAGCAGGCAAGCTGAAGACACACGTATGGCTCATGACATTCCTTTTTAGGTCAGAAAAGAGAAAACCTTCTCCTCTCTAAGAGGCCCCAAAATCGCTCATGCCAGCCAGCCATCCCCTGTGTTTAAACCTCCCGCCTGAACCTGCCCCAGTCTTACAGCACAGCCGAGGTGGGAAGGCATAAAAAGGCACTGAGCTTCCCACGCCCACAGCTGCTGAAGCAGGAGGCAGACCCGTCCCCTCTGGCTGCCGGGCCCCTCCGAGAGGTGACCCCCATTTTAGGCGCTCCGCCTCCCTCCCTCCCTCCTTCCCGCCCGGACCGGCCCGGCCGCAGCCGGCATTACCAGTGCTTCCCATAGAGCCAGTGCCCGCCCCAGCCCAGCAGGCAGGCCCCGAACGTGGATTTCTTCCAGTGGTTCCTGAGGGCCGCCAGCACTTTCGCCATCCCGCCCCAAGGGCCGCGCCGGCCGCCCTCGGGCCGCGCCGCCGCTCCCGTGCCCGGCCCGGCTCGGCTGGAAACGGCTCCCGCGGCCCCGGCGTTCCGCGCGCACCGCACCCGGCCGCACTTCACGGGAGCAAACAAACAACAGCGCGAATCCCAAGGAAAAGAGTTTTCACTCTTCTCAGAGTCCCGGTGCTCGCTGCCTGGCTCCAGCCCCCGAGAGGACCTATTGCCGTCGGCTCTTGGCTGCCGGCGCTGACACCGCCGGGAGCACGGGGAGATGGAGATGGAGCGTAGCAGAGCACAAAAGTGAATGGGTCTTTTTTCCACATCGATAAAAACAACCGCCCCCGCCCCACGAAAAGGCCCCAGAAAAAACCCCAAGAAAACCCCAAACACACCAAACCCAAACCAACCAAACAAAACACAACGCAACAAAAAACTCTAAGAAAACCAAAACAAAACCCACAAGTAAAACAAAATCACAAACAAAGAACAAACGGAAAATATTTCAGAATAGGCAGTCAGAAGAAATTATGTCTAGGAGGTACCTGGGTTTTGCAGTTTAAGTCCAACCTACGGGATGGCCATAAGAACCTGGAAAAATGTCTCCAATCATGCCTGGAAAATACCAATCTCACAAGGATGCCATGCAGCCATGAACAGCGTGAACATCCTGCCAGGAGAAGGTGGAAACATAACCAAGAGGCAAGATCTGACCTCGTCATGGAAAAAGCTTTGGGACAAACTAGTGGTGGTAGCCTCTCCTAGCATTAGGTTGTAACTAGTACAGTCTATAACTATTTTTTCCAAGGTAGCACACCCAGCTGATCGAGGGAAGCCCACACATGTAATCCTTTTGGATTTCAGTAAAACTTTCAATGCTGTCTCTCATAGCATCCTCCTGGACAAAATGTCCAGCACACGGCTGGATAAGCAGATCCTGTGGTGGGTGAGCAGCTGGCTCACGGGTCAGGCACAAAGGTTAGTGAAGGGGGTGACATCAGAGTGGTGACCTATGACTAGTGGGGTTCCACAGGGCTCCATTCTTGGCCGTGACTTGGATGCAGGACTAAACTGGGAGGAGCTGTTGACTGAGAGGCCCTGCAGAGTGACCTTGACAAACTGGAGTGTTGTCCTGCTCTGCTCTGCACCGGGGCGGCCTCACCTTGAATCCCATGTGCAGTTTTGGGTGACACAATACAAAAAAGACATTTAGCTATTAGAGAGTGTCCAGAGGAGGACCATGAGGATGGTGAAGGGCCTTGAGGGGAAGCTGTAGGAGAAGTGGCTGAGGTCACCTGGCTTGTTCAGTCTGGAGGAGACTGAGGGGAGACCTCATTGCAGTTACAACTTCATCATGTGGGGAAGAGGAGGGGCAGACACCGATCTCTTCTCTGCGGTGGCCAGTGACAGGACCCAAAGGAACGGCCTGATGCTGTGCTGAGGGAGGTTTAGGTTGGAAATCAGGAAAAGGTTCCTCATCCAAGGGGTGGTTGTGCACTGGAACAGGCTCCCCAAGGCAGTGGTCACAGCACCAAGCATGATAGTTCAAGAAATGCTTGGACAATGCTCTTAGGCACACGGTGGGATTCTTGGGGTGTCCTGTGCAAGGCCAGAAGGTGGACTTTGATGATCCTTGGGGCTCCCTTCCAGCTCAGGATATTCTAGGATTCTAAGTCAGGCCGAAGTTTCTCATGACGCATGAGAGAGGGTGAACAGCCGCAGAGATTGCATAAAATTGCTGAGTTACTCAGAGAGACCCCCTCCTATAAGAAAGGAAGAGGGCTGTTGGCCCTTCCTAATGAACTTTTGGCTAAATAAGTGACGTGAGGGAGCAATGCTGCTTTTGTAGACCACTCTTGCCAGGGACCTCAGTTTGAGGACTCAGGAGAACAAGGATGCACTCTGGCAGGGACCAGTGGGTCAGGGTAATGAATGTAACACTGGACAGAAATTTTTTTTCTGAATGATTTTTCCCCCTTACAAAATGCCATTTTAGCAATTCAAAAACATCAAAGTCAATAGAATGGTTTCTTTTTTTTTTTTTCTTTGTGAAAAGCTTCCCCAAACCCTTCTGCCCAAAAATGTCAGGATGGATGTGAGTAATAACATAAGGTGGCTGCTTGAGGCCAGATTTGGGATTCTGGGTATGCAAAAGTCTGTTCTGCAAAAATCAAGCTGATGTAGAAGATGGTCCAGAAGACACTCTGCTCTTAGTGATAAGAAAAGCTGATTAAACCCTACAGATTAGTTTCCCTATTATGTTTTGGGTTTTTTTTCCCTTTATTTTGTAGAGCAGAATATCTGGGATTTTTTTTTTTTTAAGTAAGGAAACATTAAATTATCTTCTCCTGATGAATATTTCAGGCATAGCCTCATACAGTAGCCATTGCTTCCCACTTAAATATTCCAGGTTCATCTGTCCAGCATCTCAGTGTGCTGAGTACATGCACTTGATGCAGTGCTGGATGTTCCAGGTGGTGTGGAGTGATTAAATGTCCTACTTTTCTTTTGGTGTTTGTCCTACTTTTTTAGAGGATTCAGGTGGTATGGCCAACTGCTAACAGCAATCATAGCCACAGATATCAGTACTCTCATCCTTCTCTGCTTCGCTTATGAAAAGATTTTGTCCTGATCAATGCTTTTCAAATTCATAATCCTCATGTGGTGCCACAAATAATTTACAAACATCTGTAACTTCCTATTTTGCAACCAAGTCTACTGAGTACAGTTATGTTCATTAACGATGTTTCCAAAACAAGCTTGAACTTTTAAAATAAAGCCTCTTTAGTGTTCTAATACATGTTCAGAGCAGTCAGAAGCAATGCTTAAATGTAGGAAAGACCTGAGTATTTCTAAGATGGCTGAATGGAAATTTTCCTGTGTTCATAACCATGAAAACACATCAGAGTTAGTATAAGTGAGAAATTTTAGCTCAGTTGCTAGTTGCCTTCAGCATCCCTAGCAGCATCCCTAGCTTGACCCTGCTTTGGGCAGGGTGGCTGGACAGGGTGAGGTCCAGAGGTCCCATCCCATCTCCCCTACTGGGACCGTGTGACACTATCTGAGATTTTGGGTTGGTGATTTTTGATGTGGGGCTTTTTGAAGAGAGTTGCCCTTAGAAGAAGGAGACGGTGCAGACAGCAATAACAGATTTTGCACTTGTCTTTTTACTTGGCTTTACTGAGAATGCAACGTCCATTCCGAAATTCCTCCTGGCAAACACGTATGTCCTAGTTTTTGGCTGTGGATGTCTGATCACCCTCAAGGTAGATCACACCTGCCATGCTGCTGCATGTACCAGGTACTTCTCTTTTAGCTGTCCTAGTTTTCTGCGTGTCAGATCAATAGAAGCAGGTATTAGAGTGTGTGCAATGGAAAACGAGAGGATAAAGGACTGATCTTGAGCATCCTCCAGATTATGTGCTGTAATAATTTTTTAGGCTAAGTAAAATTCCTGCTCTCTTTTTCATAACACTGTTCAGAGGAGGCTGTAAGGTGGGATTTCGTTTTCTTATGATTGCTAGGTGGTTTTTGTAAACAAAAGAATAATTCAAAAAGCTGCTCTGCAACTCTTAATACTTGACTGGGGACGTGTCACCTAAAATTATCTCACAAGTTGTGTATGAAGACTGGTGAACGCCTCATCCTGGTTACTCATGTCTGACCCTTTTATGATGAGTAATTTTTTTATCATGCTGTCTTTACCATCAGTTCCAAGCCCGTTAGCAGGAGAAGCTTCAGAGTCATGATCATGCTTCAGGCACATACTTATTTGTAACTTTGGAAAAGTCACATCCTCGGTCATCTCAGTGCTCAGCCACAGAATGTAAAGGAAACAGTAGAGAGGTTTTTGTCTCCTACTTGGCAATGCCCTGCAATTGATAAAGACAGAGAATCATTTAGTCTCCATTCTGTGCAGAACAATCTGTGCTTATGTTTGCATAAAAAAGGCACCTCCCCAGTCCAGTGTGGTCCTTCTGTCATCCTTACAGCAATGGAGAATTGGGGCCCCTCAGCCTGCTGGTTATTCTGGCATTTGAGACTCATCTATTGATGGTCTGAGGGTATGGAACAGCAGTGCTGTCAGCACATCCTGTGCCATCATGGTGATTCTGTCTCTTCTTCAGGTGCTTTTTTACAAGTGAAATGCAAATACCTACTTATGTTGCAAAGAGACCGAATTATTGCTCTGCAGGAGCTGTGTGTTTACCACAGTGATGCAATCTGTGTTCCTGCCAGACCGAGGCAGCGTTGCCTGTCAGAGGCTGCCCATGGCCCCCCGTTTGTACATGATTAATGTCCCTGTGGCCAGAGTGACAGCGAAGAGCATCCTCACACAACCTTCAGGTTTTTGTGCAGCTGATGAGGAGAAAAATGGAATCTAAATATTTCCATGTCTCTGACCCAGCAAGGGAGATTACAATTTGATTTGTTTTAGTTCTACAACATCAGAATATCAAGCATGGTTTAAAGTGAGGGAGAGCCCTTTTCCTTGGTGGATGTGAGCAGGACTGACTGGGTATCTCTCCAGATCAGGCCATGGGATGGGTGCTCCAGCCTTTCAGGCACATCCACTTCTGACTTTCCTTAACCACAAGCCACGGGCATAGGCTTGGCTGCAGACAGAGCTCTTTCCCTTCCTGTCCAGGAGGGTCCCTGGGCTAGCTGAAATCTCTGGTGGGCTTCCCAGTCTGTGTCTCTCTGCTTCTGTTCTCCTGGTTTTGTGTTCAGGGCCTGAAGCTCCTCCTCCACAGTGTGTCCCAGGTCCCACTCCATTTTACCCTGGCCAATGATTTATGTAAGAGAGAGGAGCACTGCAGCCACTGAAGCTAATCAGAGAAAGTTCCTGCCTGTGAGAGCAGAGAAAGTTCATGATGGATTCTCTTGCCCTCATTTCCAGCTCTGCCTGGAGGTGTGATTCCCTGGGGCAGTCATGTCTGCAGTCAGTGCCTGCTCCACTGGTTTGGAGAAAGAACTGAATCACACTGGCAGGGTTTTTGGTTGGGTAACTCAGAGAAACTCTGCACAAGAATAATCTCTCCCTTCTTCCCCCTCCTTGCTCTTCCTTGGCTCTTCTGTAAGCAGAACACGACCTGAGCTTCACCCCCTCTAGAAAGAAATTCAGGAGTGTGCCTAGCATATTTATATGGCAAAACCTGCCACCTTTGCACCCTGCCCCCTCTTCCCACATCTGAGCTATTACACAGAAATATTCCCTGATTCTCTGAGTTTATTAACCTTTTTTTCCAAGGGAATGAATAGAGATATTCACAGCTTTTGAACAGCAGCAGAAACCCATTAAGTTGCTCTGTGGCAATCTTGTCAGGAACTTGTTCCTGTAGCAGAGACACATTTCAGAATGCTCTACACTCACTCCCAAACCATTTGGATTCAGTAAATGCAGGTGCCACTGAGGCTTTAGTGTGAGCAGGCCTGAAGCCTAAGCTTTGAGTGTAGTTAGATCTCCTCTGGGTCTGCTCCAAATGGAGGAACAAACCCTGGGACCGAGACCTACCCATTCACCCAGCAGCACAAGCCCCTGCAC
The DNA here is from genome assembly GCA_013398015.1 of Oreocharis arfaki. NCBI lineage: Eukaryota > Metazoa > Chordata > Aves > Passeriformes > Paramythiidae > Oreocharis > Oreocharis arfaki. The sequence goes on from VZRR01002745.1 coordinate 512,098, forward strand.
GGAAACATCTAGCAGCTCCTGTGCTAATTCCACACTCTGCTTCTCAGTGAAGGTCTCAGTGAGAGCTACATCACAGACATCAGATTTGTTGCTGGTACAGGTTCCTACCCTTAAGAAAGTCCTGCTGGCTGAGGCTAAGGTCACTTCTCTCTGAGCTCATGCTGCTACTGTGGTACTGCTACATATTAGAGGACTCTGCACAGAAAATAGTAGGATAGAGGGAGGGAAGGAGAGAGCCCGAATGCACAGTGCAGATGTGCATGCTTGCAGGATGCTTGCAGGATGTGCATTCCCCTCTAAGCAGCACCTATTTGGAAGGGATGTAGCTGTCACCCAGCAGGCTGGCAGCACCAAACTTCTCCTAACCTTACAACTGCAGGCACATACTGTCACTTCTGCAGACTGAATCTGAGTGAGGGATAGGGATATAACCCATGAGACTCCTCACTCAGGCATTTTGCTTTTGGCAGAGATTAATGCTCATTATTTAACAAAAGAAATAAGTCATATTCTCTCCTTTTATCCCCGTTGTACAGCTGGATGAGAGAGAGGGTAGGAAATTAAGGCTTTTACACTGTTCCTTGATTTCAGTGCATCCAGAAGTGTTATATACTACTTACCTATATTCACATTAAGATACTCCCTACCCAAAAATCCAGCTGCTGCTATATACCATGCTGGTTATATCCCACAGCCAGATGATCTTGTATTCAGAAAAGCTCCTGAAAACTACTAATATATCTGCAGCAATGGTTCATTTTTCACTGAGGCAGTGACATTGTAATCTATGGACCAGATGGAGTAGGGCCTTGGGCAATTGTAATCAAAGAGCAACAGCCACAGTTTGGAGGAAAGAGATTCCCTGTTGGTTTTCTATTAAATGCTTCTGTTTTCATTTTCTTTTGACTCAATTGTGTGCATCACCATGGCCCACTGAACACATCTGGCTGACATCTTAGATCACATACCCAGCACATCACTGTGTTTGCTCAAAGTTTCACTCCTTCCAAACTCAGTGGCAATGCTCTGTGACAATGACTTGTTTTATCCTTGTCCTTAGGTGGAGTTTGGGGATCAACAGAAGCAGTTGCAGGCAAAGGCAGGCTGAGAAAATCCATCACTGTCATGATGAACCACTCCCCTTCCTCTTTACCAACCAAATACCTTTGCTGCTGTAGAATGTGGAAGATTAATTTGTCTTGGATACTGGAGTGCAAAATATGACCACTTAGAAAAAGCATAATCCCACTGAGTTACTATAAATTGGTCTGGTTCAGTCCCTGCCAAAAGATACATTCTGCATCTAATACTGACAAGGACCTTTGCCCACAGATTGTTACTGGACATTTCATCAGTTTGTGGAGCAGAGATCTCAATGTCTTCCGGTGTTGATGAACACATAATTGTATTCTTTCTCTTTCTTTTCTCTAAGTAAATTAGTTAAATTAGAATAAAATCTGATATTATGCTTTTTCATTGTCTCATAGCTTTCAACTGTTTAAAGGTAATCATTTTACTTTTCCTGTGAGAAAAAAGTTGTTGGAGTTACAGATCCTGTAATATATACTGCTTCCCAAGGTTTGGGAAGACATTAGAGAGTTCTTCCAAACATTTTCTTTACAAACTCTGTAGCATTTTCAGCAAATGCACTTCAACAAGCTTTGTGGCTAGTTTGGTTTTGAACAGTTTCACATTGCATTTATCTTCCAGAAAGTTGTTAAGTGCTATGGTTTTGTAAATTGGTTTTGTTATTTTCGTGTTGTTAATTGACATGCTAATTATGACTGACATTGCCTTTAAATCCCATGTAGTTTCTTTCCCTGAACACAGTGCATATTCTTTGAATTCCTATCACATTGTGATCTGGTGTCTGTTCAAAGACTGGCTTTGCTTTTCAAGCTGTTTAGACATTCTTTTCACTTAATGTGCTGCTTTAAGGATCTATGATAAGATGTTGCTGGGGGCAGTGAAAGACTCTAGGACTTGACTAGGCTAGATTAGAACAGCCATGTATTTTACATTAAATGAGAGTGGTTTGAACCACAGTAACGAGCCAATACTTGTTATCCACACTCTCCAAATGCACAGGCATTATTGACTCCATTTATATGACATCTTCACTTGCTTTGTTTTTTTGCTTTCCCTTGCTAAGAACAGATGGGAAGAGTAATTTAAATACTGAATACCATAAGGTACCTGGAGTAAAGTAAATTAAGGAAATACCATAAGTGAGAGAATGAAGTGTTAAATCGCTAACAGGAGATTTACAATTAAGAATTAACAGAGAAGATAAGCTTTGCCAAAAGACAGAAATCACTTTACAGAGCAAATCTTGCAGAGGATGGGCAGATCTCTGCCATTACAAGTGCATGGAGAATCCCAGGTCACAGAAAAGAGGAGACTCAAGATGTCCAACATGTAAAACAGGGTATGGATTTGTGCACGCTGTAGCAGGTAACATAAGTTGGGAAAATGTCCATTTCATGACAAAAGAGGCAAGGAATACCAGACTTGACTTTGCTTCACAAAAACATGTGAATACCAGCAGAAGGAATATATAGGATGGGTAATGAAAACAAGGACAGCACCACATGCTTAGATGAAAATTATACATAGTGAAAATGTACAACATAGCAGCCGAAGACGAAATGATCTAACTGGAAATAAATAAGACATTTATTTTTTAACTGTTATACAGAGGCATATGTGTTGCCAGAAATACTTTTGGATGGTACTTGTAGGAGAGTCACACGTAGCAGAAAGTAAATATGGAAACAGAATGGACAGTGATAAGCTTATTAAGCACAAAATATGTGAACAAAACTGGAAAATAAATGGGAAATATACTGGAAAATGCATAATTTGTAATGTTGGCCCAGAAAAGATGTCAACTCCCTTAGGATCGTGCTATGCACTCCCTGCAATTCTTATCTTTAGGAAAGATACTCTTAAATTAGAGGCGAAGAGGGGACATTAGTAGGATCACTGAATGGAGGATGTTAGAACCATCACATTAATTTTTGTAGGAACAAAGCACAGTTTCTTCTAGTACCAGGATAAAGCTAAGCAAACCAAACAGAAAATTCTAGATAATGCAAATAATGCTTGAATAAATAACATTACATAAAAACTGCAATGAGTATGTCACGGGTGAGATGACAGGGGAGAGCCTGTCCACACAGACAAGGAAAATTTGTAAAGATTTGTTGGGAAGGTTGGTAACATTTGCCCCTAATCTGGCTGCTTGCAGCAACCACCTGGAGCACTGCTGCTCGCTGATGTTTAATGGATGTGCAGTGTCAATATTAATACAGAGTCTGAGAAACTGAAGGAGTTTATTAGGGGCCTCTGTTCCAATGGTTCACAGCACAAGAGTTAGGTTATGCATTTATTTCTCCGAGGACACTATTAGTGGTGCTGCAGAGCTTTGCTCAAAGCTGCAAAACAATGACTTCTGTGCCACAGACGCCAGTGAAATGTGGTATCGGTGTGTTCTAGTAAATAGAGATTTGGGGGTTTTTCACAGAAAACAGCGTCTGCTGAAATTTGCCGTGTCACACTACTGAGATTGCCAAGCCAGTTCATCCTGGGAATTTCTGCTTGCAGTTAAATACACAGCTGGCAGGCATTTTGGGGGCCAAGACCCACTCCCAGCTATCTGTGTGAAAATGCTGTAGGTACAGCTTAGAATTACATGTTGTATGTAATGATCTGACTTGGAAAAACAACCAACCTGCTATCCAAAGTTTTGGCCAACCTTGAACAGAAGGCAGAGATTGACAGAGATATGACTGAGAGACTCTAGAGAAAATGTTAGTAGCAGGATTGCTATTAAAATTATGTAGAAAGTCTCGTTAGTTAGGATCAAAACGGATCTGTGAAAGTCCTTAAGAGACTGAAAAATTTAAATGAAGAGCCAGGAAAATATTCCGCAGGCCATTAAAAGCACTGAGGAAGCTGGCAAAATTCACTAAATGTACCAAAACAAGCAAGAGATTTAGATGGTTCATCTGGATGGTGGAGGACAAGCTGCAGAGCTGTGCATCTGCTTGTGTGTGTTGTTTCCATCACTTCACTAAAACAGTGGGACACAAGCAGCTGCGTACTCAGTGGAGTTTGTCACCTGGAGCACACAGTTAGTTGTGTGAACACATCTAGACCCAAAAAGGGAGGGAGGAAGGGGGTGATGAGCCTGTTGTTTCAGCCAGGACAGCTGGGCGGCCTCAAGATCTGCTGGTTCATGGATATGCGAATGCTTTGTCCCCAGTCAGCCTTGCAGATCCAAGAAGCAGCACGTTCCTCGCACTAATACTGATCCTGAAATGTCACTAAGCATTGATTTAGAAAGGAACAGGTGGCCTTAAGGTGAGGACTTTGTCGGCCAAGCATCCCTGTCACTGCTGTGCTGTCAGGCTTTTGTGGCCTTCACACGTGAGTAATGGGAGCTAGACAAGATGTAAGGCACAGCTCTTGAAAACCAGGCACAATTTGATCACTTGGATCTTGCTGTTCACAACCCAGTGTGTTCATGGGAGTCCTGCTGGGACTCAGCCACCATATCCTGGGCTGTGGGGAACCATAGCTGATTGCCCATTCACACCCTGGGCAAGGCTTTGTCCCACAGCCTCACAAGAGGATGGGAGAGCCTGGACAGAGCATCAGTCACCGGTAATCTCACTGTAACGAAATGTGTATCCTGGTAATTTGGGAATAATTGTATCTTAGGTTAATAGACATTGATATCTTCCCTCAACAAGTTTATTTGCTCCATGACATGGTTAGTGTCTTAAACAGAAATCACCCTCAAGGTATCCTCTAATCATCTTCTCATCATTCTGCAAATCTGTTTCATATTACCAATAATCTTATTACTACAACTGCAGCATTCATTAAGCAAATGGAGAACAATAAAAATACATACAGTAATAGCAATCAAATTAAGTTTGAATCTCACAGTGAGTGATGGATCATTCTGGATCAGATTGTTCTCATAGATTTTTCCCCATTAATTTCTAAAAAGGTTTAAATAGCTCAAAAAATTTCAATTACAAGGTTCTTTTCTAGAGTCTGGCCATTTTATGTGACCTGGTTACCCCAAAATGGCACAGTTAGGACCAGAACTGGTTGTGGAAACTTCCCCTTGTGAGCAGGGAGACCTCTCAGCAGAGACAACATTGCTGGGTTCCCATGGCAAACACCAGTCCCTGCCAGGGTGAACTCTGTGGCAGTGATCCAACATCTCTTGGGTATGTCAGATGCTTCCAGGTGACATCCTGAGTGAGCTTGCGTGGTACTGGGAAGCCATCACTTGTACCTTGACATGTGGTGGCTCCTGATGTTGCAGTGAGCAAAGCAAAACCACGGATTTGTTCTGAGCCATCCGTATTTAAAAGATTTGGGGCTTGATCCTCAGCTCAGGGGAGTAAATGGAAATGCATTCATGAAGTGCAAATGGGTAGATTTGCAAGCTGTTCTTGCCTATCAGCTGTGCCAGTTTATATTTAGCTCTGTTACACCTGCACAGAGCCACTTGAACATGTATCAAAACAATTCCTGTCCCTAGCTGTGATCCGTACTCTCTAGTCCAACAACAGATCATCATTTGTCTCACTGGTAAAATAACTGCTGAGGAATATAAGTGATTTTTTCCATCTGCAAATGCATGAAAATATATTTGGAACATTTTATGGGTACATTGCATACATGATGAAAACATTTATGACTGCTTCCTCTCTGGGTACATCAAAAATATCCTCAGCCAACTTCACTGTTTTTATCAACTCTACTCTTTTATTTTATGTTCATTCTGGCCTGGAAATTTTTTTTTCTGAGCATCACAGATGAGTCTGTGACCTCTTTGGTATGCTCTGCCAAATGGTCATAGAAGAAACCCAGCCTCTGAAGTACAGTAGGTCCCATTAAATCAATGAGGGGATGGTGTGATGTATGCTTATATGCATGTGTAAACTGCTGTGTGAGAGAGGGCCAAGGCAGAGAGAGATGCCTGGATCTAGTTTGGGCTCAGGAGAGGCTACTGGTCATTGCCTTTTTGTACTGGCCCAGTGCCTTCCTAGTTTGTATTCCTCCAAATAATTAAAATCCCTTTTTGTTTTAATAGGCAAGTTTGCATTTACCTCAATAATTCAGTACTAGTACTGCAAATATAACAGAAATACAGATATGCCCAGGTACATTTTTTAGCACAATGGGCAAAGAGATAATAAATAAGAGTTTTAAAAAATACAAAACTTTCCTGGATCCATAAAGAAAGAATAAAATGGGAAGTTGAAGGACAATATCCCACCCTTGCTGGTATGACAGCCTGTAAATCTCTTGTCCTTTTTCCATTCATGTTGTGTGACCCTCCTGTCTAGGCTGTACTTGCCTATGACTGTGCTCCTGTAGAGAAATACATCTCAGATGATGTATGCAGCCAGTTTTAGGAGGAATGAGGCAGGTCCCAGGGGCTCCCACTACGCTGTTCAGAGAGACACAAGTCTTCTGGCGTGTGAGGAGGAACAAGAGGTCAAAGGGAATAAGCTCTCTGGCCAGCTCCCCCATAACTCACATCCTGCATCGCACGCTGCCAGTGTTCGTTCTGCTGCAATCCTATCTGGCCTCAGTCAGGAAATGCAAAAATGCAGTCAACTTTAAGAAAAAAAGTGTCGCGTGCCCCTGGTTTAGTGTTGGCTGCGTGTTGGGAGCCATCTGCCAGCCCAGTGCTCTGCCTGGCTGGAAGTTCCACTCAGGACCCTGTTTCATCCTCCTCCTGTCTCCTTACTCTGTCTGGAGCCACTGAGAGAGGGGCTTCTGATCTCCAACACCCTCACACAGTTTAATGTGGGCTCTCCAGGATGCAGAATTTGTAGGAGATCCCTTTCCAGCCTCCTAGGTGCTGCAGGAGGGAGCCAGGACAGAGCAATACTTTTTCAGCTCCCACTGTGCTTCACAAATTTGGAAATGAACCATGAGGAACTGGAAATCAGTAACATGGCTCCTCCTGGCCGTTCTCCTGGTGGGATGAAAGCTGAGCTGCAGACCTTGGGAATCAAGTTTGCCCTCAACCTCCTCGTATCTCTGCAAGCAAAGGGCGTGTGTTTTCCGAGCTGGCAGGAGTGAATGTGACAGCAAAGGAGAAATGAGAGAGGAAGGAGAATGAAGGGCTCTGCACAGAGGTGACACCCTTGAGGGCAGAGCTGGCAAGCTGAGACCTTGGTCTATTTGCACCAGCGTTGCTATTTGTGGCTGGATACAGACAACAGTGAGGCAGTAAAAGGCCTTTTATTTAAGGTGCTGACACCTCGGGAGAAAATGAGAAAAAGAGAGGTGCTAAAAGAAAAATTCATTGCTTTTCATTCTTCTGTCCTTTCACTTCTTCCTTAGATTTTATGGGATGAACTCGCTCAATTTAAGTACTTGTCAGCAAAGGTGTGACAGGACAATCAAGAGCCATCCACCGTGCCTGCTGGGAACACTTCCAGGGGCCAGGTGCTGGCAGGTACCTCAGCACTGCCTGAGGGGAGAGCACCGCTTCCCTCCTCCTTCTCCCCTGTTCCCTCCCCACCAGGCAGGGAACCTGGTGCACAACCTCCTGCATTCCCCTTAGCAAGTCCTGCGAGCCCGTGGGCTGCAGGAACACACTCTTTGTTCAGGAATAGATGGACATGCTCTCAGTAAATGTGCAGCTTGAGTCTAGCTCTGCAAAGAAGTTGTGGGGCTGCTGAAAATTAATTTGTTGCTGGCAAAATGGCAAAAAGGGACTGTTTTATACAGACTGGGACTCTGCCACCTGGCAACATTTGAGCAGTGAATCTACCTCAGTAGATTTCACAAGAAGCTCTGGAAGATGTTAGTCTCCATCTCTGCTTACTCGTGGGTAAAGCAAGGCTGGCAGGTGGGTTGCAAGGTTTCCTGCAAGGCCATTCTGGATGGTGCTGTTACATCTGGAGGAGGGAGGAAAGCCTGGCTGACTGCCTGTCCTGAGACACACCTTCCCTCAGGGCATCTTCCCATCTCTGCAGATGTGTTTCAACTTGCCAGGTGTATCTTGGGAGCATTCAGATCCTGACTCAGACAGTGCAGGTCTCCGTTCCAACCATGGGTGTTCCCATATCATCCTCCCTGGTGGGCTCCTCTTGGGGACTCAGTCCCGGAGCAAAGATCTCAACAACGACAGAGCCTCCCAGATGAAAGGACGAGCTGATGTGACACACCTTTGGCAGTAACAGCAATGACAGCTGCAACGGGCAAAGGTGTCACCCAGGACACAGAGCTGCTGCTGCCACCTGCGTCCCCTGACCTGGCTGGGCCTCCCGGGAAGCGGCGCATCTTTACGGAAAAAGCTGAGCTCTGAACATAATATTTTTAGACTGGTTTCCTAAGGAAATGAAGTTTCTGTCACTTCATGTCTGCCCATCTGTCCTCATCAAACTTTGGATCCACTGGTTATTTGCAAACAAGTTTGATGGATCATTAGAAGTTTCAAAAATATTTAGATTTCTATTTGTGAAAATCGGTAGCTGGGAAGAGACAAGAAGTGCAAGGTAATGCATGAATCTCCATCTGACAGGGGAAGCAAAGGAGGACTCAGCAGTCACCTGTTCTGTCTGAAAGCTCTTTACAAACCTCAGCACACGGTATTTCTGGCTGCAAATACGGTGGGTAGAGAATTCCCAAAGGGAATGAGCTGGATTAAATGAAGCAGAAACTGCAGCCTGTCAGAAACACCCCAAATGTGAAACTGAGAACTTGAAGCTTTGTTCAATGCACAGGGCAGCATGTTTCACTCAGCCTCCTTTTCTCTGACAGGTTTGCAGGCAGCTTGTAAGGAAACATAGCAGAAAAAAAGGAAATCTGCATCTCTGTGAAGGTGGATCTTTAGGTTTGTTTCATGTTTTACCCACCGAGGGCATGTGTGTGTCCGCACTTATGTTGTACCTGCGTGTGTGTGCTCACTTTATTCAGTCATTAGAAGGCATTGAAGTACCAAGTGGCTTTCTGGGCATAGTGGTTTCAAATATACATGGCCAGCTCCAAGTGCCAACTGCTGCTGTGAAGACTTTGCCTTTGTATTTTATTCCCTTCTCTCACCCTTTGACTGCCTCTGCTTTTCCAAATCACATGCTCCTTATGGCAGGGTTTATTATTTCTCCCTTTATGTTCCTGGCATGCGTTTTGAGTATTGCTGTGAACAGTTAGCAAAAGCCAGAGAAGGATACCTAGTGCCTTCAGTTCTCTTGTTTAATACCTCCTGAAATACCTGCCACCACCTCTGACTGGAAGGGCTGTCTCTGGGGAAGTGAGCAGGGGAGAGATGATGGCCCAAAGCTTGGACTCTGTGACCTCTCTCCAACCATATCTGCTGGCAGTAGAGCTCTCCTGCTGCTGGGCATGCCCTTGCCACCAGCTCATTTCCTGGTACAGAGCTGAGCTCTGTGAGAGGGCTTTGCTATCACAGGCGATGCAGGCTTCACTCTGAGCAGCCTGCTCCCGGTGACGTCTGCTTTGAATTTCAGAACTGAGAAGGCCAAGGGTTTATCTCAGGATGGGCAGAAATAGCAGGGAATTAAACAGTCAAAGGAAAAGTGCAGTTTCTTACAAAGAAGCGGTCAGTGGTCAGTCTTTGCAAGTCAATAGCAGATGCAGGGTAGCAGAGACAGTGTTTGAGGCATGCTGGGGATGCTGGGGCAAGTCAGGGGCCTGCATGGTGAGCTCTGGGATGGCAGCAGCCTCTGTCACTCCTGTGTGGCCACAGGCTCACTGCTTTGTTTGCCGTGGGTTAGCAGGCTGATAAAATCAGAGTTGAGCTGGCATAGTTCTTCTTCTCTCTCATGCAAATGAACAAGATCACTCTCCCTCTGAGCAGGGAGGGAGCAAAAATTTTCGTAAATGTAGCTTGTTAGGTGGTCTGGTTTTGGTCTCTGCAGGAAAAGAGCTCAGCCGTGACTCTTTAGAGGGCCCCTGGGGAAGAGCCCGATAATGTAACAGAATAATGAGTGTCGAGCTATGAAAGCATTTCATTACCAGCATCCTCACCCCATGCAGCCCCAGTCTGCTGCAGTTATCGTGTGTGTCTGACATGAAAGGTCACCGTGAGATTATCCTGCCTCTGAAACAGAGTGCTTGCATTCCAGCGAGGGGGTCCTCGCTCCTGGGTGGGCGCAGAACATTAGCAGGTGCTCAAAGCAAAGGGAAAGCTGAACTTTGGGGTGCTCCTCAGGGACACAGCGAGGGATTTCTCTGTTCTGAAGAACTGGAGTTGTTGCTGCCTGTCCCTCTCTTCACCCTGCTGAAGCCCCACTGTGTTGTAGACCAAGCTGTCAAGTAGATTTCTTTCTCCTAAACCTAATTCTCAAAATTTGCACTTTGTTCCTTTGTAATGCAGTAGTTTTTTCCTTTGACGACCAGCTGGAATCTTGAATAGATGGTGCTAATTTAAAACAGGAGCTGGATCACGAGAGATGAGCACTCCTGCTACACTTCCCAAACTGAGGTGCCAAGTCCAGGTGCCCAGAATGGTGGTAGGGCAGTGTCTGTGTAAGAGAGCCTCAGCCCTTGCCTTCCTAACTGGGACGGCCTAACAAGGGCACAGCAAACCCCTGTTCTTCCATGGGTGGCTTGTGTGATGTTGGGTTATTGAAATCCCTCTGTTCGTTTCCTCTGTGGTGAACTACAGTTAATGAGTTTTCCCTTCTCTTGCTGTCTGCTGTGTCTAGCTGCATTTCAGGCTTCTGTGTGACCCTGTGGCTCTGCCTGGTGTATCCTCTCGTGCCAGAGAGCTGGACCCCAGGATGTAAGCAGCAGCCTGGAAAGCACCACAGAGCTGGCAGCAGCAGGGCTGGGCAGCTTGGGCACTTCAGGGAGCAACAACGAAAGGTGGGCTTAAAATTCAGCCCTCACGTGCCTAACGCAAACCTGGACTTTCATGCATAAGTCTTTCTTGAAGTAGGCCAGTTTCCTTCTGAAATGCGAGCCCTTCCATGACAGCATCTCTAGCTCAACCTTCAAGGAGCAGCTGGCTCTTTGAGTTCATGTTCTTCTTCCCCCTTCCCTGCACAAGCGCTGAGCAGCTGAGCCCTCTGCCCCTGTGGCCACGCTCCTGAGGCTTTCCGTGCCATCGCTGCTACAGGAGAGGGCACCTACTTTCTCCCTTGCCACAAAGCAAGCTCTGCAGACTTCCATTTTTAGCACGGATGAATCACGTTTCCCCAGCTGATGGCAGAGAGCAGAGACCCGAGCAGCCCCGACCACCGGCATCGCTGCTAAACCCGGGAGGTGTCACTGAGCAGATGGGGGCGGCTGTGTGGGCGGCTGGGCTTGGTGGCACGGGCAGGAGTGGACAAGGAGAGGAGACGTTTCATCAAAAAGGTTTTGACACCTCGTGGTGCTGGATATGCCACTGTAACATCTTTGCTCCCTTCATTTGCTTTGGGGGGGCTGCCAGCTTCTGCACCCCCAGCCAGCTCTCCCTTTGCCTCGCCCCACAGATTTTATTTGCAGCAGCAGGAAGGTCATAAGCACTGGCAATACAAGTGGGTTCTCTTGAAACGTGGCAAAAATAGACGCATTCTCGGAGTTTAGTCTATCACCAAGATTTCTCCCTTCCTCAGCCATTAGTGCCAGGGAAGAGGTCAAGGAATTTATGCCAGTACTGATGGGGTTTTTGACAGAGAATTTTCTTTTACACTTCTCAGTTCTGATCCTTCTTTCCTTACTACCGCTGGTATTTTAGACAGGACCTCTTTGGGTGCAGGAGGGACTCCATCCTGAAAACTGCAGGAGACTCTTTGTTTTGCTACAACCCAAAGTCTGTCACGAAAAAACCGTCAGCTTGGGAAGAACCATCAGGTGCCTCCTTATTTTTGACTGTCAGGACTTTATAGGTAGAATGCCTAGATCAGGTAAAAAGAGTCAACACAGACAATTTTGATATTTAACACCACAACCAACAAAATAATCATGTTTAAAAACCTTTACCTTGCCATCGTTTTTTGTAATAGTTTAGTTCGAGATTAATTAATTTAAAACTCAATAATTAAAAAAAAAATAAAGTTGTGCTTTTCTCTTTGATCCACTTGCTTTTGTTCTGCTAGGAGAGTGGCAAGCAATTTTGTCAATTTCTTTTAATTTCTTTTTTATACACTTGAGGTAATTTTGATACCTTTCTGTTTGCTATGAATACCCTGACCATTGTGTGTTCAGCCTGGGACACCGGCAGCCTGACTCTGGCTGCACACTCCGAGCCCTACAGAAAATGTGTGTCTGCTGCACGATTGTCTGCTGCATTGTCATCAGCCTGAGAGCACAAGTGCAGTGAGGAAGCACTAATATCCGTGCAGCCCTGCCTGCCAGGTTTCCTGAAGCCCTTACAGCTGAGCACTGGAAACCTGACAGGCTCCAATCCATATTCCGTTTCAGTTGTTTGTTTGCTGGGGGAAGGTGGGAGCTAAACTACTGTGACGTCTCTATACATTTCAATCAGATTACAGACTTCAACACATTAAGTGGCTCCAAAAAGAGATTAATGGTGGTAGAGTACATGCAGTACTCTCACATCAAGGCTCCAGCAGGAATCAATCCCTTCTATGACAGGCGGAAAACCTCCTCATAAACAGTCACATTGAGATCCTGGTCGTAATGTTTTGTACTGTGATTCTGATCAGAAGCTGTCTAATCTTTATTATTGTTTTGAAAGAGCATTTCCAGTACTCCATAAGTCAGAGACCACCCACCTTCCAGTTTTGCTCTTTGTCCTCCATCCTTCAGTGAGGATGGGGATGGTGAGAGGTGTCCAGTCCCGCTCCTGACACAAGCAGACACGACGTCTTAAAACACACAACATGATTTTTTTTTATTTGTTTAATCAGTTTACATTCCACAACTGACAGTTTACTTATTTATTTTTAAATTTTCCATGAACAAGTTGTTTAGTTAGTTACCAGACAAGATTTTAATTGATGGAAATACAGTATTCTGTGCCAATCTGAATAAAACCAAACCCAAAACAAATCAAAACAAAAGGGAAATCGTAAGATGTAGCCAGTTTTTCAATGAAGATGCTTTCTGCAACTTTTGTCTTTCAAAGTTATAGGGGTTTGTTCATTCCCCTTATTAGTTCCCTGATCTCAACCCTGACACTCTTTTGTTCTTTCAGGGCCACAGTCCTGCAAACACTGATGCACTTACACAAACACCCGTGTGTCCGCAGATTAGCACCTTGGATTAACAGAACAAGAACTTAGGGGTTGTTTCATGTTTAAACAAATTCTGTTCACCTCTGCTGCAACAGATTACAGGAAGAAATGGAAAAGTACAATACACTTGATGTCACATTACTTGTGAAAGTAGCCACCACACTCACACCTCACCAGAACAACCTAACAAAGTAGTCAGTGGTTGTTGATGTATTGTTAGCACCGATGGCCACAGGAGCCGCTTTGCCTCTTACAGCAGCACGGAGGTCCCAACCTCACAGGACATGTCACGCTCTATTACTTCTAACAACTGGCTGTTCCTACCCAAAGTCATAAAACTCTGTGTGTATTGGCTAAAAAGTGCTCCACTTGGTTGAGCAGCTGCATACATAGTTCAAATATCCTTTACAATGCCCAAACCATAATCAGAAATGGACACGGTTTCGGACTTTTCAAAATGTGTTAAAGTTTTATATATTTCAGTGTAATTCCCAGTCTAGCAAAGCACTTAGGCATGTGCCTAGCTTTAAGCACAGCAATAGCATCCTTAATGGGAAATCTATGCTTGAAATTTGTCAAGTGCTTTGCGGGATCAAAGCTCTGTAGCAGTGCTCTGAAGAAATCAGGATCCTGAGTGTCCTAATCCTGGCTTTCACATTTACAGCCACTGCAGATTTGAATAAACCCAGCTACAGTCTGGATTTTCAAAAGTGCTGAAAAGAGAAGGCTCCACCTGCAGCGGGTAGAACTTGTGAGGGGGCATCAAACCACTAAATAGAAGGTCTTTTCCCAGGCTTTTGGCTTCCCATCTCCAAAATGGCTATAATACCTACCTGCCTCAGACAGGTCTGATGGGACTCATACTTGTAAAATTTTCTAAGGAGAAAATATGCCAGATAAATGCGATGTATTGCTGCATTTCTCTGAATATGCCTGAGTATTGTGGCATTCTAGGTCTTTCTTAATCCAGCTTTGATGTGTGTGTGCTGCACTTAGAGGAAACATAAACAGCTGGCCAAGATGTATCCACATGATAAATGTCTTGTACCAGTCAAATTATTTTGCTTGGGAATGTCCTAGGAAAGTGCTGACATACTTCAGTTTGCAGGCATTTAGGTGAATTATTATCCTAAGCCTCCCAAACTGTCAATTAGAAACAGTGATGACTGCAACTTCTATCATCATCAAAGGATGATTATGGGAATTGCTTCATTTCTTCTGAGCAAGAAAAAAAAAAGTCATAAGGAAAAAAGGACCAGTGAGGAAGTCAAGAAAGGGAAACCCTCCAAAAACTTTTGGCCAGTGTGGTAGCACGTCGTTAGGCTGAATATTACTTGGGGCACAAGAAATCCTGAAGAGCTAATAGCTTCATGACACACACCTACTGTGGATGGTGGGGAGTCCAGTGAGTCTGGTTTCTCCCTGCCCCTTGTACCCAATGCTCGTGCCCTCACACAGGACTGTTCTGCCACATCCACACACATTTCCCACGGGCACAAGCAGGGGAGTGAGAATCAGACCCACACACTGAACTGGCCAAGAGGTTCATGAGCATCAGGGGAGCTTGCAGGGGAAGGTGACACGGGAGCTCTGATGGCCTGAGAGCTCCACCCATTCTCCTTCCTTACTCCCAGAATCACTCCGGTGCCAGGCATTGCTCTGTGCCATGGAGCCTGGGCATTCGCTCCCTGCAGCAGGGTCACAGGAGTGGTTATGGCTTTCGTTGGGAGGTGAGACAGGGATTTTTTGGAGAGAAAATGGAAAGTTATCCAAGAACATAATCCAAGCGCATCATGGGGGGGACAGGTCCGGCAGGCCCCTCTTGGCAAGCTGCACCTTGGCAAAGTGAACCCAGCAGGGAGAGAATGTGCATGGCTGGACACACAGGACTGTTGTAAAGAACGGGAAACAAAGATAAACTGGTACTGAGTCACCCCTTAGAACCTCCTCCCACGTGATGTTGTGCATTGGCTTTATCACCTTTTAAAAGGAGGTTTTCTTTGACACTGAAACTCTGAAAAATCTGCCAAATACTTGTGGGACACGGTGAGTCAACAGTTTAAAGAGCAACCTTTGAGAGTCCCACATCCCAGTACCCTCCTCATCCCTCTCACAGAGAGGGAGAGCAGGAGAGTGATGATGAGAATTTAGTAACATTCTGAAAAATCTTGCAGAAAATGGTGCTGCATCCTTAAATTTGATATATTCTCAAGCTCCGCCTCATTTCCAGAGTTCACTCTTAAAGCCTTTATTTCTTTTTCACAGACATCTCAAATAACAAAGCAGTCACATATGCAAGAGCTGGTATGGAATGAGATTTGGAGAAAAATGTCTTTACAGGAAGCATGTATTCTCACACATGGGGAAGAAAAGGAAGAGAGGGAGACAGAGATATATATCTTACTCCTCAAAAAAGGGAAAGGGAGAACAGGAGAAGAATGTCAGGATGACACACTACAGCTTGGGCAAGGTAGTACCATGCTGAAAAATAACATTTGATCCCTGGAACTCAGCTTTATCTTCCACTTTCTAGCTAAAAATCTGTCCTTAAGTACTAGTACACAGTATTGAACCTTCACTTTACCGGTCCCTGCAGGTCAGCTGAAGTCCCTCTTGTCAAAATCTTAACAGTATTTTTAAAAATAAAGTTGTTCTGAGAGATGGGTGAAGATTGTCCAGTCATTGACTTAAATTTAGTTGTAGAATAGTAGTGACCATACATTGGCACAAGTACCAAAGTTCACTTAACCTTAGAGTTTTCAGAAATCAGTTTAATTTTCCCACTGCTCTGTGTTTGTTTTGTTCAGGTAACATATGGGACTATACAAGAGTTCTGAAGTTCTAATACTAGTTTAAATTGCTGGGCCTTCTAGACAGACTCACTATCAATACGCAGTTCCAAATTCTGGCTCTGAGAGACTCTCACCATGAGATGGAGACGTACGTTCAGCCTTGTCAGAGCAGCTTTCGGAATAATACAGCCACAGTTCATCCTCTTGTTGAGTTCTCAGTTTGGTTTTTCTGAGGACAACTATAATCCCAACAATAAGGGATGAAATTGCAATCTCTTTAATCTCCATGTAAGCTGTTTGTAAAGCAGTTATTAACATTGAAAAAAGAATATGAAACTACCCGGACTGTATCTTGGAGGAGAATGTTTTGATTATCACTACCAGCTAGATGACTTTTTCAGGCCCGTTTGGGGATAAAGCAAGAAAAGTAACCTTTGAACAGCTCAGCTGTTTAAACTTTTAAGATGTAAATTCACTCTTTGAACTGCTTCAGCAATGCCCAGGACTGGCAGAGAAAGGTGAAGAGTTCAGACCAAAGACCTCTGACCTCCAACACTGGGACCACCCAGTTATCTGTGCCTGGAGGTCACCACAAGGCACTCACCTCAAATGCTATTTCCAGGGGTTGGGACAAACCCTATCCTTTGCAATCATGTTACAGTTTGGGAGGGGAAGGCTGTTCTGACCATCTCCTTTTGTTCCACGAGCTTTCACTATTAACACCTGTGTTTTACAGGTGAGCCCAGGCCATGCACCCAAAGCACACAGGCACAGCTGATCTCCATGTGGATGCTCTTCTGCACTAGGTACCTGATTCACCTCACTGGGATTTAGGATCTTTTAAGATCTTGGGATCACCCAAGATAGGTGAGTGGTCACTCCATGAAGTCAAGAAGGAGCTCCTAAAGCTGCCTTAGATGTCAGTTTTGCTGAGTCACCACCTGTAAGCGACTGTCTCTCTTCACTACCTGTACAAGAAGCCAAGGTAGATGAGCCCATTAACATCAGCAACTCAGTTAAGTGTCTGAGGTTAATGGGAACAAAGGCAGGTCAGAAAATCCCTGGCTCGGGATTCTCCCTGGCTTTGTCACCCACAAAGGTGATCCTCCCAAACGTACACCTAAAGAGAACAACAGCACCTGCACAAAGGGCCTCCTAATAAAGGACAAGAGAATCAATTGAGAGAGCTAACGCTGAACAGAAATTCTACCATTGCTTTTTCAGTCCATTCTTTTTCCTTAAAGAAGCCCTTGGGACCCAGTCCTTTGACTGGATGTACATGTGTGGATGTGCGTGCCGCTGACTTAAGTGTGGTACCCCTCCTCAACTGGTGCAATGGCAAAATTAAGATTTTCCTGGGAAATAGTACTTTTTAGTTTGTTTTGGTTTAAATCTGAGATACGTGAGGATTGTGGAAAAGAAACAGTCCTTTGCCTGAAATTCTGTACATCAACCTCAGGTTATTTCAGGCAATCATGAAGATATGGACATTTTTCATAAATTTACAAATATATGTACAAATATACACGTATGTACAAGGATATGTGTGTCAGCCTATGGGCTAGATTTACTACTGCTTTATTCCAGCCACACACAAGTATAATAGTTGTTTTTTACAAAAAGAGATTGGTAGAAAGTTGGAGTGACTTAGCAGTGATTTTTCCTGCATCTCTTCAAAAGATCCTTAAGTGGGCTGACATGTAACTGCAGCTCTCTTACCTAAGTTCTCTCATCACATATACACATAAATAGGACCCAGTCTTAGATCTGCTAATGAACCAAATTTCCCCTTGATTCCAATGACCTGTAATCAAAGAGAATTTTACTTGAGAAAGAACTGAAAGTTCAAGCCCATTTTAGGTACAGTTTTCAGTTTTGAAAGTTGTAAAGTCTGTCATACTAGGCCTCAAAATGCTTTAAAAAAATTCAAGTTACTGCTGAAAAATACCTTCAAAAGTTCCCAAATACGCTTTTCTGTGTAAGTAGGGGAAATTTTGTCCTGCAAAAGATCAAACCACAAATACATAGATATAAACACTCTAAGTGATGGAAATTGCCAAGTAAAAATAGTAACAGTTTAAATTAGATATCTGTGATTGCTGTTGGTGCCCAGGAGTTATGAATAATTCAGTACACTCTAACTGAATAGTCTAAGGCTGCACTTTTGTTGTTCTGATTACTCAAACCTTTTTCTTATGATCTATATTGTTAATGAATAACTCTTTGTAAAAAAAATACAGCCTTATGCTCTACCGCCAGAAGAAAACTCTTCTTGAGATAAAACATCACAAGAGCTTAAGCAAATTAGGAGCATATATGCTTTTAAAAAAAAATATGTAGGCACCAAAGGCATTTAGTGTTTTATTCACCATCTAAGGAGGAATTGGATGCTGAGGCTGTTTTGTTTATCTGGCCCCAGGAGACTAAGCCATGACTGATTCCCAGTCCTTGGTGTCTACATCATTTTGAAACAGGGGCAAAATCCACAGGTTTTTGAAGACTTTATTCTTTCTGTCACCTACTGCAGAATCGCTGTTACTGCTTGGGTATTTCTGCCCCGCTGGCATACTAACAAGGCCACTTAAAGGAATTGCCTTTACAGAGGTATTCCTGTGTCCTGCTGCCATAGGTAGGGCTCAGACCCACGGGATGTGAAGCTCCCTGCTGTGCCCAGCAGCTTTAACCACACTCTTCATGCTGCTGACAGCCCACACAAGCCCTCTGCAGACTCAGGGTGTCCTGCCATGGCACTGCCTCTTGGCACAGTGGGATTGTTACACTAGGGGATCATAAACATTTCTGCTTTGGAGGGGATACATTGGCAACTCTTCCTTAAATATCCAAATACTTTTTGATGGAAAATAACAAATTCGTCCCAGTTGTACTGTGCTTCCTCATGCATCTTCAGCAGAGAGTTCCCATGTGATCTGCATGCACAACCTAACACGGACACAGATGACATCTGAATTGCACTGCAACTCCTGAGTTAAGTGTAAAAGAATGGAAAACAATTATGCTGCATTTTGCTATGTATTCTCTCTCTATATAGGACACTTTTACAGGTTCCTGGCATCCACATCCTGTGGGATGTGCACATGTGTGTGTTTAAGGAAAGAAGGGAGTGAGGGTGCCCATCTGTACACACCCTGTGCAAGAAAACTTTTGAAGTCACTTTTTGCCACTGTGCAGGAGTTTTAATCAGTGAAGGAAAAATATAAAAGTGCAGTCCTAGAAAGGACTGACGATTCCTGCTGCTGATGCTGTGGGTGACATTGGATTATCCTCCCAGAATTCTACCAATTTTAACCTATAGCAACTGCTGTTGGGTCTCCTTTTTTTTTCACTCCCACACTTTCCCCTGGAGATAACCTATCTGAGACTGATATTTTCATTTAAAGTCTTTGCTGAGCAAGGGAAGGACAACTGATCTGTGATTCTGGAGTGCTCTACTAGAGGTGACCAGCATTTCATTTCCCTCTTGTGGCCTATACTGAGGCAGTCATCCAGACTCTTTCTCCAAGTTAAATCCTAAACATGTGCAAGGCGTACTGCAATTAAATTGACAGCAATGTTTTAGGCTCCACTTCTCCCACTGACCAGGGAGCTTGTCAGAGCCCCCTGGCACCAGCAGCATTTGTTGTAAAAAGGTTGCAATCTATAACTATGGCTCTGAAGAAGGCTGTAGGATTGGGGTGTAGTGGGGCAGACTGGATGGAAACCAAAAATCAGAGTGGGGGGGTGGCGGGGAGGGAGGGTAGGTAGCATCTGATGGCTTTCTTTCTAAATCCAAAGAACAGATATTGGGAGTGTGTAAGCACACATTTCATTTTCGGTGTTAACCAAGACAGCACTAAAATATTTTCTAAGGCACCTGAGCTTTCTATGAACCTCAACAGACTATGGAATAGTTGCATTATATTCCTGGCTATAACTGGAAACAGTGGGACTATAAGTTTTGAGCTAAGCCCTGTTTTTTGAGTTTTCGCCTTCGACTGGCAGAATCAAGATTTTATGGATCTGGCCTGGAGTTTGCAACCAAACTTTAGGTTTTTTGAACTTCGGTTCCTGACCTTGGAAATTCATCTGTCACTAATCTTTGCATGTTGTTTGTATTTCATGCCCATTTTTTACTCTTTGTCTGTCATTGGTACCTGGCAATCATTCAGAGCTGTCTCAGCTTTTCACCTTGAGTCTTCCCTTGCTGGCTGGGTGAGCACAGCGGTGTGGACCACAAAGGATTGGGAAAGCTGGGGGCAAGGAAATGCAGTGTTGGTTCGTGTGAATGTGCCTGAGCACTCCTGTAGCCCTTCTAGGCCTATGTAGACACACAGAAGAAAGAGCCCAAATAATGGATGTCTTTATTTAAGCTATACTTGGTAACATATTATTTTCCCTCCGTTTCGCTGCTGGCAGTTAGCGTGGCACTCAAGAATTAAGGACAGATTACAGTGATTTTCTTCTGAGCTCTGCTTATCAGTGGGGCTCCAGGGATGAGCCTGATTCGGAGGCGCTGCATGGTGGGTAAATGGACAGCCATGGAGACACAGTCTTCCAGGAATGCTTGGGAATCTGAGAAAACATCCCTGCACATCAATTCTCTCCTTCACCAACTTTGCTTTATTCACCATCCAATGAACTGCACAGCTAATGTGCCGTAGCTAAAAATGGTCCCAAATGAATTGCATCCACAGGAAAGCAGAATACCTGCACTCACAATTCACTCCTGGAAGGATGAGGATCCTCTGTTTAGAGGACTCTGAGGATGATTTTCTTCCCCTTTCATTTGTTATTGCAGCTGGAATAACATTTTTAAAAGTAATGACAATTTTTCAAAAGCAGTATTTCAAAGAAATTGCTCTGGTCACTGGTAGTTTGTGATCCACTTGCGACTGTCCCTGGGGTAGAAGACAAAAAAGCCCAACTAGAAAATGAACTGGAGGGAATGTAGTATTTAAATGAGGAAAGATCAGTTGTGTGTTTGCAGAGAGGAAGAAGGGATAGATGATATATACAGGCATTTAATATGGGTCAGGAAATTTAACACACAAACAGCTTTAGCTTGAAGAAGGAGGTGTCCTATAGGGTGCATAGGGTACAGGGCACATGTGCTCCTGCCACACAGCCCCTTCCCATGTATAGTGTCCCTGCAGGGATGGACAACAGAACCCCTGTAGCTGGCTTGTTACAGTCACGGGGCAACACAACGGAGTCACTACACACAAAACCTCAGCCTGCAGATCACAGGGGGTTGAGCCAATTCATCCTGCATCCTTAGGATGGGTGTTTTAGGATATCTCTGTTCACTGTACTCCAGTGGCTCTGTGGTCTCTGGAGCATAGAGATGTGCTGTCCCAGAAGTGCAATGTGAAAGGCTACATGTGGGAAAGAACCTGCCAAATATGGATCCTGCATTTCCACCTCATGGACAGGGAGACCAGGAACACACTGGTTGCTCAGGCTAGGACACAGTGTCACCTTATCTACAGGGGAAGGACAGGGAAAGAAGAGTGTGGGCTGGACTCTGCAGGAAGCTGAATGTCATCCGGGAAAGCACATTCTTGACTTTAAGCATATGAATAGTCAACCAAAGTTAAGGGGATTAGTCTCATGCTCCATGTAAAGCACATGCTTAGGCACTTGGCCAGAGCAGTTCTGAGGGACAGGGTGAAGCCCCTTAATGCTGGGATCACTGATAACAGATTTCTAATTAGCTGCTCCTCTGACTAAGAAACCACAGACTAGTCAAAAAGCTTCAATCTCTGTTCAGAAAGAATGCAGAAACTCAGAGTAGCTGTGAGTGTGCTTCAGCTCAGGAGAGATCAAAAATTTGCTAAGCATCACAAATTTGGATCTGGATGTATTCTGGATCAACCCTGCTCTAAAGCCAAGTCTGAGCCAACAGAAGGCATGGTGGGGCTGTGACCCCTATTCAGGGGTATGGAAGTACATGGGACTCCTCCCAGTTCTTTGAGAAGCACAGAGGGAAATTCACAATCTCCCAGAAAGGTTCTGCCCTTACTTAAAGCAGTGATGAGAGAACTGGTGTTTGGACAAACGGTCCTTTTGGGGATCCAGTTGGAGATTAAGGTGATAGGATCACCTGCTGCTTCAGACACTCCCATGCCTTTTAAGATGCTTCATAGCCACATAAGCCTTACAGACCCTATGCTAGAGCTAGTGGAAAATCACAGAACTGGCCCAGAGATTATGGGTCAACACTTTTCTGTTGTAAATAAAAGTAATCATAACCCTCTTCCACCACTACCACACACAGACAGACACACGGGCTTATATACAGCTTGTAAACCAACACCATCAGAGAATACTTCATCGAGGCAAAACTGGTTTTATGCCAGCTGCAGAAAAAAAGGAAAGCTTTGAAAGTCCATCAAACAGCAAAATGACTTCCATTTCTTTAAACTTTACTGCTATACCTCTTTCCAAACTGTATCTGTGGAAGATACACCCTGTGAACACTCATGGACCACACAAGGATTCATCATCGCAGGAGCTGCTGTACTGCTTTGCCTGCCACAGGGCCTGATGGTGGACTCCAGACAGGCACCTCTGTGACTCTGGTTTACCTGCGCCACTCCAGATACCTCTATTCACATGAAACACCTTTTGTATCTCATTCAGCACTGCAGGGGAGGAAGAAAGTTTGCATTCAAAGCTGTTTTAATGAAACAGCTGTAATTTTCTTAATAATTTCTTACCGAGAAGTTGTTTTTTTCAAAATTTTTCAGGCTTTGAAGAAATGAACAATTTTTATAGGTCGTTTTTGGTTTCCAGTTATTGGTTTTCTGCATTCAGCTTTCATTTAGCTTTCCAAGGCTGTTTTTGTTTTAAATTTCCTTCTTCTGTTCAATGGTAATTCATCAACCTCCTTACCATGTAGGCACTTGCACAGTCAAATGATTTCAAAACTTTTCAAAACCATTCTATTTGAGAACCTTCCCAGAAAAAAATAAATAAAACAATCTGCTTAAAAAGGAAGTTTCTTCAAAAGGCTTGTATTTTCAGCTTGAATAAATAAGTAATTTCTCTGGTCACATCTAATGGAAAATGAAATTGTGAAACTTCAGTTGACAGGAATGGCACTTCAGTGGCATTGCACTGACTTAGCAGCTGGCATTGGCATGTCAGGAGAATCTGTAGACAACAGAAAGCAAAAGCTAGGTAGTTGAGCAAGAATGGAAGAAACCCAAATCTACCCCACTCCAGCATGCCCTCCAGAAACTTCATTTCTTTGAGCACTGTTAATACAGCTACATGTGTGAGAATTATTTGTTAGCTGGATATTTTTAAACCAAACAATACTGTTTGTTGCCAGCTGTGTAAATGGCATGACCTGGAAATTAATGCCTGCATTTCTGTGCAGCAGGCACAGACTCCTTCTCCTGGTGAGATTTTTTAGATGGAGAATATAACTTGTTATTGACTGATGAGGACTGATATCATGCAGCTATCATGTAAGAAAGGACTGCTGGTACTATCCCTGAATTAAGAGCATGTTGGGTTGGATTGGTTTTGGGGAGACCTTTTTTTCTTTGCCCTGTCTCCCTTTGCCTGCATATTTGTCAGTGGTGCCCTCACTCCTATATATGGCAATTCAGTCATCCTTCTTCAGAGTCCCTTTGGCTACACCCTTGGCCCTTCTTCTGCACCTTTCCCTCAGCCACTGGTACCCTGCAAGGACCCGCTGTCCTCACAGCCAAAATGCTTTGCTTCCTCTAATGGCATTCACCCACCTCTCCAGACTTAGCTGTTCGTTTAGCTCTTCTGGGACCTATGACCTGAACGATGGGAAGAGCAGAGGGAAGGAAAAAGGAGACAATAGGAAGAGGAGCTGCAGGAAAAAGAGAAAGACCGAAAAAAGAGAGAGAGTTCCATTTGCAGATTCACAGTTATATCATACAATGCTTAAGCTCATGGGAAATGGATCTCTGTTCTCTGCATCTGACCCTTTCACATCCATCTGTACACAGTTCTCCCAGATGGAGAGAGATGTCCAGTGAACCAGGGCAGTTTCCAAAGACAAGATGTGGGAAGGTCTTATTTGGCATACATGAACACAATGAGAGGCATTTCTTACTTTCTTACAGAAATTAGCTCCCTTTTCGTCCTCCACAATGGCTTTTGCCCAGTTGTCTCAAACATCCAAAGCGGAAACTTGATGAAATCCCATTCCAGCAAATCCCTGGGAAGAACAACTACCAGTCCTCCTCCCCTCACCTCCCTTCTCCTTGGTCAGTCTTCCCCTGGATCCACCATCCTGAACTCTCAGAAGTGCTGTAAAAAATAAACAACCTCCTGAAATCCACCAGAGAAGATGCGCTGTCTCAGACCTGACGGCTTTCCTCACGCTTCTGCCGTTGCGGTGCCTCAGTCTTGGGCCACAAACACAGCATGGATGGTTTAGTGGACAATCACATTGCAATGTTTTAAATTTTTCTTTTTGTTTAAAAAAAATAAATAAAGTAAGAGGGAAGAAAAAGTTATACACACATGTATCACAGCATTTTCAAAAGGCCTTCTGCTGCATTTACAGTCGCAGTTCAGCCTCAGTTGTAAGCCTGGATGTAAGGCAGCTGGAAGATTAAAACCGCATTGTTGGAAAGTCCTCTGAGATGTCCTCCTGGAGTTTTTTATTGTTTTCTGGTTTTATTTTCTTAGATGGTTTTTATTATTATTCATTATTATTATTTTCACTTGTTTGCTTCTCTCTAAAGTTTGGCAGGCAAAGAGAAAATGCTTTTCTACTTTTCCTCACATATTCTGTCCATTTTGTTTTCTGTGTATTAAGGAGGGAAAAAAAAAAACAAACAGACCCAAAACCAACGACAGGACAAGCTTCTGTAATTTTGTTTTAGAAAGAAAAAGAAGGTAGGTGGGTTTCTGATAATAGCCTTGAGGAGGTACATTGTTGAAGTGGCTCAAATGCTTCCTTTGTTCCTTTGCTTGCTGTTTGCATTTTCCCTTCTGGCTGCAATGGACACACTTTTTGTGTCAGCCCCCCAACGCCTCTGCCCCCACCATGTCCTGTACAGATTCTGGTTCCACATTCCCCACATGGATCCCCTGTTCCCCCTCCCAAATGGCAGTAGGTAGGTGCAACTGTAGGTTCATTTGACCTCTAAGGTATGATGCTGAAGTTAAGAGTTGGATGGAAGAGCCATGTGAGAGAAAAGCTTTCCCATCGCTGTGAGAAAGAATGAAGCAACACAGAGTCCAGTGGAGATGTGAGTGCCATGTTGGACTCAGCTCTACCTTGGCACTGGCATTAATTTAAGATTTTATATATATATAATTATTTATACATATATATGCATGTATAGGCATACATAGGCATATATATATATATGTCTGTGTGTGTGTGTGTGTTTGTTTGCTATTTGTTTTAGCACACTGTCCCATTCTCAGGTCTAGATTTGGGGCAGTTGGTCCTGGGGACAGGCTGGACAGAAGGGGCCAGAGTGCAGAAGAAACCAGAGATCAGAGTGAGGCCCAGGCCCCCCCACGCACAGAACATGGACCAGCCATAGCCATGGCTGATGTCGTCGGGAAGTCCGTACAGGTAGCGGGGGTAGCGGGAGAGCTCAAAGTTGATTCCAGCCACGCACGTGCACAGTGAAATGATGCAGAAGGTTCCTGGAGGAGAGCGGGAAGGGGAGAAGGAGGGAGGAAAAAAACAAAGAGAAGTTAGAAGAGTGATAGACATACCCTTTCCAAGCTGCCCGAGAAGAGCTGGTGCAAGGAGGAAGGAAGTGCCTAAAGGAAGATGTTTGTACAGAGAGTGGCTTGGTCTGGAGGCTCCATGGGGAAAGAACGAGAGTGCCACCAGAGCCTTGAATATTGCTCTGATGCTGAACAGAGCTGTGTGGAGAAACTTCAACAGGCACAGTTTTTCATTATGAGCACTCCCTTGCGAACCAGAATGCTTCCTGGAAGCATTGATTTTTCTGAAACTTTGCTTTAGACATATACAGAGTGAATAATCTTGTTTTGACATTTTTGGGAAGAAAAATAACTTTGAATTTTTTGTTTATTTCCAATTTTTCAGTGATAGACTTTATAGAGTATTACTGTATACTTGACATATTCTGGCTCTGTTGAAATGTACGTTTAAAATTACACGGGAGATTTTCTTCATGCTTTTCTTATATCAAAATACAGAATTTTTCATTATACAGTCTCCTTTTAAATATCACTATAAAAATCTTAAAATCCTTCACAAAACTCAGATTCTGCCCTCTGCATGACTCCGTTTTCAATCTAGATGCCCTTTGCAGTGTTGCTGAAATCTTCAAAATATCCTGTTCTTGTTTTCCATCTCTGCAGCAATATTTCACTTCTTATTTCTTCCTGAGAACACTGCGAGGACAAACTTCATAACTCTGTCAGGTGGTGTTATGGAAAGACACACGTACCAGATGAGCTGAACTTTATCCCACCCAGGTGAGTCTAATTTTGATCTTTGGCCTCCAGCTTCATCGAAGCTAAACTCTGAGGTCCTGAAATGTCACAATTTTCACCCATACCCCAAATAATGGATAGATACAGATGTTACACACCTGCCGCAAGAGATAACGACTCAAGTCAGCATGAAGTTGGTACTTTATTTTTATTTTTCCTCTGTAATTCCTCCCTTTGTGGCCCTCTCTAAAATGCCTGGAGAGCCATGGGCACAGAAGGCAACCTACAGGACTCGTGCTACAGGACACACGCGGTCAGTCCTGTGCATCCTCCCTCTGTTCACGCATGGGTCAGTAACGTGTAATGTGTGCTACGTGCGCAGCACGTCCTGCATCTGTTCACTAATGGCTGCTGGTGAGGAATCTCCTCTTCCTCTTGGTCCCATCCCTAAACCAGCACAATCTTCCAAAGCAGTCACAGTCAGCCTAATTTCAGAGACAAGCTCCTGTCTTGTGGTGCCTTTGCTTCTTTCTACTCCTTCGTGCCCCTGGCTCTGCTTCGCTTCTGCAACACTTTCGCTGCTGTTTTTCTGCTGCTTTGCTCTTTTTAGTTGCAGTTGCATTGAATAAATGAATTTGACACTCCCTACTCTGAACACAGAGGTAAGATTATTTGGTGAATTCACATGGAATTTGGTTCAGAAACTAGGAGTATTTGCAGGAACATACAGACATCACCAAAATGCGTGGACATTCCACTATATCCACCTCCTTTATCTAGTAGGAATATCACATAGGCACTGAATCGACAGGCAAATCTCTGTCATGGACCTGCTGTGAGATCAGTGTCACTGCTCGCTCTCTGTTCCCACTTCTGATAACTGCCATGTGTGTTTGGATGGTCTTTTCTCCACTGTATTTTGGAATGTCACTTGTAGATAGTCTCTGCTGTAAAGGTCAGCTGCCTTCCCTAATGCCATGTACAGCTGCCAGATGGCCCAGGATATTCATAAATACTCATATTATGGGAGTGTCACTGGGTACCAGTGAGGACCAGCGAGCTGCTGCAGTAGGTACTATGCCTAATTTAATTCAAGACACCCTTCTTGCCTCCCACCAGCACCCCATCAGTCTGCAATCAGTGATGTGGATTCTTGCAAAAGCCTTGTGAGATCCCAGGCTCTGGAGCTGTCTTTGGAGATGCCCTATACTACTTCAAAGCACAGAACAGGATAAATGGGGAGATCTCCCTCCCATAATCCATGAGTCAAAAAGCAGGTTGTTTGATTAGAAACCACATTTCCTTTCCATGTTTTACTGTGTTGCTTAGGTTATTCAGTAATATGAAGATGTCTGACAAGAATGCGGCTGTTCCCTATGTTGCATGTCAGAATGACTAGTACATTGTGGGATCAGGGAAAAAATGATGCCTCAGAGGCACTGTGCTCTGAACTGAGCTCTGTGGCTCATTTCAAATGGTTGTGGTTAGAAAATGACAGTGAAGGCCTTTCTTTGCTAGTAAGAACATGGTAATTTCAGCTCTCTCAAAATATAAGATTGTTAAGAGAGGTGGGTGGGAAAATCTGTGTGGCCAGACTGCAGCTGCATTTGCTAAGCACAAAAGGGAAGGAAATAACTTTGGATTTCAAATACTCCCTGTGCTTTCACGCTTTGTCTTGGCTGTTTTGATCACAAGCTCTTCAGTGCAACGAGTGTTGCTTACTCTTTGTACTTGAACAGTGCCCAATATACTGGCACTCCACCTTGCTGAGAGTATACTGCCCCTTAACCAAGAAACAACAAAGAAGAGCAAGTAACAACACTAGAGAACTGAGCAAATCACAAGCATGAGACTTCTCTAAAAAAAGCCTGCCCCCTTTCTGGAGAATGTGCTAACCCATGATGACAAATAATGACTGCCATGCACAATGTCACAGAGTGCAGAGTACAGTCCTGAGGCCTTCACCCCCCTGTGCTTCTGCAGGATGTCTTGTACAACACAGACTTATCTGTCTCTCTGGGGCTGTTCAGTGCAGACACAAAAAATGCCATTTTACGCCACCTTGAAAAATCTTTATGGCCATTTTACGAGTCCTATGTGTTGCTTGTGTTCAGCCAAGCAAGGAAATTCCTGCTTATAGTTAATCTGGCCTCTCACCAGGAAGGCTACTGATGAAAACCAAGTAAGCTTCCTACCTCATGACTGTTCAGTAGCTCTTCGTAATGAACTGGCAATCATAACAAAAACACTCATCCTTGCAAATTGCACAATTGTTGGCCATTGTAGTGAAAGAGTCGTGGGTAAAAGGGATGCAGAACCTGACCTTACCCGTGGAAATGAAGCCTCTGCTGGTCCAGGTAAGACATGGAGCTGAGGTGGCAGGAGGAGGGAGGCTGTCGCTCCTGCCCATGACACTGCACTTCAGTGTCATGGACACAGTGCTTCAGAGGCAGCAGGACTGCAGCAGGACTGCTGTGTGCCACGAGCATTCCCAACCCTATGATTCTTTTTCTCCCTAGAAGTCAAACTGAACCCTTATGCAGCTTCCTGTCAAGTTTTTGCTGTCAGTGAGGTTCCCTCCTACATGTGCACTGATGCCCCAGATGCCCTGGAAACCGCAGCAATACAAACTTTAATTTCTTTGTGAAAAACACTCTCCCATGGCTGTGGTTCAAGCAGATGACCAGACCTGAAGGCTGGTGGTCCAGCCCTGGCCCTGATGCACAAAATGTGAATGACAGGTGGTAATGAGAGCTTGTTGGTACATGAGCTGCACAGGGAGATAAAGGCCATCTCCTTCAGCAGCTGGGGAAAGCAGAACTCACAAAGTTCTTTGTGCTGGGATTTACACATTATCCTCCTAAGTGAAACACTAATGAATGAGACAAGGCAACAGTGGGATTTTTGACAGGTATTTCACGTGTCACTGCAAAATGCTTCAATCATGTGAGAGATGAAATTTCCTGTAAAGCTGCGTCTGTGCCACAGAAACTGCTGTTTGACATGTAGTCAAACTTCCATCCTGACTCCTTGTCAGGTAGCATCCCTTCATCTTGGCCTGGTTTTGACAGTGCCTGTCCTGCTAATGGGCTGATGATCATCAGTGGTTTGAGAGCCTGAGCTATTAAATACCTCTTGGTTATATTGTGCCTTTCTTATATATTACAGAAGAATGTTAAACATTACACTGAATGTCCCTGTCATTTAGATTGGAAGGTTTTTTAAGCACAGAGATGAACTTATTTTCTATATATGTATATAAGATTGGGGTCCTGCCATCCTTGCTGCAGGGGCAGACATAGTCTGAAAAGGAATGGCAGGGAAAGGTAATATCAGTGTTGGTCAAAGCCTAATTCCATGTGGATTATGAGTCAGAGCCCTTTGCTGTAGCTGTTTTCAAGCATGATTATATCAAGCAGTGCCATGGGCCTCTGCTGCAAGGAATTAATGTTTTCTTTTTTGCAAATGTCCCTTTCTTTCCAATCAGCTCAGCTGTGTGAGGGTCTGCAATGCCTCCACAGTTTTTAAACCTCACCTCCAGGGGAGACCAAAACTGCTTGTGAATGAACTGATTTAAACACAAACAGGCTCAAATCATCCATACCAAATCTGTTTGAATTTTCCCTGACACTAGTATCCCCTTGAACCATGTCAGAAGCTACGTCCTTTACCTACAGATTTGGCTCAACTTCCACAGTGACAGAGCTTGAAGGATTTCCCAAGGTCCGTGGTGTTTTGTGAGACAAGAACTGGTGCCTTTCTTAGATGCACTGCAGATGAAGGTGAGCCTTCGTGGTGCTAGGGCACAAACAGACCCTGTTGGCAGGAGCTGCGTCTAAACCTCCTCGTCCTTATTATTAGGAAGGAGGTGTCTGACTGGAACCTGAAGGAGACATCACCAATTTGAAGTCGTGGGAAATCCAAAAAGCCAGTAATTAAAATGATCTGGGCACCAAGCCCACCTCTGAGACCCTCCTCTCTACAGATCATTTGTCTCATGATTTGGAAATCTCCTCTTTCGCATCTGACAGAATGATGCTCATTCTCTCCCGTCCCCCCACAACAAATAGAAATGAGTCACAAACCGTGCTGTCAGATGTACAAAGTAAACGACCCCAAAACCTGATTCTTCTCGCCTTCTGTTATTTTTTAAAACATATAGAAATGTCAAGTATTTCTTATAAATTAGTAGATATAAAGAGAACTGCAAGGTACGGATTTTAAGATGTCCTTTGAAACCATGCAGTTTTCAAATAAATGTGTATCTCTGCCTTTTAAAGTATTTCTGATAGCTTCTTGTGGCCACTAATGTCTTCGGAAGGAGTGCTGTTTACTTAATTATCATCACTTCCTTTTATTATAGGGCCGTGGGAGAAAAAAATCTCACAAGTGAAACAACATTATCTTTACTTTCTCTCTGCCCTACTAACTTTTACTATTTTCAAGGTACATCAAACAAACAAATAAAATTAGGTCTGATCCTAAAGTGGAATGTGTAGCATTAACTATTTAAATTATATCCCAATCAAATGAAATTATTAAAGAATACACCGAATTCCCTCCCAACACAGTGATGACAAAAGCCTTTTGGAGGGAGGGAGCAGCTTTGCAGTAAACTCCTTCTGTGCGCGGATTAAACGCCTCAGCAGCACGCAGCTCTTGAGAACATTTTATTGCTCTGTGCATACATGCATAGAATATAAATTATTGCTTAATTATGTACTGTTCCAGCAGAAGCAGCTTGCAGCATCACCAATAGGTTGCAGAATAGCAAGGGGCCTACTGGAAAATTGCCCTTATGAAAAAAGCAGAGATGGAAGGATAAATCTGACTGGGTGATGGAGATTTCGTGCGGTGTCCTTGTGAGATTACATTCCCACCTGGGTTGGGACTTAATGCATTTTTATCTTATACCATGGACCAGATAAACTGCAGGCTCTGTCGTGATATTGCATTATAGCCACTCTCAGAATGTGGTTTGCATTTGGCCTTTGGCCTTCTGTCTCACAAGGTGCCAGAGGTGCTCAGCGCACGCCAGAGCTGTGCGCCTGCTGCGTGTCACCTCCCCTGCGTGCCTGTCTAGTGACTGCTGCTGCACAAGCTGGAATGTCTTATGGCACCAGAGGATTATGTGTCCTCAGCCACAACCCCAAACGCTTAATGGAGACCATCTTTAGGCTTGTGCAAATCAGTATAATATATATAGGAACAATGTTACAGCAGCTGAGGGCTGAACTCCAGTTTGCTCTGCTGATACAAGTGTCAGTCTGTATTTTACAGTGCAGATGTGCACATGGTGAGTTTTCCATGACTATATCCCTCGGGGCATGGGACTGCCCTGGGAGTGGACACCCATGCTGTGCACAGCAGCAGCTGGTGAGCTACAGCGATGAGCAAGCACTCTCTGAAGCTGTGAGTTGGCACATAAGGCAAAAGCAACACTACTTTGCTAAAGGCACGATGGTTTGATGGACTAGGGAGAAAAGAAAGCTTTCAGATCAAAGCCTGAGTGAATAACCCTCTGATTACTTAAGCAGTGGTGATTGCTATGACCCACCCAAAATAACCTAACAATAATAAAGTGGGTTGACTACAGCCATTAAGCAAACATAATGGGTCTTGAACTTGCAGCTGCAACACAGGAGACGGCAAAAATTGTGCCAGTTGTAGTACTGTGACATGAGTCCGATTTTACTGGGAGCAGAAAGGAAAGAAAAGACCTCAATGTCAGAATGAAGAAACATTCTAATCCAAGGTTAGTGGAATTATCCCACCCATGTGCTGGCAAGCACCATGCTTGGCAACATACAGAGGCTACTGGCAGGTTCTTTTAACCTCTGCAGTGTGGAGCCCTCAGCATGACCCAGGCAGAGGCCAAAAGATTAAACAGAAAGGGGGCACTGGAGATCTGAAGAAACTCAAGTGAGTCCATCACACCTCCGATTTGCCTCAAATGACGACACATAAGTTTGGTATCAAGCTGTACCTTAGGCAGGTGCTTCTCACCCTAGGCATTTGTCAGAGCTAAAGGGAAACTTGTGGAGTCAGGTTGGGTTTGCCTTGTCCCAGGACATGTTCTGTAGCATGAGGCCTCTGCACCACATTGCATCTGGTCTTTTAGTAATGAGGTCATTATGCCTTTCTGTATGCAAGACCATTTTCTTCCAGGCAAAAAATTGGACATCCCTCAGAAGGAGCTTCAGAGGATTCGTGTAATCTTTCTTTTGTAGGAAATTCTAAACTGCTGAACAGTCTACTCATAGATGTTCTTCAGGACAAGTGAGACTGGAGAACAGGTACAGCACAAGTAAATTCAGGGCAGCCTTCCACCACATTGCCTAGTGTGTGCCACTATAAATACTCCTAGAGGGAATACTTTCAGGTCTAAAAGGATAGTTACTCACATGCCTTTTTAATCCTTGTTTGCTGAAGGCAGTACTAAAGAAGCTATTGGGAGCTTGGGGTGATGGTGGTGGCTACCTGATTTGGTTATTTTCCCCTTTAGGCGCTGGAGAAAAGCCTATCCACTTGGTTTTTTCAAGTGACCAAAGGACTGTTTGCTTGTACAACTTTCAGGATCTTTACTGCGAAAGTGTCTGGGCTCTATTACTGTTTCCCTGAGTTGACCTACCAGGAGCAGAAAAATCTTCTCTATATGTGCTGATACAGTTGCTGAGATAGAATAGTCACAAATCAAAATAAGATGCAATTTTGTCTGGTCAACGAGAACCACTTAGTGCAGGGCACCCCTATGAAGGTTATGTCATCCACATGAATGCTTGCAAGCAACACACTAGACTGACCCTGTACAGCCTTAAAGGATCATGCCGAAATCTCCTTTCCTGTTGCAGGAGAAATACCTGCTCATCCTCTGTAGCCCACAAAAGTGCATTGGCATGACTGATCTCTGTATGCCATGCAAGAGCCAGGTTGGGCAGAAATAAGGAAGGCCCTACTCATTTATAGTTTCTACCAGGTCCAGTTGCTTTTTAAGTGGATTTTCCTGTGTCCAACTGGACTCTGTCCGGGCAGATTAGACCAAGCGAGTGTGGCAGTGATTTGCCCAAGGGGAATGTTGTTTTTCTAAGCTGACAGCCTGAGGAGCCAAGAAGGTGAATCCAAACCTTGCTTTAGCCTCTGCATTTAACAAAAAGATCTGCCACACACGGAAGTTTCCTCCCCATTCCCTGTGTAAGGATGTCTTTCTGTCTAGCAAATCATGCCAGTATTAATCTTCCTTCTGTTGCATGTGCATTCTTTCCTCTTCTATGCCAGGCATGCAAACAGCTCAGCAAAATTGTCTTTAAAAAAGACCAACCCAATAATAAATGCCAGCTTTGTTTTCATTGTCTTCTTTTGGCCTTGATGCATCTTGCCATTGGAATTCAGAAGCCGGCAACAGATCAAAGACCTAGTGACATTATTAAAGGATACGAGACAACCACTGAATTTTGAAACACACAGAACTTGTTTTCCAGGGCTGTGGGTGGGAAAGTCTTTTGTATTTCTAGGAAATCTGTCTCCTCTGCTTTATTTCTACTTTATTTCACCTCCTGTCAGCCCCCCAAAGACCTACTGACATCCCTAAGAAGCAACTTGATTGCATGCCCTTCACGGACTGTGCTAAGTTGTCTGTTCTCGTAACTTTAGAAAGTACTGATGCTTCTGCCAGTACCTCCCGTCCTGGTGAGGGAGAAATTACAAGTCAGTATAGCTGACTTAAAGTGAACACACAGAGGAATATGAACAGTTCTTCTTGCTGAAAAGCCAGACAGAACTGACTCTTTAATGTACTGTACACCAAGTTCAGGGAGACAGATCTGAGCTAGGACAGAAAAACAATGAATTTAGAGGTGCATGTACACTACTTGCCCGGTCTTTTGCTCCGGACTATAAGATCTCTGCAGCTCATTAAAGAAGCTTTTTCTCTCCTTCTCCTAAGTGCCAGTGCTCTCCCGTGATCAGGTACAACGCTGGTGGAATTGTGTTGGTATTTCTTCCCGCACAGCCTGCGAATGCACATCTAGGAGCATCAGAAATAAGCCACAGGGAGAAAAAAAACAAAACACATTTGAAGGTTGACTTTGAAGTCAGCTGATAATGTTTCCATGGAGATCAAATGCTCTGGAGTTGACAATGAATTCTCTTGTTGAGCCTTTCCTTCCAGGGGAAAAAAAAAGGCAAAGAACAATACTTCTAAGTGACTACACTCTGCAGTACAGTAGTGTTATTGACTTGCAAAAACCACATCTATATCCCAATCTCTGTTTTCTTATGGGGATGTTAACTCTTAGTCTCAATATTTCAATGCTAAGTGTGCCAGTATTCACCTAGAGAATCAGATATACTCGCGAGGTACTGGAAAAAAATAGCATCCAGTGAAAATAATATTCTATGAGGAAAAAGATATAATTCTGCATTTGAACTTCCACTGTAAATGAGAGTTATGATTCCCCTTGAATACTATAACATGAAATTATAAAAGAGCATGTCAGTGGCTGTTATGCAGTGACACGCGGATGTCTGTACTGCGAAAGTGGGTGATCTTTCATATTTCCAGAGTCTCCTATTTCCTTCTCAAAATGAGTGCCAGCGTAAATAAATAAATGCCAAATGTGTTGTTGGTCCACCAGAGAGCAGAGAGAACTACTAGAAGATGTAGCAATGCTCTGCCTGGACATAAAAGGCAGAGCATTGAGAGCCTTGTCCTGCCGTCAGCTGAGCAACTTCTTTCTAGCTGGAAAATGCTCAATAGGCCATCTTGGCATTATATTAACCCCAAAAGATGCCAAAGGGGATGTCTGCATGGGTGATTTCCTAAATATTTATTTTTTGAGTGAAAATAGGAAATTAGCTAGCGTTCAAAAGGCAAGTGATAACAATTGCTAAAGGCTGATTACTAATGGTTCACTGGAT
This sequence comes from Oreocharis arfaki, assembly GCA_013398015.1. Classification (NCBI taxonomy): domain Eukaryota; kingdom Metazoa; phylum Chordata; class Aves; order Passeriformes; family Paramythiidae; genus Oreocharis; species Oreocharis arfaki. The sequence goes on from VZRR01002745.1 coordinate 547,415, forward strand.
GAAGGTGCACCTCTAGTTCTACCCCCATATCAGGACACATACACATACAGTGAACCTGTATCCATACATATATGTCTGGACATGTATCTGCAAGATACGTAGAACTGCAAGAAAAAAAGGCAGGGATTCTACACATCGATGAGCCTGTCTTTGTTGAAGGGCTTCAGTGGCCTTTTCGAGAGCTTTTTGAGCTTCGGGTGTTAGGGATCTTGGAGAGGTAATGTCACAGTCCCCTCTGAGTAGGTCAAACACTGGAGCAAGTTCATCATTGGTGATCTATCAGTGTCCTAGTTTTGGAATACATAAAAAAAGAGCCACTCTTCAGACTCCAGAGACCTGACCTAAAATGCAACCAAGGAACATGACCTTCAACCACGTCTGTGAGAGACACCATACACTGTGCAAGGAGAGATGTTTTAAAGGAATCATAGAATTCTTTAGGTTGGAAAAGACCTCTAAGATCATCAAGTCCAACCATTAACCCAGTACTGCCAAGTCCACCACTAAACCATGTCTCTAAGTGCCACATCTACACATCTCTTGAATGCCTCCAGGGATGGTGGCTCAGCCGCTTCCCTGAGCAGCCTGTTTCAGTGCTTGACCACCCTTTCTGTGCAGAGAACTTTCCTATTATCCAATCTAAAGCTTCCCTGGTACAATTTGAGGCCATTTCCTCTTGTTCTATCCCTTGTTACTTGGAGAAGAGACCAACCCCTTCATAGCTACAATTTCCTGTCAGGAAGTTGTAAAGAAGAATAAAGTCTCCCCTGAGCCTTCTTTTCTCCACAGTCAACACCCCCAATTTTCTCAGCCACTCTCCATAAAGATGGACAAATCCTTTAAAGTCATGAAAAAAGAAATTTTTAGAAACAGGTTGACTCTTGTTTCCTGAATGTGCATGCTCTCGGTCTTGTTACATTACTTTCTGATGGGCACAAAGCCTATGTGACTGCTCCAAGCTCGGCTTCTCCTCACAGGTCCCAGAAGACCTTCATCAGCTCCTTTTCTGCCTTCCACAACACCCTTGTCATGTATTTGAGGGTTTTAAACTATCAAGAGCCTTTGAGAGGTTTAAACATTTAAAGCCTATTAATGCTGTACATTAACTCAAGCTTGTTCCAACTCAAAGCCTTAAATCACTTTAGAGCATAATGCAAAATTTAACCAAAAGCACAAGTAGGAGCCAGAGTGTTCAAGTGTGTGCTGGGGGAGGCATGGCAGAGGGGGGAACCATTTTGTTGTGCTAAGGCTGGTCTCAAAGACTTTCATAACCCATTTATGGCATCTCTTGATACAAACCAGCCTTTGTCTCCATCTGGAGGTCAATCCACATAAATAACTTCTCACAGTGATCTGTAGGGAGTTTTGCCAAATTTCTAAGCTCCTCCTCTGCAGTCATCATTAATTTAGCACCTCCCACAGGAATAAAACATGACTGGTATCTCATTTTTTCCAGTGTTCCAACTTTTTTGAATTATAAATACTCTTCAAAGTGGCCAAAGGTATTATGCCTCTGTGAAAACCATATCTATCCCAACTTTCACAGTTCACATTCCAGTAACTTACTGCAGATCTTAATTTTTCTACAGATCACATGCTGCTGTTTAAGATCTGTATGCATATGCTTGTGCACGCACACATGCATTTACACTTGCCTTTCCATAGGGAAAAAGATATTTGATGTAAACTTTCTAAAAGTATTCCTTTTTGGAGAGATGCACAAGAAACTGAACTTTCAAAGAATAATGTTGTGGAAATGAAAAAAATAAACATGATCACAGGAAATACCTTCCATATTCAGTATTGTGATTGATCATGTCACTACAAGTAAACATTCTGAAGAATGGGTAGAGACCTTGATTATTAATGAAAAATAGAAATCCTAGGTGCCCTGTAGGACCTATCATATTTCCTAATGAATTCCAAAGAATGTCTCTTACTTTCTCCCTTTGTTTATCTTTCTCTTTGCTTCCTCTTGGCAGCTACTGTGAAGGTACTTCATAACTGCCTAGGAGATGTCAGTCACAGAGCTTTGCCTTACACTTGCTGCATTAAATTGCTCCATTTTTGTTTCTTAAATTATTCAGCAGTGGAACGATTATTTTGAGACGGCAGGACCACAGTTGTGTAGAATAAACACTTATTTTCTACCGTTATGTGCTATTTTCAAAGTACAGTGAGTTAAATTTGGGCCTCAAATGACTCAACAGCTGGTAACGATCCATGGCTGCAAATACACAGATGCCTCCCTTGTCATCTCCTGACATATGCACAGCACAGGCGGAGGAAGCACAGCACAGAGGCTCGGGGATTTGGAAGACAAGGCTCTCTGTGGAGGTGGGAGCGAAAGAGGATACAGACGTGTGCAGCACAGCCATACTGACAGCGGTGCAGCACGGGCTCCCAAGCCCTGTTTTGAAGCCCCACTTTCTGACGGGGTTGGCATCCCAGTCTGGTCATCAGCTCCTGAGCACAGTGAGTCGTGCTGTGACAGCTGATGGCACTGGCACAAAGCCCTGCGTGTGTCCTCATCCCCGCTGGCACTTTGCAACAGCCCCGCGTGAAGCAGGGCATGGCTGGGGCAAGAGGTGACTCAGTCTAAATGGTCAGTCCATCCTCTGGCTGGGAGGATAATAAAGTATTTTGACTTAGACCTGGACTGAGGAAAGGAATATTTTGGAAGTATTTCTGAGAAGGCTGTAAATTACTCATAAAAAGCTGTTTCTCCCTAGTTTAAAATAAAAATAAGAACACGCTCATACATACGTAAGTGGGTTTTTCTTTATTTCTTTAATAAACATTCTCTCTTGCATATCTGAAATAAAGCATTACATTATGCCAACACACCTGCATAACTTAATTTTTCATTCCCTCTCACACATCTTTTTTGCCTGCTTATCTTTACTGCAGCAGCATTGGAAAGAATAAGTGTTCACCTCTGCTATGGGAAAGATCTGAAGCTTTTCTAACCCTGACCTCGGCCCCCTGAGTATGGACGGGCTACAAAGAGTAATGTCTCTGCAGCACTCTTAGAGGGGGTCAGAAGAAACCCAAATCAGTGGCAGAAGTGGAACTGGCAAATAGCACTTGAAACCTCCAGACAGGCAGATCATCACTGGCAAGGAGAGAGGAGGAGATGATGAAAGAAATTCCTGATGTTTTTGAAAGCAAATGCTAGGACAAAAAATCAGCCCAGAAAATCTCCATACTACTACTTTATGAGTACAGCATGACTTCCAGGCCTTTCATACCAGCAGAAAAGGGAGTTTTAGATTCCTGAGCAAAGCTCCAAGCCCAGTACCTCATGCAAAAATATCACTAGGCAAAGACAAGAAATGAGCTGCTATACGAGCCTCCAGATCATTTTATTACAGATCTGCATAGCGAAGCCAAATCACATGAATAAGGACATTTAACAGCTGGAATAATTTCCAAATAGACTAATTAGAGACTGAATTATTAATGGTAAAATTTCTAATTGGCTCAAAGCAAGGTTACAGCAAGAAACTCACTTGACTTTGCAAAGAATAATGAATATTTGCAAGACTAGTAAAATTACATGCTTCTCTAAGGAAATAGTTAGCAAATGGGGAAAAAACCCTGAAGTCATCCTAAAGCGTATGTCACAAGACAAAACTGGCAGAGACCTGATAAGAGTGAAGAGAACAGGTAAAACAGTTAACAAGTTCAGAGATGATTTATTGCATTTATTTGCAGTAAATTTGGAACAAAATAAGACAATGCAGGAGTCTCTCCCTGAAGGGCTGCCTTGTTAGGCATGCAGTAAAACCCCGAATTATTTCACTGAAATGTGTTCTCAGTACAAATTACAGACTTATGAAAGGAAAATACATGAATGTGCAGCTGAAGGACAGAGCTCTGATAAGGATGATAAAACACCATTCTTTGTCAGTCTTTTAATTCGTTTACAAAGGCAAGTGATGTAGCTTTGGCCAGGGATAATTGTGTGCTGAAGCAAAGACCAGAACATGATGTTGGAAGTGCCATTTTGTATTTCCAGCTGGGACAACAGACAGCAGTTCAGCAGGGAGGTGCACAAGGTAGGGAGGGGGGAGGATGAAATCACTGTCAAAACACTGGATGATGCCACCAGGAGGCAGCCACCCCACTTTCCCCACAGCAGGCACTGATGAGGAGGAAAAGGGTTTTGAAGCATTTGGTACAGCCCTGCCCTCAAATTAGAAATAATGCAAGCCATATGATACTTCAAAACAGCTGACTGAAATCAGCTGACCTGGGAAAACATGAGGCTATCAGAGATTGTCTTTAAAAGATTATTTTATAAAGCAAGTACAATAACAGAAGGTACGGTGGGGTTGGGTTTGCATGGCTGCAAACCTAGCAGAATCTGAGATGCTGAAACAAGAAAATCCTATGGATGAATGTGCTGGAGAGACGGTAGAAAAACCTAGGGTTAGATGGATATACAGCTTGCTTGCTGATCATGATACGGGAAATATTCATAAACAGCTTGATGGAGAATTGAAAGAAGGGATTCCTGGAGGCAATGGAATTTGCCTTGGTAGAGTTACCAGTGTGCCAATTCATAGCATCTCAGCTCTTTGGTGCTGGTAATAAAAGTGACATTTCACCTTGACAATATTGGCTAAATTAGCTGTCGAGGGAGTGAAAACACCAACCAAAAGAATTGACAGGTTTGCCATGATAATAAACTCGAAACAAGTCAAGGATTTAAATACATTTAAAAGAACTGCTCAAAGTCAGAAAACGTAAGCACCACTTCCTGGGAACTGATGAGGTGGCCGTGTCTAGACTTCAAAAAGCAAAGGCATAGTTTTGGTGCAAATAAATTTGCTTTAGTCAAAACACAACATATAAAATGCCCCATATGCATTTCCTCAGGTAGACGTTTAACTGAATTCCTGTTAGACTAGGTACTTGATGAGCATGAAAGCATCAGGTTTGCCACAGGACTCTGACATTTGGAAGTAGTGTTACAGGTGCTCTTAAGGCTCCACAAATTGTTATAAAATAACAAAATTACTGGATGGAGCTTTTACTGGTGCCCAGATTTCCAGTAATTTGCATGAAGAGAAAACACAAGAACCTGCAAGAGGATGTGCTTGGAGTCATGTATAATTTGAGTGTGACCCACTTCTGTAATAGAATTAAACAGTCTCAAGTAAGATGAATAAAATGAACTAATCACAGTGAAATTTAAGAGCACAATTCCAAATGGAGAAACTCTCCCACCTTGCAGGGTAAAATGACACTGACAATACTGGAATGAAACTACAACAGATAGTGCAATTCTGCATACAGGAGGCTGTGCAACAGTACCATCATGCAAAATGAGATTAAAAGTGATAAACATAATTTACAGTATCCATCTGGCTCTGTACAAGACGAGGGACTAAAAAAAACCCCTACTGTGGTCAGGCAAATGCTGTCGTTCAAGATAAGGAATCCAAGTATAAATTGTACAATAAATACCAAAAATTATGGAAAAGAACTTTGGAAGCTGTAAGAGATCTGCGATTGCTGTTAATACAGATACATTTGGACTAAACAGAAAAGATGAATTATTAATAATTTTTAGCTTGTTACAAAACATGTAGAATAGCAGTGTAAAACACTCTAAATCGCAGTTTACATGTCCTGGATTCCAGATGAGCTAATACCAGATAATGGCCTGCATTTCGTAAATGACTTGTTTCAGCAATTTGCTTGAGAAATTAGATCAAGCAAAGTAAAGCAAGTCCTTATGAGGCACTGCCACATGGGTTAGTAAGAGAACTGTTTGGTAAATATAATAAAGAACCAGAGGTCCAAGCAAGCCATGTCTGGTCTTGTTAGATTATTATAGCACACTTCTCAGTGCTCTGTGGAGATTTCCTGTTCAAAAAATTATGGGCAATAAGGGACAAACGCCATAGATATGTTAAGCCAGCAATGTTTAAACATTGCAAAAGAGCTATTTGTCTAGAAATAAAAACAGAACAAATGCTACAAACAGTGCCAAGACAAGTGGTGTTGCAAATGGAAGGGAAGGTTAGATTCAGTCTGATTCTATAGCTACCAATTGAACACAGTCTCCTCTCAGCTGAAATGAGGTCAGATGGCAGAAGCCTTCCAAAGCAGTTTTCCCATTATTGGACCTGAGAAAAAGTTATGCAAAACTAAGAGGCACTCTGGCTCCATGCAGTTTAAGAAATACAGTAATATGTTGACAGCATTTATGGCATGACAGAAGCAGTTTTGTATTCAAACACCACCCAGCAATAAAAAAGTTCAAATTAAAAGACTCATTGGCTGTAAAACGAACGACTGTTTAATACATGACACAGTCTGACAACATTGATAGCCACTGACTTCTAGATTAGCTGGCTCTAGTTGTGTATTTTATTAACTGACTGCTTCAGTTTGTAGATGTTACTTTATGCCCACTTGCTGTTAAAAGAAATCAGTATAGCAGTTGCTACTCACTTGTGCAAAACAAGGAAGAGAGTAACCTTTGTGTAATACTGATCCACGTGTCTGCGCTGAAGCAGAAAATAAGTTTGATCTCCTCCCAGCACATCTTTATTTATACTATTACACATCTTGACAGAATTTGGCAGATAAAATAATCTGGTGCCTCTCCTTTCAATTAGTTTCAGGTTCCAACTGCTGGATCTGGTTATTATTTTGTCTATGCAAAGAGCATGCTACTATCAGATGGCTTCTCACTGCATAGGTACTTTCACTCTGTGTTCAAGTCAATTATAAACCTTCTGTTAAACAGTTTCAAGCATTTGGCTTATTGTGGCATGTTGTCTTTTTCTTGTTTTTCAAACCACTAGTCATTCTTGTAGCTCTTCTGCAGACCTCTCCTGTTCTCTCCACAACCCTCTTTAGCACTGATGCCTGATTAGGATGTCCAGAAATAGTTTTGCTTAGCCCAGAGATAGCCCCACATCATGGTCTCATCACATATTCCATAAGAAATAACCCATTTAGCAGCTGCATTGCACTGAGAGCTCCTGTGCAGCTAGATGATCCCAGCACCCACAATTCCAGACACCTTTCCAGAGCCACTGCTCTCTGAGAGGGAGCATCTTGTTCCGTGGGGATGACTGAGGCTGTTCCCAGCTGTGTGACCTTGGCTCTGTCTCCACTAAAACGTGTGTTGTTTGAGCATACCAAAAGATGGCTCTGTAAGCTGAGTGACCCATTCCACTACACATGGTTACACTGAATCCCTTTTCACCTAAAAACTTTATCAGTCATCTTTCAAATCACTGACAAATAATGTTGAGCCAAAAGGTAATCTCTGCAGCTGCACTAGAAACCAACCCATATATAATGATAATTTCCAAATAGTAAACAAGACATAGCTAGTTTCTAATAAATTTAAGTTTTCTGTATTTATTTAGTATACTCTTAATGTTTTAATCTGAATGTTGTGCTGTAGTAAGTTAAATACCACACAGATATCTGAGCAGCTTAGAGCAAAATGGCTCCTGTGTAAACAAAGCTTTTAAATACATAAGAAACACGAAGCTGATCTGGCAAGTCATCACCCATAACGTTTTGACACCCACAACAAACCGTTTACGGACATCCTCACGAAGACCAGTGTGTGCTTGCACAAGGTCCTAGCAGACTTCAAATGTGTTTGTAGGCACAGAGAGAACTGATGTCTAATGTCACCAGCACAACATCACTAGATCATAAATACTTGTTACTCCAGCACTTAACTCCTCTTCTGGGACTACAGAATCTTTCCTCTATGTCACACACTGATCTGTGTCACACCACAGTACAGATAAACAGATGATAAAGTGCACTGAAGTGATGTTCTGCCTGGAGGGCAAAAACCCATCTAAACAAAAATCACCAGCAGAAGAAAGAAGAGAGAACAGAAGTTCTGCTGTTCACTTTGAGACATTCACCCAGTGCTGTTTGGGACTTGACTCACACCCTTCATTTCAAGTTACTGTACCTTGAAATTTGCTGCTAACAGAAATTTGGATGCCATCTGTAGTAAGGAAGGTTGGTACATTACATAGGAAATGTTGGATGACCTTGAGGGCTGGTGTAGTAGGAATGGGAAGAAGTTCAAAAGCACAGAGTGTCAGGGCATTTACCTGGGGAATAATAAACAGAACCTCTGCTGTAAATTGGGAGAGCATCAGTAGGAAAGTACAAAGGTGGAGAAAGGCCTGGATGTATCATCCAACTGCAGGATGACTGCAGGTCTCCAGTGTAATGCAGCGTGCAAAACGCAAATACAACCACAAAATACTTCAGGCAAGGAATTACCAGAAAGGGAAGGAAACCATCACACCACTTATACAAGGCATTGATTAGACCTTGTTAGGGAATGGTCCTTCTCATCCACATTTAAGAAAGGCAAGTACAAACAAGAACAGGTGGCAGAAAGGGCTGCTGGATTAATAATTGTTCTTACAGACAGAAGTCTACAAGAAAGTAGATGGAGAGCGGGAAAATATAAACTAAAGGTTACATTTGACTCAAGAGCAACTGATGAGTAATAAATATAGATTATAACTTTCAGCACAGTTTCTAGGTATCAAAGTGTCCTCCTGTGAAATAGGATAGTGGTGGGAATAACATCTGCATAATCTTCAGATTTTTATTACTGAGCTTACTAAGTGACAGTGTTATTTGCAACAAGAGAGTACTGTACTAAAAAACTCAGATGGTCCTTTCTACTAACATGAGTTACAGACACTGACTTGTGATGGAAAGAAAATCTAACTATGGCTAGGTGATCCTTGATGTGCACCAGAAGGAGCTCAGAATAAAACCAAATCCAGATCAAGTAAAACAACTCTGAAAACACGTTTTCAGTGACTTAGAAAAGGAGGGACATTTGGAAAGAGGGAACATGAAAACAACAAGAAAAATACATCTCTTCAAACACCATCATCCTTACCTCCCATGAGGAAGAGAAGCCCTGCCACATACTGCATAAGGCCTCGATCCCAACAGCACCCCAGCACGCCGATAATCCATCCAAAGAGGATGATGGCCACAGCCATGCCCATGAAGCCAGCTGTCATCCTGCGCAGATCTGCAGAGGGGAAGAGAGAAAAACAGCATGAGTGGGAACAGTGATAAATCAGCATCATCAGGGGTTCATAACAGTCTTAATCCAAAAAGCTACTGATCTGCAAGGACTTCAGTGTGTATTGGTATAGGATGATTTGAGTAAGGATGATTCAGAGTGAGGACAAACCATAAATTAAATCACTAGCTTGGGCAGGGGGGAGAGAGAGAATAGGTGACTGTTTTACCACACAACGAAGCTCAGTGCAGATGCACTCAAGTGACTTGTGACAGCTTGCTCAGGAGCTAGAAGTGGTAAAATGGCCTCAGTGCAATGCTGTGCCTGATAACTCCAGTCTCTGGGCACTAGCACAACATCTGTTTACATCTTGCCTTCTCATCTCTGTCCATTACTCCACAGCATCCAAAGGACGTCCCTGCTCAAACTGATCAGCAAAGCATTTTCTATGCTTTGTGCCAGCACAGACATGACAGAAAAGTCCACTCAATTCAGACCCCCTCTGTGATCTTGGGCAAGTCACTGAGCCCCTCTGGGCCACAGCTGCTCATGTGTAAGTTGGGCCATAGTGCCCAGTGGTGGTAGGAGTGAAAGGCGGTACCTCCGGAACAGCGAGGCGCACACATACTCTGGTGTCAGACATCATTAAATGCACTCCAGCCACACGGCTGGGACAGAGGACACATCACTGTCCTCTCCTGTACCCGGATGGCGACCGTGCCAGATGATTTTCGGTGAGGATGTTTTTGAGTGCTCCAGGGAGCACTGAGTGTAGGAGGAGGGCAGGGTGCTGGAGCAGAACCTTTTTCTATTCTAGTGGGGACTGAGTACATCTGATGTGGGTGAAAGGTGTTGACCTGCATTTATTTCATAGATAAAGGAAAAGGGTCTCCAAGTCCTAATGAAAGCAATCCTTAAAAAAAGACCTGGTTATGTTGCATATTTGCCTTCTGCAAAAGGGATAGGACTATGGGACTGCTGGGAACCCTTTTCCTGCATGTGCTGGGAAAAAAAAATGCTTCACAGTTGGTTTGGATGTGAAATCTGGGCAGTGAGACCACCTGGCAACTGAAAGAGCAAGGACTGTGTGAGCTAAAGAGCATCATCACACCCTCAGATAATGAAACAGATGGGGGCTTCTTCACTAACATTTGATTATTCCCTGTCCCCCCTTCATGCACGCATAAAATGTTCAAGCACTGATATGTCAAGAGTATACATACGGAGAAAATTCCAGACAAGTCAACTCTCTAAACATTTGTTTCCTTCTTGAAACTTTTTTTTTTTTTTTTGCACAGCAATGATTTTACTTTTTTTTTTTCAAGAAACAGAATGCTTATGACAGAGGAGAAAGATTTGAAAACTATGAATCATCCACCAGTCTCTATGGCAGCTTTTCTCCTTGGCTGGCCTTTGACTATTTCTCAGTTTCTGTTATTTTTCATGCTTTTCCCACAGTGGATAAAACAACCACCAATACCCACAGCACAAATTTAATGAAATTTGTGAAGAGTGATAAATTACCATAATCAGAGATTTATAAAAGTTCATATCCAAAATGCTGAGTGCCCACAAAGTCTATAGGTATGCTGGGACAGAATGACTTGGGGGCAGTTCACTCAGGTCCATGCTCGTTATAGCACTTTGTATGCAAGATCAAGCTGCAGAACACAAGCCCTCTCTTGAAGCTACAACTCCTTCCTGTAGATTGTCACTGATTTTCCAAGGAGTGTCTCTGACAACATAAAGATAACCAGGTCTTCAGCCCACCAGTAACCAGGCCCTTCTAACACATCTTAAAATAAGTACTTTTATCTTAGGTTTTGTGACTGTCCCACCACATGTGAGTATGTTCAAGGAGTTCTAGTACAGAGAAAAAAAAAAAAGCATTTCCTGCAGAAACTTGTACTTCCCCCAGGCAATGCTAATCTCTGTTCTTTGGGAGTTTCTCAGAGTGCTTTCTAAAACAAGCATCAAATGTTAGTAAGCATCTTTGATGGCTGAGTGTCTTCCTAATTTTTCAGTCCACGAAGGCCTGGGCTCAGTTTGAAAGATGAATGAAAACATAAAATCTTTCCTGTTTCCTATTTCGTCTTCCATAACGGCACAGCACATCTCTCCAAGGTGCTGCTCAGCTCTTTGTGTCAGCCCTATAAACCCCTTCCAATTTAACTTGTGACTGCTGACTCCAAGTAACACCATTTGCCTGTCCTAATGGAAACATACCCTAACAACTTGCTTCTAATGAGTTCAACTTAAATAGCTTTATTCAGCTACAAGATGTCCAGAACTCCTCAGATCTACCCCAATGCCTGGCTGATGGACCCAGTTTTCATAGGCCCCAAAGTGGATCACAAGCATCCCCACATCTTTGTACACCAAACTAAGGAATGGTGTTTATCCTGCTAAAATCTGAGAATTTTGCCATTAGACAGAAGAGTTAAAGGAGCAGGACCAGGATTTCCAGGCCAAATTTTGATGTTTGTTTCCCTTGACCTCTCTTGCTGATGGAGCCTGAAATTCCCTTTCTAACAACACAGCCAAATCCAAATTGAACTTCTTTACGAACTCTTAGTTCTCACAAGTTCAGTGAGCTTAGTTTAAGATTGCCACTGCTCAGGCCAGTTGCAAATCTGCTCCTCACAAGTCCATCCATTGGGGATTATCTGAAACAAATAAAATATAAAGTTTCTTTTCTATTTAAAACTATCTGGCTTTTGTCCTGCCATAACATTCCTTGAGGGGAGCCCTTGCAGATGGCAGTGCTGGGAAAGGGGGGTTGTAAAACTGGTTTCAATAACAGCCTGCACTTGTCCAACAGCATCTTCCTGGTGCTCCTCACTTGTCAGTGCCCACATGAAGCTGAGGTCACTGCTGGGATCAAATCTATTCAAAGTGATTCTTTTGGGGGAAAGTACTTAATAAATATAAACGAATCACCACCCTCAGGCTGTTTAGAGGAATAGGAGCCTGTATTCCCTGGACTCAATCCCTATTACTGGGCTTGTTTATGATTATTCTTTTGTTGATGTGGTGCTTGACATGGAAAGGACAGAAGAAAAGCAAAGATTTGCATTGTGTACTCGAGGCAGTATCTAAATTTGTTCTGCTAATTTAGGATGGAGGAATGACACATAAATAAACAATAGCTCATCAGTACAAATTGATGGGGTTTTGTCTGAGTTTGATTGGCACTGATAAAACCGTTCCTAAACGCATCCTGCAAAGGTAAAAAGGGTCATGCTGTCATGTAACACCACTTTGTGATGTTTGAGCACATTCTGGGTTTGGTTTATTTTTCTGAAATTGCTTTTATTTATTTTTAGACTCTGAAATTAATAGTTCTCTACATTCTTTCTCTTTTTGAAAACCTCTCTGAGTAACAGGATCTCAGGGTCACAGCATGACAACACCAATCAGCTGAAGGAGTGAGTATGCCAGCAAAATGCATGCATTGTTGAATCTTACACAGCCAAATGGGAGCTGCAACCCCAAACAGCCCTTATCTCCGTGCACTCACGTGCATTGCTTAGCTGGTCCTACAGCTGATCCTCTCCTGGGTACCCATCCCAAGTCCTCACGCTGTAACAAAGTGCACGGATTGCAGGGACACCGAATTCCCCTTCTCCGCTATCTAGCAGTCCGAACCTTTAGAAATGTAGCTACAAGGTGAAAGTAAGGAATGTATTACACTGCTTATTCCATAACACCTGTAATACAGAAGTTGATTTTTATGCTTTGCCTTCATGACTACTAGTTTCAATGATTTACTATGTGGACATAAGATACCAACATCACTTGTGGGTGAAAATGCAATATTATCTTTCTACATATGTTTTAGAAACACCTTCTTCATCCCTTTTTCTTTTTGATGTTGACTAAAAGCCGTGAGTGAATATCTTCTCTTTGGGAGACTTTTCATATCTAGCACTGCTACAGGTGCTACTGCATGTAAAAGGCAGGGAACTCAATCCTGACTCAAAGCAATGTGGATCATTGAGCAAGGAATACAGGTATCAAGTTCATGTAGGCTGGGAACAAAAAATTCTTGACTGGTAACATTGGAGAAGGGACAGGGAATGGAGTAATCCAGGTCCTGTGATGGAAGCTGAAATGGTAAAACCACAAGCTTTGTGAATCATGATGAAAAGAGAAACATTAGCATTTTAGGCAATGTCCTTAAAACATAGAGAGATTCTCATAAACCAATGTGCATTTCCTAAAAGCATTTTAGTTTCCTGCTGGGAATATTAACTCTATTAGTTTTCTGAAGATAAAAAAAGGCAGAAAAGCTGGTTAAGAGTAATTTATTTCCAAGCAACACGATGGAAGGTTCTCTATGTCAGTCTGCAAATGCCCCTGCCCTTCCTTTCACCCTGATATCTGTCCATCTGTATTTGTTATGAGCAATAAAGTAATTTGTGCTGGTTATCACATCATGGAAGAAGTTTCACACCCCAGCAGCTGCAAACGTAACATGTTTTGATTCAGCTTTGCTTCTTGAAAATTTCAATATGGCTTTTTGACTTCTAATGTTCTGTCCTCTTCCTTGAAATTGCAAGTTGGCTTTCTAAAGCAAGGGCTCAGTCTTCCTGTTGATATCAATCTTCTTTTCCACAGAATTTAACAATGCTTCCAAAAAAACCCTAGAGATTTCTTTCCTCACAACATGTACAAGAAGGAGCCTCTTGTGAAAAATGGGGAAACCAAGTCAAGAATAGTCAATATGCCTCCAGCTACATGAAAAGTTTGTGGAGAGTGTATAATTAAATTTGTATTACCAGGATTTCTGAACAGCCCTTGAACCACACAGCACTGCTCTTGCTTTCAGAACTGCTTGTTCTCAAGTGTTTGCTAGCAGAAAAAACTACAGTGCTTGTTATCAGACCCTCAGAAAGTGCAATATTGCTGCAAATAGCATTTCAGATAGTTCATCCTACACAGCCTCCTTCTTTCTCCCAACAGAGGAAGGTCTGCAGGAACTAAGGACCCTGAAGCCTGTATCCAGAATATCTAGAACAGCTTAGAAGATGTTCTGGGTATAACACAGTTCTTTCCTGAGGTGTCCCAACAAATGGGAAAATCGAAAATGAAATCATAAATGTATTTCTGTGCCTGTCTAGAAACAGATGTCAGGATATACTAACGTCACAAGTAGAAATAGACTGGGATGGCATAATTCTTTAGCATAATCCTTCATTGCAGGTCACTGTGATCTACACCCTCCTGTACGAAATTCCCTCTGATTTGTCTTTACAGGGGATCAAGAACATTTGCACTTGAAAAAAGTCAAAATCACTCCTTTTCCTTCTTTTTCCAAACAAATGTATGTATTGGAAATTGTTCAAGAACTGCACACAGCTCTAGAGCACAATTTACCAGATTTCACTGAGCTTTGTTTAAATTACTTCTCCTATAAAGAATCAGCAGCACAGAGGTATCTTTCTCTGACAGAATCCCTTTTCTTATCTCACCCTGAAACTTCAGGGGGGTACAAGATAGAATTGCACAGATATGTCTTTTATTGAATGCCAGCCCTGGCAGCTCCCAGGTACAGTGAACAAGTGAGTGTTAATGCAGGTGATTCTGAGTGGCATCTTCTGGCTCTCACTATTCTCTCTGCAGAGCTTAAAACGGTATTTTGGATGAGGCTGGCAAATAGAGAGTGAGGGTTTTAATCTTTTCTTTCTGCTTCAGGTATGAAGAGATAAGAAAAGAAATATGTATTAGTCTACCTGAGACTCTGTTAAAATCTCTGAGTGCCTTTCACTGTGGCAACCTAGTCCTCAGTTTAAAGATTACTCTAATGCAATCTCAGTGAGTACAACCCACTTCAACCAAAGTAACAGTGGATTATATTTACATGTATCTGCACCAGAGAGACTCAAAAATACACATATCACAAACATAAATAAAACACAACTCTCTCGAAGCTGAGAGCAAGAACAGCAGAAGAGCCTCACAAAAAAGGAAACCAGCTCTGTCAAGGATGAGGTGAGCCTTCATATATCAAGAGGTACAGTGGCCTTTATAAGACACATGCATAACTTCTCCTAAACCACAAAATCCCATCACCTTCTGTTGACTAGAGATTGTTATTTGTGTGATAAACTGCTAAGTGTTTGATTGCCAGCAATGCATGATCCCACCTATATGGAAAAGCTGATAGGAAGCTTCACAAGCTGGCTGTGGTCTGTGCTAGTTAACATGTCCCTCAGGATGAGGTGTATGGAGAATGGACATCATGAGATTGATTTATTTTTGTCAGGACAGACCACCTATAGGGATTTCCTCTGTCAGAGTTCTTAAGTGTTCTTAGAGTTATTTAAAACAGAAACAATCACAAAAGGAAGGTGCCAGCTATGCACTGCTGGCACTTCAGCCTGCCTTCCTTCGTAAGAAATCCCACAATTTCAGAGTCAGGTGAATAGTTCATCAAAGGAGGAATGAAGTCATGTCTTCTGCAAAGGCTGACACCTTCAGAGATCTATGCTGGCAAATAGCAAACACCACACGACACTGCAATGTCTTATCTCTGGTGAACTGTCATAAAGCACCAGAGGAAAGGGGGTGTCCCAGACCAGATCACATACTGGTGTTACTGTCTGAAAGCAATTCCTCTACTGTTTAGGGAAAATTACGGGGCCTAAGAAATTCTGCTGTGGCTGAAAGCACTATCTGGAGCTCAAATATCAAGTTCTGATTTTATACTTGCCTTTTGCTCATATAGAGCAGAGAAGAGGCAAAAAAGAACCCCTAGACAATAAGGGAGAGATTTAAGGAGGCATTAGAGAAGGAAGGAAACAAGGCTTGTTTAAGTACAGGGCAGAAAAGGGTGAGAGAAAGTGTCTCATGAGGGTGAAAAGATGGATTTGTCTTCAAGAGACTTTATGATACAGATATTAGAGAGTTCAGTGCATAAAGGGGACATTTGTACAGCAGGAATTTAATACATCTGAAGCACTTCTACTGTAGAAGGCAGAAGACTTATGTCTTGGGAGAAAGAGGGCTGTGAATACCATCTCCTAGAAAGGTTCGGCCTCTTTTCCTACTTTCCCTTGTGCTCAAAAAGAAACCTCAGCCAGAGAAGAAAAAGGATATTTTTGGGATCTGTTGTGTTGTTACTCAGCTCTGAGTGACAGCAGGCTGGGAAAAAAAGAAAAGCTTTGCCCTTAGAATCCCTAATCTAGTGGGCCAGAGTAGCTGAGCCTATGCCAAAGCATCATTCAGCTTTATTCTGTCATACCCTATTCTACCCTACCCTACTCCACACCATTCCCTCTCCTCCTCTGGTTCTGGTGAGGAGATTTTCTCGGAAAGCACCTGAAGCTGATCATTCATACTTCTTCAGTGATGTTCAAGAGCTGATCTCAGAAAGTCTTTCTCTCTCCAGATTTATTATCCATGCTTTTAGCACTGCAATATGTGATCATCTAGGAATATTTCCAAGCTTTTGTCCCAGCAGAGTACACTTCCAATTTGCCCTTTCATCCCTCTTTTCCCTCTCTCCTCAGAAACAGGGAAGGAAGTCTAAGGCACCTGCAATTTTGGCCACTCTTCTTCATAACTTTAATCCTTCCTGCTTCTGCTAGGTGAGGCCACACAAAGCAAACATTTCCCAGTTGTGACCAAGCTAAGAGGCTTTTCGTTACACAGCTTCCATGGATTATGCAGGTGTCGAAAAATCTGAGGCATATGAAATAAAATGGCTTCTGCTCAATTTCAATGAGGACTTTGGGACTTTATGACATCAAAGCTGTGCCTTTTTTATTTTTCTTGCTTCCTGGACTTTTGAAGAACTCAGATAGTACATGCTTCTTTATTCTGGTCATCTCTTATTGTAAGTGGACTTTACCTGGAGTCACCAGAGCACAAGTATGATCTTGATGGGAAGGAAGGACAACACAGTCCCTCAGCATCACGTTAGCCTGACCAGAGGGATCCTTCCTGGAGGATGTGAGGCACCATCTCCCTGCTCTTAGTACCTCCACCCCTGGTGGTAGTGGGAGAGGCCAGGTGGGAAGCCCAGCTCTCTAAATGGAAGTTTCCCTGCATTCTCCAATGGTCTAGGAGAGATCTGTCTTGGGCTCGGGGTTCAGGTGAAAGGTGACTCCTTTCATTGTAAAGTGCTTTCAGTGCTGGTGAGAAGTGCTGCTCTGACACCACTAAGACTGATACTCCATTTACCCCCCCACAGGGTACAGTGCACAAGAGGCAATGCAGAGCAGGACACCAGGGCCAGCTTCACCACACAGTCCTGCTGCCAGGCTGCCACAGGCACCTAGAGACCCCTCAGGAGCACAGAACTGAGCATCAGTGAAGAACCCAGTGTGCTCCGCTTTCCCTGAAATCAGTGGGAGGATTGGGTGCTCCAAAAGCTTTCCTCTGAAAAATCAGACTTTCTCCTCTCTCCCAGAGAGGCCATGGAAGCCAGTTCACCACTTTTCCTTCATAGGCATTCAGATAATAATGACAACAGTAACAGTTGTCTGAAAATAATCTGGATAAAGAAAGCCCTATAACCTATTCTATATATTACTTACTTTACTATTCAGTTTACAGAATTGCCCTTCTACTGCAAGCAGACTCTCACAGCCCTGTTACAACCTGCTTTTTATATGCTAGTCACCATCACAGTATCTACATATCCACTAAACACATGGAATTTTATTAAGATTTAATCTTCAGTTAGTATCTCTTGAACCACTTCTTGCAAAGGAGGGTAAGGCTCATCAGGGCCAGAAAGAAGCAGAAGAAAAAACAGAATCACTTTTTTTCTTTCCTTTTTCTTTCAGTGAGGAAAGAAGAGTGGACAAAAACAGATGGATAATTGACAAGAGTGATAAGAAAAATTAAAGAAAAGCTTGCATTAAAGATGAGAAATGGAGAGTGACAGGATGCAAAAAACACAGTTCTATGTAAAACTCCAGTATCAGACAGTGTTAAGTGTCTCTTGTAAAAAGCAGATTTACCCTAATCTTCTCCTGAAGATAAATCAAGTTGGAGATGTGCAGCAATGGAGCACAGGAGGAGGAGGGGTAATACAGAAAGAGAGAGACTTGGTAACAAGTCTTTGTTTTATCTTCTTCCCCCTGCATTTGACTTCCCTCCTCTGCTGCCTATCCCAGCACCGAAGCCTTGCTCACAATCAGGAGCAACTAAAACATTATGCTAAAGGTTTTTTCTTCCTTTTCATCCCCTGCCCCAACCACTGCACAAGCCTGAGCATAATCCCAGCACAAAGCATTCAGAGCAGTATGTTTGATAAATGGCTGGCATGAAAAAGGATGGAGGTGGAGGGATGGTATCTCTGCTTAATCAAGAGTCCCAGCACTCTGCTCAAACATACTCATTCCACAGATCCCAGAATTAAACATTTTCATTCAGGAACTCTGAAAGATGTATTCTTGTTTTTAAAAAGACTACTTAATGCAAGTGAGGCTGGGCTGAGGTGTAGGAAGAAAGGAAGAAGGATGGAGGAGAAGGAGGGAAGAAGTAGAGAAAGACATTTAGAGCTGTGAGAAAACACTGTCCCTTATAGAGAAATTTTGATTTTGAAGTTTACTCTTCTATTAACATTTAAATTGAAAGGCATTTCTTCCAAGCTCCACATAGGAAACCAGAAAATCTGCATTTAAATAGATACCATTTAAATGTGGGGGAAAATATATATCAGCATTGAATGCTTTCCCATTTGTCTGAAAAGAACTTCTCTTATAGATGATTATTAATTTTTTTTCTTTTTTCTTTGTGTGTGCTAAAAACAGAAATTGGAAGTACATTAAAATTCTGCTTGGCACAAGGAAGAGGTGGGGGATGGTTGCTTAATTGACCCAACCCCTGATTCTAAGCTCAGATTTTCTCCAGGAGGGCTGCTGGAGCCTGCAGGAGGCAGTCCAGCCTGCTACCGGGGTCAGGGCCAAGAGGGGCCTCTCCTGCCTGGTCCTAGAGATGTGGCACTTGTGACCATAGGGCTCTAACTCCCACTACAATGCCCATCTCACTGGGGATGTCACCAGGTCACTCATTCCCAGCTGGAGAATCAGACTTTCTGCAGTTTTGCTAGACACCTCCGTGGCTTCAGGACATCATCTAGAAAACAGGGACACGCACCTCCTTCAAAACCACCTAAGCATGGCTTTTATGTGTGGTGTGGGGCAGGGCGTCATCTGTCATAGTAGGAGAGCCCACACCTGAGGAGTCCGTGGGGTTTTGGGAGGCTGCACTTGGAGGGTTTGGAAAGAAATCCTGGGGCAAAAGAAAATATCCACAAGTTGATCCATACTTAACATCATGCTCTCATTGTGTCGATGGGAAGGAGGGTTGGTGTCCCAGAGGCTCAGCTGTGGACTCTGGTGACCTTCACCCTTAGGGCACTGGTCTGATTCTGGGTCAGGCTGGTGGTGGCTCTGAGCTACAGCACAAAAGCCAGGGCAGTGGTTCCTGGGAAACAGCTGCTCCCTACAAACCCAAAGGACAAGTACCCAAAGCACCTACACTGTGCTTTGGCTCTTTTTAGAAACAACAGCATAACACAGATTTAAGCTTTTGGGAGGGTCTGGGAACTTCTCAACTTCCTCCTCGTGTCTCTCTAGTGCATGGCTCCAGGGCTTCCACCTGGACGCTGGGGTGACTTTAAAAAAACAAGCTGGAAAAGCCAGAAGAAAAAAATGAGGCATGAGAAGGATAGCTCAGCGATCTAGGCACTAACAGGGAGTCTGTAAAGATGCAGATACTACTCTTTGCTGTCTCACACACTTGCATGGCAAGAAAGCCAGGCTTTCTGTGCCTCTGCTCTCATAAACTGGAAAAATCTCACCTCACTAGGTCATTTTGAAGATTAATACAATAAAGACTGCAAGCTAGGTTCTCTGCAGTGATAGCCCCAGAAGCCCTAAAAAGGCCTTGGACAGATAAAAACTGCAGTATGGGAATTTTTTCAGTGGTGATTTGGAATTCATTCTGTTTAAATCCAAAAAAGCACAGAGATGTGAATAAGCAAAACAGTGGCTCTCACCTAAACACAGGCACCTACAAACTTGGGGAAAGCAACCGGAAATCATGGCTGGTTTTGGGCCAAGCTGGAACCAAGTGGCGGTTGTGTGGTTCTTGGATCCAAGAACCCAAAATCTCCCCCTTTGACACTGGGTTTTCATCAGACCCAATTTTTGCAGCATGATCTCGTCTCTTGTCACTGCGGTGGTGAAGATGAACATCTGTCATCACTCAACACCCAAATGAATTTGGCCAACTTGCTCCCATTGCCCCTTCATGTCCCTCTCTCGGCTTGCTGGAATCTCACAAAGAGCAGCCTCATTCTTCATGGGGTCTCCAGATGATTTTTCTCCTATGCAGATGGCAACCACTTTCTGAAAGTATATGTTTTTGACAAGAAGAAATGTTCAGTAGAAAAAGCAGGTGCCTGGAAAATGGATTCCCATTTGTCCTTCCCTGCCCCTCTCCAAAACCCAATCATTTCCGTGTTAATAAGCTCGCTGACTATAATGTGGCACTAACCTTTCACAATTGATGCCAGTGACATTTTGACAGTTCTACATATGGGCCTGCCAAAAGCAGAAGGAAAATAAATTTGTAATTTGGTAAAAAGCTGGGTGAGCAGCCAAAGCAGCTTGGGGGAAGGAGAAGAAAACTGCCAAAGAGCCAAACAAAAGCCCACTGCACAGATGTTACACACAGCAAAAAGGAAAAGCACATCTACAGCTGCAGTACCCCTGCAAATATGTGCTTGGAAAAAAAGCCTTAGGCACCTATTAAGCCCAGTCTAGCTTGAGATGCCTCCCAATAGATTCTCCTCACATGGCAAATTTAGAAGTCTTTCCTAGCAGAAGGGACACAGGCTCCAATCTGTAAAAACTATCTGGTTAACATCAGATGTCACAGGATGCAGTGGTTGCTCTAACAAGGAATCTTCGATATTTCTGCCTGTGTGATCAGCTGTAGGGAAACAACTGTTTTCTAACACTGATTTGTGGGGTATCTTCAAATTTACTTTTCAAGGTATCACTGCACAAAACATCCCTGACAGTCCACAGGTTGACTCAGCTACTTGGTGCCTGTATCACACCCCATCTTCTTTAAATTACTTATATTGAATCTCATAATATTTGGCTAAAAACTAACTTCCAGAAAGAGGTCCAATCATCACGTGACAAGATGAAGAGAAGAAGAATGTTGCACTTAGCAGTTTGTTCAGCTGGTTAAATAACCCCCACTCTGGAGAGGCAATCCATTCTTTGAGTTGCATAGGTCCAGTTTCTGCTGCCAAGAAGTTACTGATAGGTGGCAAGGTAAGTGGTGATGTGATCAGTTCACTTCCTTCTGATTCCCATTTCAGCAACACTGAAATAACTTTTTTCCTGAAATTAGAGGACTATGGCTTTTATGATGGTGTACTGATGCCTAGTGGAAAATGTGAAGGTGTGTTTGCTGCATTTGTGTATGTAAATAATCACAGGTTGTAATGGTATAACTGATATACATGGCTAACCAGAGACACAAAATTACTACTAAAAGATAATGGTTTATTGATTTTGCTTTAGGACAATGTGGGTGTTCTTGGAAGACCAGCCAGAGAGGCATCACAAGGGTCTGGATAAGCATACCCCAGCTTGCAACTGAGAGGCAATGAAGCATGCTCTTCCCACATTCAGAAACAGAGCTAAACATGGAGCCCAAGGAGCTCTAACAAACCCTAAAATACTCCCTAAGCAAGGGCAGGGGGAGCCACTGGTCAGCAGCTGCTGGTGGAGGTGGGCTGACACTGAAAGCACAACTTCAGAAAGCTGGGCCTTGGCACGGGCTGAGGGCAATAAGCCTGATGAAAATGTCAGTAGCATTCTTTTCAAAACATTTTCCCTGAAGTGTTTCTGTGTTGAAGAAATAACCACAGGGCAGCAGCTGGACCACTGTATTAACCACAGTCACGGGGAGTGTGAACTCTGAGACCTTTTCAAAGTAATGGCACTTGATAGGCAGGGGACTGTGGCCAAGGCTACAAGGCTGGACCACATGTGGATGTTTGATGCAGGTGACTGCTTCCAGCATGACCCTTGTAAGGTGTTACACCTGATGGAACTGGGAAGAAGATGGAGGTCAGAAGTGCAGAGTATCTGGCACCTGTGACAGAGAGCACGCTGGATTTCAGTATGGTGAGCTTGATTTGAAGCCCTTTACCTGTCAGACTTCAGGAAACATCATGGAGCTGCTTCCAAAGCCAGTATACATAGCTCTGACTGATTCTGGCAACACATTCCTTCATCTAAAATAGCTGGTAGGATTCAACTTGGCATGTGAGACTATCTGGCCTCATCAAATTAAAAAAAAAAGTGAGAACTTAGTCATTATTTGGCCACAACCCTGCAAGCAGGTAGGGTTTCCACACATGGCATGGGATGGAATGAGCCCCTACCTTGTTCTAGCAATGCTGCTGACACAGAATAGCCTGTAGGTGTTCAGCCAAAGCTTTCTCCTAAGCTCATTTTCAGTTTTGCAGAGGGCCTCCCTGTCCCAGCACCCACTTCCCACTCCCCAGAGGGCCTCATTTCCTTCCCTGACTTGCCGAGCTGCCAACGAACTGTGCTGCTATTCACCCTTTTTCAGGAAAGACCTGTCCTTGCACAGGCTTCCCTGATGGCAGCAGCAGCGGAAGCACTGGTTAGCAGCAGATTTTTCTTCAGCTCATACCAGGAGTCCTGCTGCTGATAGAATTTCACAAGCCTACTCCAAGCTGGGGCAACTGTGGGAGATTTTCTAAGAAATGACCGCATGCTAATGAAAATTGTTCAGTCTAAACAGCCTCCATGCACTGACTGACAGGGCAAGAGACTGAAAAATCTTGGAGCTGTATGTGGTCTCACAGGACCTGTTACCTTTTCATGGAAAGCACCCCTTGATCTTTGCTATGAAGAACAGTGAGTGCTGCTAATGCAGCAGTCCTGCGGGCAGCACTCTGACTCAGCCTGAAAGAGCCGTGTGAGGCTACGAGAGGTGGCTTGAGATCTCTGCAGGGACTGATATTTGCATGGCAAACAGAATGGAAGGGCCCAAATTCCTGAGGACAGCAGTATATACTCTAGCAAATTATCTAAGATCACCTAAGCCCAACAAACAATTCCCCCACACCACCAGACCCTGGTGGTGTTCCTTCATACCATGTATTTTTCAACTATGATCCCAAATGGTGGATTGTTGTTGTTGCCATTCACTCAACACCCCCGAAACCGAACGTCCTCATGTCTCTGAAGTCTGCAGAATGCACAGCAATGTGAGGACAAATCTGACCATCCCCCACCTACCTCATCAATCAGCCAGGAGCAGGGCTGATAATGTGTTTGGAGACGGGCAAGAAGAGAGACAGGGAAAGCGGTGACAGTTATAAATGTTTTGCCACCTAAATGTGACATTAATATATGTATGCAGTGTGTCCACAACGTTAGGTATTTGTGCACAACCCTAATAAATACCATGCTTGATAGCAGTTTCACAAAACCACTCAATGAGCTAGAAGAACATGCCAGGAGATAGAGTTTCCAGCTTTACTGTGAAAAGAAATATCTCTGTATTAGTCAGATCCTTGACTTAGTGGAAATCTAGAACAATCCCAATGAACTCCATATAAAGTTTAATTACTCAAAACCGTACTGAAATGACCAGATAAATAAGTGATAAAAGCCTGCTCCAGAAGGCACATTTCATTCCTATGCCCTCTAGAAGAGAGCCTTAGTAAGCTTCTGAGTTAGAAAGACCAATGTAGGATGTATGGCATTGCAACATCTCCATCTCAGGAACTATTTTTTGGGGGAAGGCACAGTTATCCTGTTTCTTTCACTGGATGATGATCTGGTGGCTGCAATCCAGAGCCAGAAGTTCATCATATTACATGACTTGCCTCATGAGTTCACCTTAAAGGCTAAGTCTGTGACATTGATGTAGATCAGAGATGTTTCTAACACAAGTTGGAAGATAACTGGCAAACTACCGTGGCATCTTCCTCACACTGCCCAGGTGCTGTGATGCTGCATGGAGACACATGCACTCACATAGTCCTGACTGGGTGCTGTCCTCCCTGAGGGGCAGCCTCCTTGTCAGCAGAGCATCCCAAAAGCAGTGAAACAACGCATTGGTGTAGTTATCTGCTTGATTCTGTTTTTCTATGGGTTTTGAGATGTTACAAAAGAAGGAATGTTAAGTATCACTTTAAAATGTTGATATATTCCATATAAAAATCCAAAAGATCCCATACGGGCATTTTCTTATAATAAAGCTTCTGACTTTTCATTTCAAACAGCCTTTTTTAAAACTGCACTTACATTTAAAAGAAAAACTATTCAAAAGCATAAAGGCAATCAAAGCACCTCAATTCAGCCAAGACTTTATTGGCTGCTCCAAAATAAACTGTTGTTCATTTCGCTGAAGAACTTTTAAAAGCCACCTGCAGCCCTCCCACCATGCTGTTTTATTCACTTTGCCTTTCCAGCCAGAAAGCCCTTTTATTTCAACAGCTCTGTCCATCAGTGCAGCACCTGAGCAGTGGCAGAGGGCTAATAATATCCCTGGCAAGAATGGGAAGGCTAAACTGAGAAGCCAAGCTTTGACAGCCATGGTAAAACCAGAACCGATTCTCAAATATTTTGTTTCTGAGATGACATATGGTTCCATTTTTGTGCCTGCACGAGTGACTCAATTGATTTGGGATCTGAAATCCTTGTAGCACATTTTCTCACTTTTAAGAAGCATCTTAATTCATCTATATTGGCTGGTTTGCTCACTTCCTAATGGGTCTCCCTAGATCTGATACAGCATTTGAAGCTGTGGTGGGTACATATGTGAAGGAGGGGGAACAAATGGAGGGAAGGGCCCACTGTGCATTGCTAACAGTCACACATTTCCAAAAAGCTGTGGTTAGGAGATCCCTAATTCACTTAACCTCTTTGATCTCATCATGCAGTATGAGATGCTGAAAGGGAAAGAAAAGATTGCAGGCAGCTCTCCTACGTTTGCACATCAAAACACACACACCTCAGCCTGGTACAGAGCAGCAGACAGATATAGTAAACACACTTGTGAGAGATGGAAAAACAGCTTTTGATTGGGAAAGAAGAGCTTTCTTCTTAGTTGTATAGTGCTTGTGTATGTGCACTAAGAAAAAAACACAGAACACTCAAACTGTTTCAGGAAGCTATGCACACTGGGGCCGGGATTCACTTCTACTGTACTCCACCGGGCTACAGGCAGGATTTATCTCCCTCTTCCCCTTCGTAATTAGCAGTACAGCACAAGACAGACAGTTGTGCCTCAGACAACAATGACATGCACTTTAAAAGAGCCTGTTCTGCCAAATGCTCAGGCATCAAAAGATGAAATGCATTTTATCAGGGTCCAGAATCCCACTCCCTTTTCCTTTAACTGAGACCTGTCTATCTAGAAAGCCAAGACACAAGCCCAATGCATGCCAATATCTGTATTTTAAGAAAATATACCACCTTTCCTTCTACAGCTGCCATCCTGCCCCCACCAGCCATCTCCCCACCTTTCCTTCTATCTGTCCCTCTATCTCCATCTCTGGTACAAATCCCTCCTTTTCTCGACCTGCTCTTCTCTGCTTGTCTTCATTTTTCATTGTCTTTCGCTTCTCCTTTCATACCACACACCTCCCTTTCCTTCCTAACAACCTCATATAATTTCCTCCCATCTCCTTTCTCTCTCTCACTAGGTTGGCACATCTTAACACCCTGCCTGTGACTTCTGAGGCATGTGAAAAGCTGTAGTCAGGTATTAGATTCCTTATCAGGTCAAAAGAAAATATTAGGGAAGTCAGTGGACAGATGCAGTGATTATGGTTCAGTGTGGACAAGAATGACATCAGTCTCTAAGGTCCCAGATGGGATTTAAATTGTTGGTAAAATGCATCATCATTGATTTTCCACTTCCTCCCTTTGTGGTATCTCTCCCGGGCTAAGGTAAGAGAGTTTGGGTACCTTATCTCTGCATTTCTTATCTCAGTGCAGTAGCTTTCTCTTATATATAAAGTCAGCTATGAATATCCTGAATTTGTGCAGTTAGATATTGTCCTCTACTATTTTTATTGCTAAGTTACTGATATTCTTAACTGCAACAGCCCTTGACACTTTGCTTAGCAATTTTTTTACTGTGCTTTCTTTTATTATTTTTTAAAAATCACACCTAGTGAGGCAAAAGAAAGCCCAAGAAAACCCTACCTTCTGATATTTCTAGTGGCTTCATGTCCTGAAGTATTAACTTTATATTGCTCCTCCTAATTTAACCTTTTTAGGACATGTTCGCTGTGTTGCTGTGGTGTCACACACCCAAAGCACGCCCATGACTTTTGCTTCTCACCTTTGAACAATGTTTCCATCTAGGGCCCTGCACATGAGCCTGTCACTCAACAAGGGGTGCAGAGGATGCTCAGCTGAGTCTCAGTGTCTGTGTGCAGGCTCCATTCTCCCAGAGGCCGTGCTCCAGACACAGGGAGCCATCCCCAAGGCACGGTGGTTTTCTGGGTCCTGGCATATCCCTGCTAGAAGGATCTCCTCCTTCAGGGAAGGGACATCCCCAGTGCCAGCAGACCACTGTCCTGCTGTGTTCAACAAGCCACAAAGGAAAAGCAGCAACAGCTTGGGCTCCTCTGTCTGCAAATCCAAGTGACCCAAGCCTGGCACAGACCCTGATAACAGCATCTAGACATCATTAACAACTTAGCTTAATTACATCCTAATTTCTTTACAAAGAGCCTATGAGCAAGATTCCAATTAACTTTAACTATATGTAAGTTTAACGTGTCTCTATCATTCTATTAAGATGATCTGGGACAAGACAAAGATAAACATAGATGTTAACATTCTATAAAGTATGAGATCTTTAATTAATTTTACAAAAAAAATTAATTATCAAGTTATTTATAAAGCTTGTAAAATTCATTTTCTACTCACAGAATGTACTATCTGTACATTTGGGATAGGTTTATTCTGTCTCTCAAACAAAACAGAGATTTTCAACTCCTTTTGATCTAACCTGGTTTTACCATGGAGCATAATCAGCAATCCTTATTAAAAAGAGCTTTGGAACCCTCAAATAAAAAACCCATCTAAGTGCAAAGTCCTATTAATGTTTTCAGTGAACATTTTTATTATCATGTGAAGAGCAAAATAAGGTTTAGTTCAGGCAGGAGCCTGTTTGACTGAACCAAAAACTCATCTTGCTGTGAGTAACAGCTGGAAGTACGCCATGCCCTTAAAATGAAGCCCCTTTAAAGTCAAGCTCTGCTCTGGCCCAAAAGAAGTGCCTACATTCCCAGGACAGGGTTTGAAGCTCTGCAGGCACATCATTAAGTAGGCGTTTTCAAGCAAAGAATTCCACATGATAAATCTGAAGATGTGTCGGTCTGTGGAAGAGGATGTGACCTGAGTTGAGACTTTGGATTCATTTATTAAGAGGGCAGCTCAGCTTCAGAACTGCCAGGTCAAGGTTTGCTGGCCATTAAAGCTGCCCTGTTTGCTGGCTATTAATTTTAAACATGCCTGCATAAGCAGCCAACAGCCTCCCATGTGCCAGTGTTGAGCCATCAGCCAGGTTTCCTGGCCACAGAGCTGTCACTTGCAGAGACGCTCAGAGCCCAGGGGTGGCATCTCGAGGGCCCCACCCAGGGACAGCCATTGCCCACATTTAGGGCAGAGTCTGACTGCACCCACCTGCAAATACATTTATGGGGACATTTCTCTCTGTGGGCACTTTTTCTAGTCCATCCCCTGTCCCCACAGATGATTTTGAAAAAGCCTAAGGGATTTGCTCCAGAGGAGCCAGACTTCTCTCTCTAGCACATGGCAAATGCAGTTGTACCACTGGGCTTGGTGCACTGAGAAGCCCCAACCCTGAATCTCCTTCAATCCCCCCAGACAGCTCTGGGGTCAGAGGCTGGGTGCTGTCTCCCTGCCAGCTGCCATCTCTGTAATCAGGGCCATTAGCAGGTTGCTATGGAAGTTTCTTCTCCCTGGAGAAGGTGTCAGGGCACTGCTCAGGGGAGACAGGAAATTAAAGAGGAGGAAGGGAAAATGCAGATGACTGGTGGAAAAACACTGTCTGTTGAAACTCCCCCCAGAGCATTATTTCCTCGGCCAGAGCAGACCACACACTTTGTAGTCAGGACTGTGTATTTTGTCTCCAGAGAAATGCTCGCCTTGGCATGACTAATACAACAAGCAAACCCAGCACAGCAGAAATGTCACCGAAGTCCCTCCCACACAGGACCTGTGATTACCGTAAGTGAGTATTCTTAACCTGCTGCACCTTTAATTGATAGCTAAGAAAAGATGGGAAGAAGGAGAAAACGATGCTGAATTTTAGCATCTTCCTGACTCTCGGTAAAAACATGGCTTCTGGAAAAAAAGGATTTTAAAGCATCAGGCAAGTTCAATTCCCTTTCTACTACTGACTCCTAGCTTCCAAGCACTGGAAAGAAACAGAGCAAATCCATTGCACAACTGTATCTCCCAAAAGGGAAGAGAGTGCAAACAAGACTGAGGGAGAGGTTTAGTTCCCAGCCCACACCGACTGCTGCACCAGTGGGGAGAAGCAGCTGGGGAAAGAGACTGGGAAAGAAAAGTCTTTAAATGGTTTTTGCTCCTCCAGAGTCACAGGGGGTGAGAATCCATAGTCTAGGTAAATCTGGGTGTAAAACGAGCAGGGACCCAGCTGGAATCAGTTTAGTGGTATAAAGACACATAGTCTTAATTAAGGGAATTGTGATTTGCCAATGAAATCCCAGCAGGGCGTCTGTCTGCCTGATCAAAGACTCGACTTTCTGATGGAATCTTAAGTGCATGAGCCATGAAATTACTTTTTGAAAAGGGAACATGAAGCACAAAGAGGCAGAGCGAGAGGGGAGGAGGTAGAGGGGAGAAGGAAGGGAGGTAGGGAGGGATGGGGAGCAGATTGGAGCTCCAAGGGATGCTACTGGGAGCCTCCATTTCCTCCCTCTAAACAAAGCTAGAGAGGGGCAGGATGGGGAAAAAAATGATGCCAAACTGCCAGCAGAGTCAGCACCTAAAATCATTACACAGCCCACTGAATAAAGATACATTCCTAACTTGCTTTCCTTTCTTTTGTGTTTTGGGGTTCTTTTTTTTTTGTTTTGGTTTGGGTTTTTTTGGTTTTTTTGCAGCAACACAGCATATTTCCCTCCATTGTCTTGCAGAAGAATTAATCAATATCTGCTCCAAAAGAGATCAAGCTTTTCAGCATACATGGGAATAGCTTGGGATCAAGTCCCAAAGTAGGCAAATCATGCATGATCTGGAATTACAATGCTGTGGAGCCCTAAAACACTGAAAGCTCTATAAATCAAGACACAAAGTTGACAGAAGAGACATAATCTACCAGCTTCATTTATCATGTGTGTACCACGTAAGCATTCCCACAGCACCCAATAAACTTTCCAAATCCCATCTCCTCACGTAGCAGACTCAGTACAAAGCTACATGGAATTAACCCAGAAAAGCCTCATCTCTGTTTATGAAAGTTTAGCAAGGTATCCAGGGGACATGATGTTTCTGAACATCTTCACAGGTCTTCTCTTCTCTGACATATAAATCTGTATTTTTAAAACGCTTCTCATCACCAGACTAAAACCCAATGTAGTGATTACAGAAAGTATGATATCAGAAAAAGCCACCTGTCACCCTTGTCATGCCATCTTCCTCAAAAATGACTAAAGCAAGGGCTTCAAAGGAAGAAATACAACACCTATATGCACCTGCTGTGTATGGCATGACTCTATTTAATGGAAGAATAGTCCCAAGCAAACACACTGGGCTGTATTACTGGTCAGGCAACAGCATGAACCTAATAAATCTCAATCGGTATACTGCTGCCATGCCAGGATCTAAAGTAAAAGAGAAAAGAAGCAACCGAGACCTATGAATTTCTACCTGCATTCAAAATACCTGGAAGAAAGCAATGGATGTGGTAAAATTAAAATAATAAAATTAAGATTAAAGCGGTGAGAGGAAACACTCCATTTTCAAGCACCTCCAACCATTTGTGTAACAAAAAGCCTAAAGGTTTCTGACAAGTGGCTGCACAGCACGGAAAGCAGTTCTGATCTTAGCCTGGTGTAATGAACATGGTGCCTCCACTGCTCCCCAGTTTGCTTGGTTCTCACTGATGTTGTTAAATCTACAAAGAAAACAAATCTCAGCATCATTCCCTGAGTCAGTTCTAAAGCTCTGCTTCAGGACTGTGTAGCCCTCAAGAAAAGCTGCAGGTTGAACAAATAAATAAGTGGATCAGAGAACTCAAACATTTACCCTAATTACCCTATTTAGACATGTAGGTGTCTCCCTTCATGCCCCACTCAGTGTCAGTCACTCCATTAACTGGGTAAGGTCTGGCCAGCTGTGCAGCAGCTGCAGAACACCCATTTCTTGAGCGCAGTGGGAGCTGCCACAAAGCAGAAGTGGACCTCCTGGGCATGGGTGCTTTGCTTGCAATTGTGGAAGAGCTTTTGAAACTTGCATTGGTGAGAGAAATCTTTTTCTTGCTGCTTTTTGCCCCATAACATCTACTATCACAAGGCCCCTTCTCTGCACAGCTTCAGCATTGTGGGATGAAAGAGCCTCCTTCACCACAGCTATGGCCACCAGCTCCCTTTCACTTGACCAGCTTTTCTCACTTCTCAATCTTTTCAGAGCCCAGGGAAATGGATTTTCTCTCTTGCCTCTTTTCCCTCTCCCCTGCCACTCTTACTGTGTTCCAGCTGTTCCTGTACTTGAAAATTCTGAAGAATTTTCTAACTAACTGAAAAGTTAGTTTCTGAAAAGTTTATATAAGAAATACAGCTCAAAGAATAAAGGAAGGTGTTTTCCAGGAGCATATAGCAAAAAAAAAGATATTGGTTCTAAGGAGGATTAACAGCCATTTCACATATGTGCCTTCTTCAAAACACTTTCTTCTCACTATTAGAACAGGCTTTACAGCAAAGCAGCAGTACACAAGCTTAGGTTTTCCAAGCAGGTTCTGTGCTGTGCTTGAGGGGCTAATTAGAAGCACCAAAATACACTATTAATTTGTGCATCCTTACTCATAAACTGCTGGCTCTGCTGTTCATCCCCAAGCATGCTTAAGGTCTAGAGGAAAATGTCCCAACATAACTCCTCCAAGTTGTCAGTTACTCACACTTCATTTTCCGAGGCAAAGAGCAGTGAGCAGGGTCAGAAGAAAATCTAAGCTTCAGGCTGCCTTGACAAACAGAATTTCTTGTGTCTGGTACTTCATGTTTTCTCAAGGTTTCTGATGCAGGAGTGCCCAGCACCAGCTGTTAAGCCACCATACAAGCCAGGCTGCTGCATGTGGCTGGTTACCAACACTGAGTGGTTAGACCCTTTGTAAGGGCACAGCAGCACAGCTCCACTGACTCAGCAGAGCTGGGGTGATTTACAACAGCTACATCTGTGTGTGTAGATATGGCAACTGCATAGATATGGCTATTAATGCTAAAAATGCACACTACAGTCTTTGAAAGTTTCTTTTAAAGGCTTCCTTTAGGATACTCTTCCGTATTTCCTTGAAAAACCTAAGAGGCCAGAGTCTTGTAATGCTGCACCAAGTGCCCTCTATCACTAGAGGACCAAAGCAGGAGGAAGATGGTTTTCTAGTCATGACAAAATATGAATACCAAGGAGAGGTGAGTCCGGGACTTCAGCCCTCCACCCAGGAAAGTGCACATCCCTCCTTCTTTCCTTCCCTCCATGCCATAGTATGAGTCTTGTCACCTTTTCAGATTCTACAGTTACATCAGACCAAATGAAAACAGGAGTGAAGTGCTCCTGCCCTTCACAGACCATGGTTTTTTTTCTGCTCTCCTCGTGATGTGTTTCTGAGTGCTTCTGCTTTCTCAGAAGAACTCTCTGAGTTCAGACAGCAATTTCTCCTTTTAAGAATAGGGGCTGCTTGTAGAGAAGATGTGATCAACAGTTGCTCCCTGCTTGCAGGTTCTATCTCTCTTGGAGTTCATTCTTGTTTTGCTCATCCACAGGGACCTTCCCTGCAGGAGATTCCCCCTCCCCCACTTTCTTACATAATGAAAAAGTCCTAATCCCTCCCTCCCCACAAACACTCTGCTTAAAATCAGTGCTCATTGTAGCTAGTACCGAGATCTCAAAGGGCATTAATTGGTTTGGGCTTCACCTCAGAGCTGTTGAATACTGATAATAACTGGTTTGCCTGGGCTTAGTTCTTAAATAGCTGATAATTACAGCCCAAGAACAGCAAGGAGCATGCTGTCTTTCTGCCACAGCCGTCTCTCTATCTGGTTTGCTAGGCATCTGTCCACCTGTCTCTAGGCAGTTGTTCCTATTTCTACTTGACTTTCTTCTACATCTCTGTCATTTATTTTGCTTTTCAGTCTGTCTTTTTTGTGGGATTTTTTTTTTTCAGAGTTCTGACATCTTTGATCTCTTGTCGACGAAGAACACAGCTACATGCTCAGAGATCCAAACATTTTATCACCCCCCAGAAGCAGGGGTGATGTGCTCACTCAGGATGTGTCAGGTGAAACGTCAGAAACAATTAGAGAAGGAGAGAGACTTTCCAGCCCCCAGGGGAACCATCCGGTCTGCATTCTGCACTTTACCTCCTGACTCTGCGGGAATCAGAGCTCTGAGCTGCTGCAGCACCCATCCGGAGAGACAAATGGGAAGAGACACAAACATGCAGGGAAGATGTTAAAGGTTTGGGAGGATAAAGGGGTGTGTGTCCTGCAAGGGAAACCAGTTGGACCCTCATCTACCTCCCTCTTTAGCTGTGACAAGATGCAGTCATCCCTGTGCATCTGAGACAAATGTGTCCCCAGCAGAGACAGTTTTCCTATAACCTCACTGTGTTATTGTGACCATCTGCTCCCCCACCCTTGCCAGACTCCCACAGACCAAGAGGATCACTGTACTGACCAGGGAATCGGGCACTGAAATAGAAGCACAGTGTTACAAGCCAGAAGGGCGATGCAGAAATTTGGGTCCTGCTGTAGCTCAGTGCACTGGAAACACAGAAGGATAAAAAGAGCACAGAAGCCTATTGGTAGAGTGGGCCAAAACCCAGGGTTGACATATTGATTTGCAGACCATGGTGAGAATCCGTGGAGCCTCTGATGTCTCCAGAGCCTGCTGGGTACAGCGGGGAGAAGAAAGGGTTGCCACGTCTGCCACTCTGTCACACCATCTGAAGAGTCACAGGCCACCTGGGACTGGTTAGGATGTGTTGTTTGCACAAGCCAGAGCACCCCTACTAGGACTGCCACATGCTGAGTGCTTTTCCAGTAAAGGAGCTTACAGAACTTTTCCTCCCCACCTGGTTGCCTCAACAATGTAGATGGGCAGCAGAAGGAGCCCTGGACACTGCTGTACACATCTTCCCACAACTCTAAAAAAGTTGTCATTTGAATCCTCTGTGAAAGTTCAGCTCTGAACTCCCCCCCTGCCTTTGCCTCCCTCTCTCAGGCACAGATTCTAAGCAGGCAGCTATTGGGTCCTGGAAGGCGCAGCCTATCTCTGGCCTGAAAAATGATCTCGCTCAGCTCCTCTCTTTCTCCTGTCAATTGTACAAAATGGTTTTCCTGCACCCTCTTCTTCCCTCTCTTTTCCTCCATAAAACTGATCCGGCAAATAGTCCTTTTCCTTCCTGACAAATAGCACCATTGCCTCCTGCGTGTGTGCACCCTGCCAGATGGCACGGGGAAACAACTATCTGCACAAGGAAGCGTTCTGGCTCTTTGTGCACAGGAACCAGCCAAAAGGAAAAAGAAAAACGCTTGCAGATGATGTGCCTCCTGACACAAACTGATACAAATCCAGGAGACTGATAGTTAAGCCTCTTGCACTTGTCCCTCATTTCATTTTCTCCTGTACTTTGATCTGTGGGGAAAGATGACTGCCAGCCAACAGAGAAGTAAAGGTCCAAGCTCTTACAGATGCTGAACTAGTGTTAAAGCTCCATGTCTTGGCTGCTGTTTTCCAGCCCATGGCCGTTTTTAAAAAAAAAAAAATTGATGGGGAAAGAGAAAGCCCTTCCCACTCTAGCTTGATAGGCTTTCTCTGTAAGTCATGCACCCCTGTCCAGAGGTGGGATGGAGGCTGCGTTTGCCTGGATAATTGTTGCAGTGTCACGGACAGTAATTCCCTGTTCTCTAACTTCAATCAGGCTATCTGGGACATGAGAGATGTTTAATCATGTTCTTGTCACACCACCGTGGTCCTTTACTGAGGCTGTGATGACATGGATCATGTCTTCTAAGTCTTCCAGGGAAAACAGCCCCAGAGCCACCTGTATCTTCATCCAACCTGACCTTAAAGACTTCACCTCAGATTCGGACCTGAATCTGCACCTTGAGGGAACATGGCTTTAACCTGATGCTGACGAATGCATATACAGCAACATTACTGCTGTGGCCTAAGGCACCTCAATTATACCCTCCACTGTTCTGATTTAACCAGCTCTCAGTCAGCCTATGGAAAATATTCCATGTCTGAAAAGCACCTTTAAAAATGTGTGTGGTGTGTGTGTTCAGATATGACTTTCCCCAGTTGTTACTGAAAGAAATTCAGCTTGAAAGTCTCCTTCAATTCACACTGTACCTAAGAGGACAAGGACAAGTTGCTTGGGAATTGCAGATCTCTATATTCCTAGGCTGATGTCTTAAAATTTTGAATGATTCAGCCTTTAATAGCAGTGAATGCAAAACAAAACAAGCCTGACGCCATTTTCTCCACTGATGTGCCATGGCTTATTAGGAAGGGGTTATAAGCTGCTTTCCGGTGAACTTGTTCTCAGACAGATAAGCTGACTAGTGGGAAATCAATCACTATGAATTTTGATAGCAGCGCCTGCTGAAGTAATTACTTCAAACATCAATAATGCTGCTCACCTGCCTGTGCAGTTTTCAGTCATGCTGAAGGTTAGATTAACGCCACAGAGCTCCTGGGGACTTTTGTTTGTTTTGTTTATGCTTTCCCTAGCCTTCTCCATCTACTTCCTTAAGTATTTTTCTTAAACACTGATTTAATTGAAATGTCACACTGTCCGTTCCTCTCTTTCTCTGTCTTCTCACCCAAGTCATCAACAAGAGTTTGCTCGTATCAGTGAAATTGTCTTTACAATTCTGTGCGCACAGGAGCGGCTGCTGATCCCTCCTGGCAGACTTACTGAGCGTTGAAAGCTCACGTCACATCTCTCCTCAGCTGTTTGTGCCTGTGTTTAAGTTAATACGTATTTAGAGAGAAGGTCAAAAACATTTTGGTGCCAAATGCTCTTAGAATTATGGAATAGTTTAGGAATAGTCAGTCTTGAAAAAGACCTCCAAGATCATTGAGCCCAAGTCTTAGCCTGGCACCACCAAGCCAACCATTAAACCATGTCCTTAGGGGCCACCTTTACATAGCACCAGGAATGGCGACTCCACTGCTTCCCTGGGCAGCCCATTCCAATGTTTGACAATTATTTCAGTAAAGACATTTTTCTTGTATCCAATCTAAAACCTCCACTGGAACAACTTGAGGCCATTTCCTCTTGTCCTATCACTTGCTACCTGGGAGAAGGTAGCTACCCGGGCTCTGAGGTCCTTTCAGACAGTGGTAGAGAGCGATAAGGGTCCCCCATGAGCCTCATACCTTTGGCCTCAGCCCATCGATCCAGCCTGTCCAGATCTTTCTGCAGAGCCTCCCTACCCTGCAGCAGATGAACACACACATCCATCTTGCTGTCACCTTCAAGCTGACAGAGAGAGCACTCATCCAGATGACTGATAATGATATTAGACAGGGCTGGCCCCAGCTGAGCCCTGGGGAACACCGCTAGTGACCGGCCACCAGGTGGGCGTAGCACCAGTCATCACAAGTCTCTGGGCGTGATCATCCAGCCAGTTTTTTACCCCCCAGAAAGTGCACCTGACCAAGCCATTAGCAGCCAATTTCTCCAGGAGAATGTTGTGGGAAGTGGTATCAAGGGCTTCAACTAAAGTCTAGGTAGTCGACAGCCACAGCCTTTCCCTCATCCACTAATTGAACTGAAGATCCTCACCCTGGCCTGTGTATGATGTGATTTTAGTTCCCACACGGATAAGCTTGTAAGTTCAGGTTTTGCCACACAGACTGGGAGCACTGAAAACTCATAACTTAAAGCACATCTTTACGTGCTAAATGTGAGTCAAAATGTTAAGGTGATACAATATCACCTAAAACATCCCTGACAGAATGAATTCCCTTTGGAAGCAACAAGAGAATGCTTGGTAAAACGTGTGTGTGTGCTTTTATGTCCAGCATTTGGTAAATTAAAGAGGGTATTAGTCCACAGAGAAACTAATTATTTCATCCAGTTACTAAACACCATGATAAAATTATAACATTATCCAAAATGTGGATCATTTTCATTTTAAATACAATGAACGATCTGAGTTTTGGACTACTGTGCTTCACAGACTGCAACCTCCTCCATTTGCCACATCTCCTAAGCCCCTGGATATCTCCTGCTGCCTTATGATAAATATCCTCCAGGTCTCCCACTGCTGCCACTTTTATACCCAAAATTTCACGCAGCCCCAGTAGTTCTGCTCTCTCTGCTGGAGCAGCAATATATTTATTACTATATTATTATTGTATTTCAGCCCCCAGCTATAGTAAATTCCATCCTGCTGTAACCCCTACCTCCATCTACCATTAGACAGCCTAGGATTCCCACAGACTTGGCAAATTTGATAGATTTGTTTATCAGCTCATCAGAACTGATGCGTGCATGGACTTACTGCCTGGCTGCAATTGAAAGCTGGCAGAGATGTGCCAGGGGGTACTTTTCTCACTTTCCTCTCCTTATCTTTCTCCATCCAGTGTGGGGAGCAAACAATAGTGATACTCCAGAAAGCATTAGTTTGCATTTAGGTTTCATTCCAATAAAACAGCCCACTCCTCACAAATTAAACATTTTGAAAGCTCCTTTTAATGTCCATTATGTTGAGCTAATATAGCTAATATCTAGCTTATATAATGTCCTTTGTTTATAGCAGTGATTGAATACACATCACAGATTTCAGCAGAGAAAATCCTCCACAGACCAAATTTCAGACCCAAAAAGTGTCCTGCTGATGATTGCCCACATAAATCCAAGCAAAGAAAAAATGAAAACCGAGTGCTTTCCTGTCTGAATGACAATTTCCACTCCCAGCAGAAGATGGCATCTATCACTTTAGCACCACTTAACCAATCACCACAGCCACAGTAAGAAGGGAAGAGCAGGGCAGGGAAGAGCACTCGAAACCATGAATAATCAGGATTTTTTCATGTAGGCTTCTTATCACTTAGCTGAAGGCAGCCACATGCAAAAATAGAAACTGCACCTTTATCTAAATCCTACTTCCGTTTCCTTAATACAGCTTTACTGAACTCAGGTAACTGAGAACTGTATTTGGTCTGTATTGTCCATAATGACAAATCAATATTTGCTGACCTTCTGTGAGAATGTCCATTCAGTTTATTAACAGGAAGTGCTCTTGGTTGACCTGACACTGTTTATCTCATTGTTACCAAAACTCCTCCAAAATAAACTGTTAGGAGAAATGAAGACATCTCTCCAAAGAGAAAATTAAGTAGAAGAGAGAAAGCTTTGGTGGCTGAGAAGGGGATTTCAACACTACCCAGCTAGGTAACAGCAGGTCACCAGAATGGTTCTTAACTCTGGATTTTAAAACAGAGTTTACACTACACCAAAATACATTTGGGATCTTTAAAAAATTCTCTTCTGTCTTTGAAGTAACAGGAAAACTGCATGGTAAAAGTCTGAGATTTCTGGTGTTTGTTTAGTACTTCATACAAACATGTTTAGAAGGGACCTATGAAAATGAGTGAAGAGGAGGTGATTAAACCTCCAGTGCCATTTATTTTGTTTGATCAAGAGTGAAGAAGTTGATAAAGACCTTCAGGTGAACCTGTGAATGAGCACAAATACAAGAAATGAAACTTGGTGCTGAAAAATGTAAGGTACCAGAAGGAATCATTTGAACTCATTGCACACATTACTGACTTCTAAATTATCTATGAACTCCATGGACAGTTCAGTGTGTGACAAAGGCAATCTTCAGGACAAGTTAAATATCAAGCTGCATGAAGAAAAGAGGTAAGGAGGACATTTAAATATGATAGTTTCTTTATAGTAATCCATGACATCCATGCAGTGAAAGAATTCAGTTAAAAAATTTGAAGGACATGACTGGAAGGAAAAAAATCAGAGGAGTCAGTTACAGAAACTGTTAGAAGTCTGGAAACACTGAGGGGAAAAAAGACTATAATGACTGTTCAGAAGAGCAAACCCCATTCTGTAGGAAAGAACTGCATGAAAACAAGAAATGGTGAAGAAAAGTTAAATTAAGAGATTCTATTTCTCTCTTCTTCCTATGAGAAGAGAAATTAATCATTGGATTGCAAAATGACAGTTGCCTGGAAACCAACTATCACGACCAGATTACAATCAATAAGGGCAACAAAAGTTCAGCATCTGCAAGCAATACTTACATAGCCCTACCCACAAGCATACAAAGTACACAGGTACCAACATATGGTCTTAAGGCTTCAAGAGAAGGTATTTGAAGAAAATTTGAGTGAAACTGAGAAGGGATCAAAGATTAGAGAGCTAACACAACTGAAAAGTGGAAGTACTTTGTGTAAGAAGAGTTAATTAACTAGTCAAAATGCTGGAATCACAGTGAAAAGCTTACAACATTGGTTAAGAAACCAATGCTTGGTTTGATGGCAAATAAAGCAGTAATTAGAAACTAAAGCAACATATGGCAAAATGCAAGGCAGCAGTTACAGGTGGCAGTCAATATAAATGAAAAGTATGGTGTGTAAGTAACTGATGAGGGAAGCTGAAGAAATTAGGGGAAAATGCCTGTCTGACAGAGTTAAGAATAACAAAATCATAGAATCATTAAGGTTGGAGAAGACCTCCAAGGTCATTGACTCCAACCCTTGACTGAACCCCACTATACCAACTACACCATAGCAGTAAGTCCAGTCATTTCTTGAACACTTACAGGGCTGGTGGATCCACCACCTCCCTGGGCAGCCCATTCCAATGCCTAACCACCCCATCAGCAAAAGCTTTTTCCCCGATGTCCAATCTAAATCGTCCCTGGTGCACTTGGAAGCTATGTCCTCTTGTCCTGTCACTAGTTGCTGGGAGAGGAGGCTGGCCCCAGTGTTCCTTGGTCCTGCTGGCCATGCTATTGCTGATAGAGGCCAGGATGTCACTGGCCTTCTTGGTCACCTGGGCACAAGCTGGCTCTTGCACAGCTGCTGTCACCAGCACTCCCAGATCCTTTTCCTTGGCACAGCTTTCCCGCCGCTATTCCCCCAGCCCATAGCACTGCAGGGCTTGTTGTGACCCAAGGGCAGGACCTGGCCCTTGGCCTTGTTGCATCTCACACAGTTGGCCTTGGCCCCTTGATCCAGCCTGTTCTGATCCCTCTGCAGAGCCTTCCTACCCTGCAGGAGATCAACACTGAGCAAGGGAGCACTCGATCCCCTCATCCAGGTCATCGATAAAGATACTAAACAGCACTGGCCCCAGCACTGAGCCCAGTGACCGGCCATTCTCCATCATCTCATTCTCTGGGCCCAGTCATCCAGCCAGTTTTTCACTCGCCAAAGAGTGCACCTGACCAAGCCACAGGCTGCCGGTTTCTCCAGGAGAATGCTGAGGGTATCTGAAAACACTCTGGGTACAAAAGAACTCTGCAGGTAAGTGGAAGTATGATACTAGATAAAAGTGGCAAAATTGTTAATGCTGAGGTAGCAAAACGTCTTATAACCGTTACTGTGGCTGTTTAACACACTGTGTATGTATTTAATATTTACTGAGTTGGCAGTAATTAATTCCAAACATATTGGGAACCAGGGACAAGTTCTGTAGGCCAAACAGCCAATACCCACAATTCTTGAAAAGCTGGCTTACAAACATCCCTCAGCACTGTGATGTTAATTTTTAATACACTGTAGGATGTTGAGGAATTTGGTAGGGCTGGGGGAATCTTAATGTTGAGTCAATAGTCAAAAAGGGCAAGGGAAGAAGGGAGGGTTCTCAGCCTGACAATCACAGAAATGCTGAGTCAGATTAAATATATAAAACAGTATCAATAAAATTCACGCCAAGAAACACAGGATTACGGGGACAAAGTATTTTTAAAGCAGTAGTTTCATACTCTAATTAAATTACAAACTCTGTAGATAAAGGAAAGTGAATATCTTACAGAAATTTTGGCTTTTGTAGAGTTTGTGAGTTATTATCTCATAGCACTGTGATTTAAATTGCATTATACATTAACAATAAAGTATCTATTCAATGAATTGAGGACTGTCTGAGGAATCGCAAAAAGGAACAAAGAACAGAATCATCATTCAGTAGGAGGATTTGGTGTGAGGTTCTGCACAGATCATGAGTAAACAGAACGTGATTTTACATCTCATCACTGATGTAGAAATAAATGCAAAATACCTGAGGTGAACTCTGCAAAGACTGGTAGAGAAGCAGAAATGCTAAATAAAGTAGATCCCTTCTAAATTACACCTGTTCAAACTGAATACATTTTAATTCAGCCAAATAGAAAGTAATATGTTAAGGACCAAGGAGCGCAGACCATATCTACGAAGCAAGACACTGCAACTGGGAAAGCAGGGACCTTGAGGAAGATTAAGGTTCACTGTGGATAAGCAGAACTATAGAAAAATGGGTGAATGCAAGCCTGTAAAGTGAAACACCTTCAAATGAGAAATGAGGCACAAATTACACTGCTAGTGTTTAACTACTGGAACAAACTACCAAGAGAAGCAGGAACTTCTCCATCTCTCAGACTGCTCACATCAAGAGTTGATGCCTCTTCGGAAAATGTGCTTCCACCAAATACAAATTATCAGCCTCCATACAAATGGAAGTCAATGAAATTAAATAGCCTGTGTTCTATAAAAGGTCCCACCATTAAAATGTCTCATATCTTCTGGCCTTGAGGTCTTTGGCTTTGCAAAAGGAAGCTTTTCAATGAACCAAAAGGATAGCAACATAAAAAATGTAAATTGCAGAGATTTTCAAACCCAGAACACAGAAACTTTTTTCCCCACACTTTGTTGGCTGACTATGCTATAAGCTGCTGCATTCTTGGTCTCAGCAAGGATGCTACCTGCAAATCGCTGCTGGTCTCTTTCTGGGCTTCCAAAAAATCTGCTGGCTCTGTACAAATCCTGACCCTCTGTAACCTGCCATGACTCAGGGCTGAGGTAAACTGAGCTTCCTTGCCATATCTAACAGAACTTGAGTTTGGTTGTTTCGTTTTGGGCAAGAAAGGTGCACAGTGGGAAGGCACAGGAGAAATACTGCAACTCTCGTGACTGAGTCTGTACCCTCACAGCTCTCTGGCCTTTGAAAAGGTGCTGAGACTGTGGGCCACCTGATGCAGTTAAGTGGGAAACAGGACTAGCCATAGCCATAGGGCTATTGGGAGAGTACATCTGTCCCATAAAAGAGAGCTCAGGAGGATGTCAGGAACAGTCCCATATCTAGAGGAACTAATGAACCCTGGTATATCTCAGAGCAACTCTCCCAAACAGATCTGCTGATGTTCAAGGAGTGATTCCTACAGGGGATTCTCTAACCAATTTGGCCAAAGAGGTTAAGACTGAATTAAGAGGAAG
Source organism: Oreocharis arfaki (assembly GCA_013398015.1). Lineage (NCBI taxonomy): Eukaryota > Metazoa > Chordata > Aves > Passeriformes > Paramythiidae > Oreocharis > Oreocharis arfaki. The sequence goes on from VZRR01002745.1 coordinate 589,223, forward strand.
AAGTAGCTCTAACTCTCTTTCTCTTTCTCTCTGACTGTTGATATGTAAACAGTTTCCTTAGAAAATTAGAGCAGAAAAAATTCAGTACTTACAGTCTCACTTCATACCTGTACTAAGCCCCTCAAAAAGTATAGTGGCCCAAGAGGGAACATAGAACCGTAAATGCCTAGAAACAAGCTCCATCAACATACAGAAAATACAATCACTCAAAACCAAATTAAGTTATTTATATGCAGTTTTGACACAGAATTCAAGGTATAAAGAAATGAGACATGCAGATCTTTGTCACACATGCTGAAAGGACATCTGCATGGATCTTGTTGGTCCTCACACCTGTCAACGGAGATAACAGAGCTATCTGTTGTCAGGTGTGAGGACAAAGAGAGGGCACTATGAAGAGCAGTGGGCAAGAGGGAGGGGTGGGGCTGCAGTGAGTCTCTGAAGCTGGTATGGTTTATCATGACAACTTGCACTGCCACATCCTGCTGCACTAGATCCACTTGACAACCTTTCGGCTTGTATGGCAGCATGAGGCAGCTGGGATTCAGGAGTCCTATCTCATGGTGTTAGTGCTGAAGTAAACCAAGCTATTCCCATGACTCCATCCTGCCAAGTCACAGGCTGTTCCTGGCCATGCAAAGAGTATTGGGAGGAGACACGGGAGAAATGTAATCATGTCTTTGAGTCTGAATCCTCACATCAAAGCAGGCAGTTTGTCAGCTACAGTGAGAATAACATCCAGGTTCTGTCTCATGACCAAATTAACTGGTTCTGGTTTAGAGTATTGTGTGTACATACACACACACACATATATATGTACGCATTGCGTTATTATGATATGCACATCTATATTATTGTCTGCGTGTACATACAAATAAATATGCATATACATGTAATAGTAGGACCCTGGCGATGCAGAACACCGGAGCAAGAACCTCTAACTTCTGGACAAGGAAGAAAAGTCCATAAAAAAACACAAATGGGTAAGAAGGAGAAGTGTGAAACAGATAAAGGCAGTAAGGGGAAAAGGGAGACACTGGTTATGCGTCAGCCTGGGAAAAGGCAGGAAGGATACGTAAGGAAAAAGGGTTTGGAAAGGGCTTTTGGCTGAAGCAGAACATGGGGAAACAGGCAAAAGGAAAGTACAGAAGGAGCTGAACATAATGAAATGCCAGAGACGTAAAATAGCAAACATCAAAAGGGAATTCACTGATTAAAAGATAGGAAGGGAAGAGGACGTTTTTCCCTCCCTGCTCACTGGTTATGCTTCTCTATCTCATGTCTTCTATTCTCTCTCATACATTTTCTTCTATTCTTACCAGTCCCTTATAGATGTTTCTCTTTAGAAGCACTAATCTGCTCAGATTCCCTCACTGTACCTCTGCCCCTCCGCTTCCCTCCCTCCCCCAGCACACAAGGATGATAAGAGAGAACACCTCTCACCTCTACTTCTCCCCAGTGTGAGCCTTTGTCAGCTTATGAACCACTGCCAGGTACATGATAAAAAGACAGGACAATTTACCATCAAACAGAAAGTCTCATTCTGACACACCCAAAATTTGTTTCCTTTAAAAGATGTTCCCCAGGGGATGGAATTTTACAAATCATGTGCAGTGTAATATTAATTTTTGTGTGTTACTTCAAGCTGACATACTGTCTATTAGATGACTGTTTTTTTTCCTAACAGGACTATTCCACTGGGAAGAAAATTAACTCTTAATATGCATTTCTCCTGTACTCTGCCAGGTTCCTGTTCTCTCTCTCTTTCAGTCTCCCCCATATACTCCCTCCATCTGCCATCTTCATCCTTTTCCCTGATCGTTGTTATTCCTTTCTTATTCCTAACTTCCCTATTTTACTTCACTACTCTTTTTTCCTTCTTCTGTCCTGCCTCTCCTCTGATTTTCCCATTCTATACTTCCCTTTTTTCCTTCTTTCTTATTTTTCTATTTTGCCTGTTTTGGCTTATTCCCTCTCCTGTCCTACTCCCCACAACCTGCACCCAGAAAATAATGTTCTAGGCAGTTCTGCAGCCACAGATCCATAGGAAGAGTCAGCCAACTTACTTAGAAACCCAGCCAGCCAGTCCCGTAGAGCCTTCAGCATAACATGCTATTCTGTAGGTTGGTCATTTCTTCAGCTCCCAAAGACATAAGGGAACCAGAATAAAAACCAGAACCCTCTGGAAGCAGGTGTTCAGCATCTTTGGGAACCTAATGCAAGAATCTGACTGAGACTACACAGTGCTACAGGCTTTGAGATGGATGTGCCGAGACTGCCCTTAAACTTCAGTAGTTGTCTTGTCTGACCCTGCTACATGGTGCTATAATCAGTGGGAAGAGAGGAGGGGGAACAGTTCCAAAGAACGAATTATTCCATAATAAATAGTTGTCTTGGGGTGGCTGTCAAGATAGCTTCAAAACTAGCCTACATGAATAGCCTAACTTTCAGACAGTAAAAGCTATGTAACATGAAACACTTGAGACAGAGGAGAAAATAGAAAGGGAAGTCTGCATGAGGACAGAAAAATAGTAGTAAGTAGAGGAAAATTAAGAAAGAGGAGAAATCTACCTTGTTTACTAGTGGACAGGCTAAAAAAAAGTCTTTGCTAAATCAGCAATACACAGAAGGCCAGAGTTGCAGACAAGCTGAACAGCTCCCATTGATTTCTCCTACATTTCAGCTGCTCAGCATTTCTAGAAGGCAGAACCCTAACACCTCTCCTGAGCTGGGGACTAACCTAAGAGATTTGCCTTTCACAGCTACTGCTCTGGCCATGTCACCCCCAAAACACCGACTTCATTACATTTTGCACGGAGCTGCTGCTGCGGAGAACAGTGGAGTGAAAGAACAGAGAATTAACGCTAACGGGTCTCGCAGAAAAGCAGTCAATAGCTGAGAAATCTGTCTCAGGCTATTTCCCTCACACCCTTTTCCACAGTATAATTTAATCTCCTGACAGCACGGCCCATCAAGTCCCAGAAGGGAGTGCATGTGCACACACAGGCTGCTACGTCTGGCTGCTGAGGCAGTGGCGGCTCAGCTCCACAGAGATGAACACAGCAAACTGCCTCTTGCCAAGACTGGGAAGCACACGGGCCTTGTCAGGGGGGAAAAAAATCAGTGCTGCCTTCTGCAGCTGGTGGGAATTGGCCGTGTCCTGTGTTTATCCACTCTGTATGGAGACATGGGATTTAAATCATCAAACACAGAGTGGAGTGCTGCTTAGCCAGTGGTACTGTCTGCTCAGGTTCCTACTCAAAGCTTCTCTGCGAGGCAGTGTACACAAGGAGCACGTAGGAGACAGGGTGAAAGGTAGGAGATGGAAATTTCAGTGAAATTAAGACAGGAGGAGGCAAATATAAACCTGCATCATAGGCTAATAACAATTCTGTGAATAATCAAAGATTTCTATGTGCAGCGTCCCAAACCACTGCAAAATTGGTGGGTTTTGTAGATGGCTTAGTCCCCAGCCAACTTCTAAGATCTTCACCCGCTTTTTGGAATTAAGAGACCCAACTCACTACAAAATAATATGGGGTTTAAAATGTTGACTCTGGCTTAGAAGCAGCATAACTGCATGCTGACTGTATCAAGACTTCTGGATATCCACAAAATGTTGGTGGCCTATAGCCTCCAAAATTCCAGATCCTGGCTTGAGCAGGGCTGGGAGGAGAGGTCAATGGAGAAAACTCTTTCAGCTTTTTTGGTCTACAGAGTACTTGCTGCACAGTACCTGGGGTGTTAAGAATCAAACCTCTTGTGAAGCAAAAAAAAAGTTATCTACAGAAAGACAAGCGAGCAATTTTCAGAATGCTTTCACAGACAAAAAAGGATATAAAATGGAATCTATAATATAGAGAATTTTTTACTTTTCTAGGTTTTTTCATGTTTTGTTTTTTGGTTTATATATATTTTTTTTTTACTTCACTTGTGTAAAGTAGCTTCAAAATAGCCTGTGAGCTAGTAAATCAATAGAGCTTTTTGTCCAGGAATGCTTTTGGTTTGGTTCCCTTGCCTAGTGTCTGAGCTATGCTGTCTTTGCACTGGTCTCTGACAAGTCAGAGCATCAGGACTTTTGAGCTGATTTTAGGACATCCCAACAACAGACCCTCAGTGCTGGAGTTTATTTTCTTCATTGACCCTGCCCAACCTGGAATTGAAAAGCAGTTATTTATATGATTTATAAGGAACTCTGGAAATCTGATTTTAGGGAATTCTCTGATTAGGGAAAAACCCTAATGAGAAGGTTTTTTCCATTTTCTAATACCAGTTAGTGCGTAGAACTGCGTGCTATTACTACCTTAGCGTTCATGATCAAAAACATGTGACTTTTCTGTAATTTTGTGTTAGTCTCATCCTGTGACTATTATCTCCTTATATTTTTTCCTGCCATAAAAGAATTTGCACTGGAGAGGCTTTAGAAAACAAAACAATTACACTGTTTGAGAGTCATGGATGCTTTTACTCTATGGTCACATACAATCTATTAAGTTAACATGTAACCTTACACGTTACCATTAACATTTGAAAGATTCATCTGGCATTTCTTTCTTTTAATTCAGTGTTACTAAGTTTAAACAGGAAATGTTACTCTTGGTTAGGAAGAACCTGGGTGTGAAGGAAATGCTGTCTGGAAAATGCCCCAAAGGAAGGAACAAGGATGGGTCATTAAAGATTTGCCTCACAAGTAGGGGGCATGCACAGAAGCACACACATGCACAAGCTAAGAGACACAAAGAATCACAGAATAGTTTGAGTCAGACCTCTGAGATCATCAGGTCCAACCATTAACCCAGCATTGACAAGTCCACCACTAAACCATGTCCCTAAGTGCCAGATCTATATGGCTTTTAAATACCTCCAGGTCTCCACCACTTCACTGGACAGTCTGTTCAAGTGCTTGACAACCCTTTGAGTGAAGAAATTTTTCCTAACATCCAATCTAAACCTCCCATGGTGCACCTTGAGGCCATTTCCTCTTGTCCTATCACTTTTTACTTGGGAGAAAAGACTGCCCCTCCCCTCACTACACCTTCCTTTCAGGCAGTTGTAGAGAGCAATAAGGTTTACTCTGAGCCCCCTTTTCTCCAGGCTAAACAACCCAAGTGCCCTCAGCTGCTCCTAATACAACTTAAAATACATCTATTCCAATTTATTGTGTATTTAATTTAATTTGTATTTCAGAGGAAGTGGTGAATACAAGCAATAGCAGTGATTTCACTGTTAAATATGGATTTCTGGAAAAAAAAAAGGCATCACCTATGAGCAACTGAGAGGGAAGAGGGAAAAAGAGACATTGTTTGGGCTGGATCACCTCGCTGAGTGAAAGGAGAAAAAACATTGTTTGTGTGTACATAATTTAGTGGTTTGTGGCAAATTTTCACCCCATTTTACCTTTTATCTCTCCATTTTAAGATGAGGGGTGATACCCACTCTAGCAGCTATGATAACAGCAAAAGGTGTTGTCAGGAGAGAGGCTGAGTAGACCAAGATCCCTTTGACTCTACTTCCCACTTTACCTTTCCTTCCAATAAAAACTACCAGCGGGCCACCTTCTCAAGCCTCTTGTCACACATAAGCTGACATGGCTGAACAAGACCTCTCCCCACCCCTCATTCCAATCAGGGGGCGGAATGTGAGGAGACAGAAAGGGAAGAGATGACACAGAAAGTGCGGCAGAGATGGGAAAAAGACATAGACAGAAAACAGGCTAATAGAGTGACAAAGCTATTACACTCAGTTATAGAGAACCCTCACCCTCAGGAAATCAGGTAATTTAGGGCTTTTCAACTGAATGATTAAAGAAAGGTAAGAACTATTACCTAATATAATTTAATTTATAGGGAAAAACCTGAAAAGCTAAATAGGATGGCTAAATAAGAAAATCAAAGAGATATGTGCATAAGGTATCATTTTTATAGCTGGATCAGAGGACACTAGTCCTGGAGCCCACTGTACAATATCATTAATATGGTTAAACTATAAGAGGACATATTTAGATTAGACATCAGGAAGAAACTGTGAGGGTGGTGAGGCACTGAAACGTGTTGTCCAAAGGAGTTGTGGATACTTCATCCCTGGAAATGCTTGAGGCCAGGCTGGATGGGGGCCTCAGCCACCTGGTCTACTAACAGGTGTCCCTGCCCATAGCAGGGGTGTTAGAACTAGTTGATTTTAAGGTCCCCTTCAGCCCAAACCATTCTATGGCTCTGTGACTGTGAGACACAGATCTCAAAATGCTCTACACACACGGTGCTCACCTAAAAAGCACACAGGGAGTGCAAAAGGCAAGCAACGGGTGGTGGAGGATAAGAGAAATTCTCCAGATGGAACGCAAGTGAGTGCACATCTATCTGCATGATTTTTTTCTACCATGCGTACACTTAAGCAAATATTTAGGAACAATGGGATGAAAATTAGCATAATAAATAACAGAGTGATTTCCATGGAAGCTGTTCTGGTTTTGTAGACTGACTCTCACCCAGGCAAAAGCTCCCTTGCTTCCACGTGAACATTAAACTTGACTGAAGACTCCATTTGAGGAAACAGTGGTGAAACATATTCTCTAGGGAAGGGACATGCAGTGATCACTGCACCTTAGAGAGGAACCTCCAAGCTCTTGCTAGTTCAGGTCTGGCTGGCACCATCTCCCTCTAATCCTCCTTTCATACACAGGCTCATGAATGATGCTATTAATCAGCATCAAGTCCCCAGAGCACCTCCTGCTCTGGAATGCCACTGATGAGCAGATGGGATTTTTGGCAAGAAATGACCTGGCACGAAAACGAAGAGAGGAGAAGAGTACTAGCAGGGAGGGGGAACTGCCTGAAACTTTTCATTTAAAAGAATGGAGGAAAAGAAGTTTATCTTCTCTGCTGATACCACATTCCAATGTACAGTCATATAAGGAATTATCAGAAGCCACCTGTGCACATCAACACCAGCCAGTTTCCTTCCTTAAGGGTCTGGGTTATCTACCTTTGTGTGGCTATATCTAATGGGTAATGCTAGCACCTCCCTACAGCGGCTCAATGCAGGTTAACTAAAAAATGTTGACTCAGCCTCTTAGCTGAGCTCTGCAGCTCACACTGATGTCCAGGCGGATGCTGTGCTGAGAACCTACCTGGCTATTTTAAACTAGCAGGGCCACAACTGTCTGAACTGCAGCAGTGTCAGCCTAGAAGAAATGCCTGACCTAAAGTCTTTTGAAGCCTGTTGGTCACTGCTCTTCCACATCTCCTCTTGCTCAGCAAGTAACAGACAAGCTTCCCCCTGACAGTCATGAAATTCATATACAGGAGGTGTGAGCTCATATTCTTCAGTCACAAAATGGGCAAAACAACTTGGGAAGTTCTTCCACATTAAGCATTGCGGGAAATAGCATGACTGTGAGTGAAAAGAAGATTCAGATCTTACAGATCAGGGAACTCTCAGTTTTAATTCTGTAAATCTCACTGGTGGTAGTGGAAGCTGGGGAGATACATCCCAGGTCACAGTCTGTACCTTTGGAGTGCTACAATGCTGAAAAGCACTCTTACACATCTTGGATTCAAATATGAGTATAATACTTAAAACAGCAAAAAAGACTATTTATTTCTGACATATTTCTCCTTTTTAAAAGAAATCCTATGTCTTCATGCTTTTACTGAATTAAAAACACAGCAGAACAAAGAGTTACTCTATCAACAAAGCAGTGTGTGTGCAGCCTAGAAGACAAGCACCTGCTCAGGGATCATCAGTGAAGGGAGATGGAAATCCTTCCCTGTCCCACAGTCTCACTTCACACGCACTTTGAAGAGACATGTGGTGCATTGTTTGGTGATGCATATGGCACAGAAATGCTTTTTTCTGTAGCTTATGCCATACAAGGCTTGAGAAACACTTTACAAATACTAACAAATGAAGCCCTGTCTCTATAACATCAGGGTTTTCACTTCTCTTGATTTTATCATAAGTCAACTTTACTTGTCCTACTCTATTTTACATGAAGCCCTAATTCTCAGAAGTCAAATTATGTGCGAGATCCATAGCTATATAATTGGGCAGCAGCTGGCAAAACCCAAGTCTTATGATTCAGAAATCTGAAAGTAATTGAAAAAGTTTCCACTTGAGGGAAAAAAAAGTCTTGCTTCTTAAGGAAATTCTCTTATTGCACGGCTGGCTTCTGATTTCTAATTCTTGGGCTGGTAAATTGGAGCATTTCTCCACTGATGGGCAAATACTCTTATCCCTAGCTGGAAGATCAGAAAATTACAAGGCGGCACTAAACCTGGCTACAGTATGAGCATTCAACGCAGCTAAATTCCTGTTACATACTGCAGCATTGAGCTGTGCCTGTAAAAATAGCAAATGATGCATTTAAGAACAAAACATGGGCAAAGTCTGGAGGAAAATCCAACTGTCTTACTCTCAAGCCCAGTGTTTCAATATCCAGGCATGCTCTTGTCTAAACTTGGAATTCAGAAAAAAACCTCCCATTTTTAAATAAAAATCTGCAAGCCTACCTACAGAGGTATTTGAGGAAATAAAAACCTAGTAAAAACCACTGGAGCCTCTCATACCTAATTAGGGACCTGAAGAGAAAAAGGAGTACATTTTTAAAGGACTTTGAAGATACTGCCTCTTGTTTAGATTGCTATAAACTAGGAATGATTTTCTTGCCCAAGCAGCAGCAAAAACAGCAGCGCTTCTAGACCCACATGCTGCAAAGCAGCTCAAAAGACAGCAGACAACAACAGGATTAGGGACATTCCCAGAAGCTAAGGAGTTAAGCAGATTTCCATGTTTTTCCCATTCGTTACACATCCTCAAAAAGTCATTACAGATCCACCTCTAGCATAGCTGGGACCCAGAGAGCTTTTGCTTAGCTTGCAGTGTGTGACACAAGCTGGAGCCCACACGGTGTTTGGTGCCCTCTGAACAGGGTGCTAGGAGCTGTCTCATGCAGTGAGGAGGTTGCACGTCATTCCCAGTGAGTACAGGGCTACTGACTTTTCACGGACAATACCTAGCTGTACAACCAAAACACGAATCATACATTCTCCTCTGACTTATCCTGCTGTCCCCCTCTGCTCCACTTCCCCCTGGACAGGACTGAAAGCTGGACACCTGGAGGAATAGAGCAATTGGTTTACACCACCCAAGCGTGATGGAAAAGAAACAGCAAAACAAAAATTAGGCAAATGCAAAAAATAAACAGGCTCTCTCCAGAAACACTTTAAAAATAAAGAACTCTTTGCTGGCAGTTTAATTTCAACACCTATCTAAAGGGAACAAGAGGACTGGATGGCGTTAAGGGTCCATAAAGGAGGTTATAAACAGCTACACAAGTGCAACACTATATATTGTAACATGCTATTTTATAGAGGCCTTCAAATGAAAACAAAAACACTGGGTAGTTGGGGCTCTCTCACATGCCTACAAAAAGTCAGGAAAGAAGAGATGGTACCGAGAATTGATAAACTGCAGAGGAAAAAGCACTAGAATGAAGAAGCTAGTAAACATTTTATTTTAAAATATTGTTTTATTTGTTTCAAAAATAATTTGGTGGGTTACTTCAATTTATTTCCAGGTTACAGAGTAACAAACTGGATAGAGTAGCAAACAGAGTAAGGCTTCTGTTTGCCCTCTTCAAGGCATAGCTGTTAAGTAATGAAAACACCCCCTTGAGTAATAAGTAATCAAGCCAGGAAATAGGGAAGGTTTTCAGGAACAAAATACCCTACACAAATTAGTTAGTAACCATCCCTTAGATGTCTTCTGTTCTCTTTTAAACCCTGGGGAAGAGGAGGGGTGAAAGAGATAAAGAAAATAGAAACAAAATTAGAATAATGCTTTGCCCTTCCTTGCATCTGTTAGGATAAAAGTTTTTCTTGGAAGGTGGAGGTCAGGGGAGACAGCTACAACACATGGGTGTGCAAGTCCAGGAAATGCAGAGGTCCTTCAGACTTCCCACGATGGAGGAGCTTGGCCTCACGTACCCTGCATTGATCCACTGGCACTTCCACACATAAAAACTGATCAGCCTGAAACTATCCATGCTCACCCAAGGGATTCTGCCTCTAAGCCACTTCTGTTTGCTCCCAGACCAGCAGATAATGTGAGCAAACTTGTCAGAGCAACTATGTGGGCACTATGGCAGAGCTCACTGCCAGAGTAATTGCTGCTGTAGTGCCTTTTGAACTGGATGTTGACAGCTCCCACCTCCTCACAAACCAGAGCTGAACCCATGATAAAAAGCACTGAGTTCACACCAAAAAAAGAGGACTTTCCTGATCTGTAAAACATTTCATCTGTGAGCACAGAGAGCTCCCAAACAGCCTATAGCTTCCTGGAATGCAACCATTATCACCAACACTACACATATGGCCAACTGGAACATGCAGGCCAGGTTAATGAGGGGGCAGAAATCATCCATGCAGGTAAGGAATAAAATCTGTCCTGCAAATGAACTGTTTCACAGACTGAATCCTTTTCTGAGAAGATATGTTTCTCATTCCTACTTTCCACAATGGGAAACTAGTCTTTCTTCTTTTCTCTCTTCCTTTCAACATCTCTTTTTCTCCCCATCAGTGGCTATTGTGTGTTGTGTGGGCCACATTCCTGTCTACTGTAAAATCCTCAGACTGCAAAACATAAGGTTGCAGCAGAAATACAACTGGCACTGTGTGCCAATTCCCTCATTTCCTCCTCTATTTCTTTCTCTCCATGAGTCAAGCTCTTGCTCCCTGCTTCCATACATGCACACAGCATGGCACAGCACCCTCCTGTACGAAAGCAACATTTTGTTAAAGCAACCTGAATTCTAAGTGAATTCCTACTCCAGCTTTTACCCTAACACTATTTTCTTGTCCTGAATCGTGCAGCTTTCATGTAGCTTTTCTCTAGGTAGTTCCAAAATAACAACACCTCTTAGCTGTACCATATGGCTGACAAGGGACAGCCAGCCATAGGTCACACTCAGACAAATTCCAGCAAAAGCTTAGTCTCTGCAAAGAAACATTTGAGCACCTTTTATTAACACTGCTGTTTGCATCAAGCTATGGAGTCACAGCCTCAAATAACAGGAAACATTTGCCAAGGAGACAAAGGAAAAAACCAACAGCCTAGGTAAGGTCTAAATGCCCACTGTTTTATTCTGGGCTCTGGTTTTGAAGCCTTCACTCCCATTTATAAACTAATTAGCTTTATATACCTAGTGGCCCTGCAACTAAGATTTCCTTTCTTTACTTCTAACCACTTGGCTCAGTATTCCCAAATGCGCTTACATGGGAAGAGGTAACTATGCAATTACAAATGTGTCCTTTTGTAGTTCTTGTCATTTCATCTTTCACAGATCTCAGCTCTCAATATCATACAGAAGGTAAATCATCATCTCCCAGGAATCCATGTGAACAGAGCCAAGAAGCTTATTCACTTGAGACCTTGTTTATCTCCTGTTCTGATGACTAACACTCTGAGCTAGGAGGGACTGATGCAATCTGGGTTAAAACGAATATTCATTAAGTGACAGTAACGACCCTCACTCCTTCAACAGAAGCAGACAGATGCTGTTGCTTTCCTCACATCTTTTATTTCAAATGAGATAATGCTGTTAAAAAGCACTGTGCTAACAGCCTTAGAGATAGAAGTCCACCATATGCTCAGACAGGTAATGCAGGAAAGCAGCAGTGGTGAACAAACATCTGAAAAACCTGACCAAGAGGGTCAGAGTTTGAGGGGAATTCAGGGTGTTTAGTCTCCAGGAAGCTGAAAGGAGGTACAGCAGTCTTGAGACCTGTGAAAGAAAACTGTAGAAAAGGCAAGCAATAAGTAGTTCTCCTTGCTCACAGGGAACAGGTCAAGAAACCAGTTTAAATTGATTGTAGTGAGCAAGACACAGGTTAGACCTTAGAAAATTGTCTCCAGTGGGGGTTCACCATGGGAGCAAGCCCAGGCTGACTTAGAACTTCCAGGGCAGAACAAGACATAGCAACATCTGGCAGAACAGGTGTGAGTGTGGCTGGTTCTGCCTCCACACAAGGCAATGGCCTGCCTGGCCAGCAGAGATGCGATTCAGGCCTTTTTCCAGTGACCCTCAGATGTCAACATTGTAACTTTTGCATTGCCAACGTGCTTGTACTCTGCACTGGAGATGCCAACACCAAAGTTTACAAGCTCTCTCCCTGCCCATGCCATTCAGGGGATGGTTGTACTGCTCAAAGTGCCAGCAGAAGTGCTACGCAGTGCAATTTGCACTTTAGTGTTGCTGGCATCAGTCTATTTGCAAAAGAACTGAGATCAACTAGTGCAGGGTATTTCAAATAATCATTAAAAAAAGACTGAGACAAACAACAAGTAAAAGAAATCACTTCCAAAAATCTAAAGAAACAACATCCATACCACAGTCCTTCGTCTCTTTCTGTGTTTTAAGGACATGGTCTGGACATGTCCATCAAAGAGGCCAAAAACTAACTCATGATGTAATAAGGGAGTATTGAAGGACACCCAGGCTCCAGGGGCATTGCTGTGCACCCCTGCGAGAGAAACTTGCCACGAACTTTTCCAAATATGTCTGAAGCTTTATCATAATCCTGGCTAGTCCAGATAGCTCTGAACTGCACTTGGTGGCTATGGACCATAGTCCTTTTCTTTTGATTACATCTCTTGTGCCTAAAATATGAGGTGGAAGTATCTACAAGTCAGAAACTTAAATTTATCCTAGTCACTTGGTTGCAAAAACTTGATGGCCCATCCTCTACAGAAGTAGTTGGAGAGATTCAGCAGCGGAAAAACTGGGGACACCTATCCATGCCTTGTGGAATGTGCAGTGGAAGAAAATTAAGAGGACACCAAAAAAGCCAACTTGTTAGAGTTCTCATTTGGTTCCAGAAAAGCTACATCAGTCTCGACAAAGTAAAAAGTGCCTCTAGTTTCACCAGTGTCACCATAATCTCTGCTGTGATTGCCACTGGGACTCAATGCTCCTAGAAGCAGAGTGGAATAATCTCTGTCATCTCTGGCCCAAATTCCTCTAGCTCCCAGACACCACGCTCTGCCTTCTGAACACAATGTGTTGGGAGAAGCAGGAGAAAAACAGAAAGATGTTGATGTCAATGACAATGGTCTCCTTGCTGTGAATGATGAAAAATAAAGATGGCATTGACACATCATGACTACAGTGATGATTATAGTGCCTAGAGTTAAACAGGTGAGGGAATAAATCAGTCTTCTGTCACTGACAGGATGACAAAAGGAGTTTGTAAAGGATGTAAGTAGCACTCAATTTTCCATTTTGACTATTTCTCCTCTTCCAAGCTCCCCCACCTCTGCAGCTATGAGTGCAAAGGGAAGTGGTAACCATTCAAGGATATGCTAACCGAGCTAATTTGCTTTACTTGCTCCCAAATCCCTCATTCATCCACTATATCTTAAAAGGCAGCTACTAAGCCACTGGTCTAATGAAGACATTATTGTTATTAAAGCAGGGTCTTTGGCATTGTGGGGCAAATTAGCATAATGGCATCATACACTGTGGGGGCATTAAAACAACTGCTTTTATCATTTCAGTTTAGGTCATCAGAGATTGAAGCCTCTGATGGTGAAACAGCTCTCAAAAGTCTCATTGAAGCCATCCTGCTGTATCTTAGTAGGATGAACCAAACTCCAAAGACCACATTTGTGATTTTCTTTAGATAACACTGAAAAGATCCAGCATGTCCTAGCTCTCATAAAACGTTAACATGTTTACAGCTACCTTGGTTTTCCAGTTATGTAAATACATTTTATCACAAAACGATAATCTGCTTAGTTACGGTGACTTGCGCAGGGAAAAAGACACTGTATAAGTGGTTGGTCCTGCATTTTGTAAACTGCCTAAAATGCAAACTGAAATTATTCTTGGACACAACTGCAAGAGAGTAAGTTATAAAGCAGCAATTTTTCAGTTGCTTAACAGCCATATATTATGCCCACACGTGCTGTCATTAATTTTTTGCAAAGATTGGTGTCGTGTTTTGAGCTGGGTAAGTGTTAAGGTCTACAAAATTTACTATTTTTCCTAAGGGGAAAATATGGTTACATTGAGGAAAACTAAAAATGTGCGAGGCAAAACAGGTACGCACTTGGGCAAGTACAGTATAAAGAAAGTTTTATTACTAACAGAATTAAAGATAAAAAGAAATAATAAGAAATTAAGGGTAAACTCTCTTTTCATTTATCACCTTGGTTTTTTTTATTGAACTTGCACAAAGGATAACAAAGCATAAGATTCTGGTTAGCATTGCAGTTATTAAATTTTTTTTTTTTAATATTTGAGGTGGGAGAACGGCAACAAAAGGAACTTCCTGCACTTTCACAGGGTTTAAAGATGCAAAATTTGCAAAAGTGCAATTGGCCCAAACGCGCGTCAATCAACTCAGCTCCAACCCACTACAAATGGGAATTCCCTCACCTTCATGCATGAATGTCAGGATCCCTGCTACCCAGTGTTCCCTGCTTATGGAAGGAACCAATGCTACGGGAATGCCCTAACTACACCATACAACTGGGGCAAGAGTTCCAGCCCCTCCTCTTTGTGGTCCCCTTTAATTACACCTGCAAGTAGACTACGTGGTTTGTGAATACACCAGACAAGGGCGCAGAGGTGCAAGTTAGCTCAGTCTAGCTCTATATAGATGCAGCCAGGAGGGGTAACCATGACTCAAACACACAGTCTTGCTTCCAGTCCAAGAATCTGTGTGTGTGCTCAGCATCCATTTGTTACCTACGCAGCTCAAAACAAGGTTTCCTCTGCCCTGTCAGTGGTGTAGAGGATCCTCCTCTTCCATGCAGAACATGTGTCTGCTGGTGGAGCGGCTAAGAAATGTTTAAGCACAGAAGTTCACCCTGCAGGATGAGACCAGCCTTAACTGCCTTCCTGAGACTCACTATGCCTTTTCTAGGCAACTCTTCCAGCCCAGCTGTTCTGGGAAGTCCTGCCCAGGGGTGGGATATCCACCAAGCACCTTCCTGTTTTGCTGGGTCTGTGCAGCTCTAAGTATGGGCTCATCCCTGAGTAACAGGTACTGGGGAGGACAGACCAACAAGCTTGGTCAAAGAAACCCAAGCTAGTTCTGCAGCAGGCTTGCTTTTTGAGAGTAGAAACCAATATGGTCTGTGGTTTTCCATATCTGGAATTCACATTAAATGAAATATCAGGGTGTTTTCACTACACAGTCAGCATTGATACAGCAGTGCAATTAGAAGAGCAAGCTTTCAGTACTCTTTTCATGACTATTTTAGCTGCATCCATCTCAAAACAGCTGGTTCTTTTTCAGGCCAGACTAATTCAAAAGAGAATCAGACCCTTCAATGCAGGGATTTCTCTTGAAGTCTGGTCCTTGGATCTTGTTAAGTGGTTAAGAATAGCAGTCACTGCATTTCTGACTCTGGCCTGGGGACTCCCTTTGCACTGCAGTGCTCCACTTCTCAGTGCTGGAGGGAATATCACATCTGTTCCTGGCTTTTGAGTGAGCCTCCCAAAACCACTGAATTCCAGCTGTGAAACTACTGCACAGGGTGGCAAACTCCAGCACACAGGTTCTCCAGAGACGTGCCACAAACCACGTGTGTCTTGCTGAGAATCAGCTGTTTGTTTGCAAAGAGCTGCCCGTTCATAGTTTCCCACCTAAAAATAAATTCCATGCCCTCTTAAAATTACTTTTTTCCTCAGTAGGTAGTTGCCACTGCTGTCCCAGGGAAATAATGTGTTTTTCAACATCTGGGGGGGTTTGTGCAGGATGGCAAATTGGAAGGAGAAGTGCGCAAGTAACTCTCTTTATATTAAAATATGGCTTGCAGTTGTGAAGGAGACTAGAAAGACCTGTAGTGCAGTAGCTGAAAAGGGGTCAGTGTTATGAATTACACCTTGTCCAAGACAAACAACAAGTCCTGCAGTAGTCCAGCTCAATTGGCCACAACAGAATGAGTGTCACAAGAGGCTGACTGCCATTTCCACTCTGAGTGCCTGGATGAGAATATAACACTGAGTGCTTTCTCAGCTGGTAGGTAGGAGATACAAAGCAACTTTCATGCTGCTTTCTGTGCCCTCCTATTGCCTTGTATTTATGTAACTGAAATTAACTGGTTTTGACTTTGCCAAAAAACTATGAGCAGCTCCACTTTGCAAGTGCATCTTGCAACCCTAAGAATCAGCCCCCAAAAGAGCCAAGGCAGAGAGGCAGTATATGTCCTACCCCTCTCTTCTGCTGTCCCGAAGACACCCTGATCCCAGCTTAGAAGCTTCCTTAAGAAACTACACCTCAGAAGAGCAGCAGGCCTACTACCCAATACTTTTAACATACCTCTATAACCTAAAATCCACAACCAAAACAGCAAACACTGGCCTGTGGTGTCAGCTCTCCAGCTACTGTGATGACAGCTCAGAATGAGCTGACACCACACACAGCCTTGATATGAAGGTAGAATAAAATATGAGGCGAGAAGCGAGATTATCAAAAGGAAACATGAGAGGATGCTATGCAAGGTAAGGTTCTTTGAAAATATGCTGAAAGACTGAGTGTGAAATAAGAAAAGTTTTCAGCTTCCCACTGTGAGACCTCTCTGTTTTGCCCTGCAATGGGGGCTCAGTAGGGACTGACCCAAGCTGGGTAATTTCCATCCTAACACCTGCACAGCTCTCTCCTAGAGCCTGAAAAATGATCTTTATGATAGCCTTGCAAAAATAATGACAAACAACTACAACCCAGACGAAGCAGTGAAATGCTGAATTCCTGCACAGTGTGATGGGCAGCACTAACAGGGAAAGGGGATTTGCATAAAGAAGACAAACAGAGAAGACCATGGGTAGAGAGCTGAAATGTGGCAGGTGACTCAGGTAGAAGGAGTGAAGGAAGGCATGTGGTGTCTAAAAATGAAGAAAAAAGCTGGGTAGGAGGCAGGAGGAAAAGGGCATGGCTGATGCAGCCGCACAGACTGATTCATTCCAACACCAGCTACAGTGGCACAAACCTGAGCCGTAATGGAGCGGTGAGTCAGTCCCTTGTAATTAGCCCTAATTGGCAACCTAGTGAAAGAAGGGAGGCGGGTAGAAAGAGCAAATTCTGTCCTGTATGCACTGATGCAAATCCATAATGCATAGTTTTAAAATTCATCTAATCAATGTTTTGTTCAGAAAGACTAAAAAAACCCAATACTGTATAGGCAAAGGGCTTTTTGAACCCCATGGAGAATCCTAAGTTTACCATTTTCCTTTCACAGTACAGCCATTTTCAGGATTAATATCATGGGGGGTTCCATATTTCTAGTAGTTTTGCAGGAGACATCACAAGTAGAAAGGAAGTTATTTCTCACAGCACAACACAGACACTAAAAAACAGCCTCTAACTATTTTTCATTCAATACAACCTATTTACTTGGCAAGTTAAATGTTTCAATACAAGTTGAGAACTGTATTTCTTTGAAGACAAATTTTAGTGTGGAATTTTCATCAAAAGCTATTTACAGAAAAGAGATGGCCCCGTGAGTCAGGACACTGGCCTCTGGGAACCTGAATTCATACTTTAACTGAGCACAATGAGTTTGATGATTTAATTCTCAGCCAAAAAAACCCATCAATACATTTCACAAACACATGTCCTTATCCAAGGTGAATGGCAACTTCTCCCCAAGATCTAGGAGTGGAGCACAGAAGCAGTTACTGCAAGTGGAATTGTTTGGCAGATTTAATGTATTTGCAACAGGATCTTTCATCTGTCTACACACGGCAGCACATCAGCGGTATCACCTCTGTTCCTGTGCTAATGTAATGAGAGCTAAAAACAGTCATGATGTACTTGCCATAGAAAAGCCTTTCGTGCCTCATTGGTCACGAGGATGCTCAGTGTCTATGAACCCTCATGGACATTGAACTACATGTTCTACTATTAGAAGTAAAGGGGGAGACTCTTCATGCCTTCAAGTGTTGGCTGCATGTGGAGCCCCAACAGGTCTGAAGCTTCTAAAACCAGCTGGATCCACTACTTTTCCATGGAGAAACACTCTCCTGACACTTCTCTCTTCCCCACTACCCCCAAGCACAAGAACACCCCAGAGACCCAAGTGGTTGCACTCCTAGTGGAGGCGATGTGACCCTGGATGCAAAGCAGCTTCACAGACTCAGCATCGTGCCTCACTTAATAACCCTTCTGGGTTCAGGCTGCCCCTACATCCAAACCATGGATAACCAGCAAGCCAGGAAACACCTTCCTACGTGTTCACACTGCATCATGCCGCAACAGAGGCAAGGCACAGCTCTCTCAGCCACTGAACTCACAAGGGAAAAAGGGAGCCTTCCCAAATGGCTCCATCCATGCTGACAGACCCCAAATGACATCCACCAACTGCAAAGCTAAGTCCAAACTTCTCTTAGAAGTGGAAGACAGGAGTAAGCGTGACACTGAAGTCAGTGGAAGGAGGAATTTATCTCAGGGACAGGGGAAAAAGTCAGTACAGAACACGTTCCTTGTTGTCAAGCTCATCAGCACTGGAAAGGTATCTGTTCCAGAGCTGCTACCCAAAGGCATTTATCTCACAGTTGTGAGTAAAATCTAGTAGCCTATCTTTGGATGACAGTTTTTTTACAAAAAATAAATAAAATGCCTCATTCTAGAGAAAGGAAATGAGCAGGAGAAACAGCAAAAAAGGCAAGTGAAGGTGCAAGGACAAAACAGGGACTCGTTTCACTGCCACAATTCCCATTTGCAAGGACAAAAAAGTGGAAATAAACTTTTTAAGTCTTCTATCAATTACTCTTTCTGACTTAGAGCCTTCAAAAATCAAAAATCAAATGGGCTCAATGGTGCAGGACACCTGCTGAGCCAGAGACCATCATGCTAAACTGACCTCCAAATGTACAGGTTATTTACAAACTAATGGAGGCAGCAAGCAATTCCACTGCTGCAAGAGCTCTTTCCAGCAAGAGGCAGATCAGGAGACATCACAAGCTGATTTAATAGATCATCGAAGGCCAGTGATTGAATTTTCACAACAGACATCAATCTCACTCCTCGGTCAGTCTTTATTACATAGAAACAGTTATAGAAGGACCTCTGTGAAGAAGCCAGAGAAAGACCTGCATTTCAAAGAAGTGAGGCAGTCAAGGTGGAAAAATTATACCTGTGATTCACCAAAGAAAACTGCTCTTTTCAGTCAGGAGGAATTACTGACTAACCTAGGCAGAAGGAGAGACAGGAGACTGGGGTGGCAAGGGGACCAGTGTTTAATTGCTCTTCGGATTTTTATTAATGAATAAATAATTTCCTTTTAGTTTACTAAAGGTTCATCAGTGTCTTTGGAAGGACTTGTAATGGGGTCTCCTGCTGGAGAAAAGGTAAACTTAATTCCATCTCAAACAATCTTCCTTCTTTCTAATTCTCCTAATTAAAATAAGAACAGATGTCAACAACAAATTCATGTCTGACTCCTGAAAATTACAGATTTACTGCTTGGGCCCTAAGCCTGGGAGATAGCAAATGTTCTCCACTGCTACCGGACAGTGAAGACGGGAGGAAGGCTTTGGGGAGGATTAGACACTGAATGTCACTAGCCCTAATTATCTCCTCACCACCAACTGCCACAGAGAGCTTGCAGAGAGAAGGTTGGGACCGGAATTCCCAAGGATGGGTAGGAAAAGGCAAAATAGGGAATGCAACCACAAAGATCTCAAACACATCAAGGACATCTTTCCTCAACCCAAATTTTGTTAGGGCTGGAGCTAGTCCCATCAAAACCAGTGAAAGAGGAAGATTAGAGTCATTTGAGGGAATGGTGAAAAGAGAAAAACTTTGAAAACTTCTCTTTCTGACCTTCTGTATTTCACCCTCTTGTACAGCAATTTACTTCTCTCCTTGGTCTTTTAGAGCCAGGGCCTACAGAGTGATTTAAATAATGTCTATTATTAATGCAGCATTCACTCTGTGTGCTACCAATGAGCTTATTTAAACACCCTCTCACACATGTGCAGCTGTGGAGAGCAGAACAGGAGAAGCAGGTTTGGAGGAAGCATTTGGCTGAAGCAGTGGATGTGGAGTCTGGGCCCGGCTGTGAGCAGAGCGCAGCTTCAGGAGGGCTGAAGGCTGAGACTGGAAGTCCTTTCCTCTGGGATGCTGCACGCTGAA
This sequence comes from Oreocharis arfaki, assembly GCA_013398015.1. Lineage (NCBI taxonomy): Eukaryota > Metazoa > Chordata > Aves > Passeriformes > Paramythiidae > Oreocharis > Oreocharis arfaki. Next base: position 609,361 of record VZRR01002745.1, read on the forward strand.
GAACTGATGGCAGAGTGTGGTATTTGGAGGGACCCTGGTCACAAGTCGGTAACTGGGTCTCTACACCCGTCTGTGTTTTCAAGCACCAAGAGCAAACCTGGAGGATTCTGTGGCAAAGGAGTAAACACAGAAAGGTGGAACAGTAGAGAAGCCAAAATGGAAAAATTTAAAAACCTTTTCTACAGAACACTGAAAAGTCACTTTGCCCTTTTGTGTGTTGTTTCTGCAACTCCTAATTCCTCCTAACCCTGACAGCACAAAAAAAAAATAAAAACACCATACATGAAAAATACATGTAGTTAAAAAGAAAAACCCAAACAAACTGAACACTTCTAGAAAATTTTGAGTTGGAAATCTAGAGAAAGGGATTAACCTGTTCCACCTCCCTCCCTCCTTTTTCCCCAAACATATCCGACAAGAAGACACAGGTAACAGACACTGTCAGTTCCTCATCCACACGCTCATTTTTGATGGAGAGAAATTAGAAATTCAGTTCTCACCCACCTCCACCCACCCACTGGAGCTGAAAATGATAGTTCAAATTAAAACGATGATATTTCCCTTTTAGTCTCCAGGGGAGTAAAAAGTTTTGGGGGTGGGATGAGATATTTTTCATAGTCTTTTCATTATTTTAACTTTTTTTTTCTTCCTTTTTTTTTTTTTTTTTGGACCAAGTGTGAGACAGAAAAAAGAAAGTGCTGTATTTGTTTTGTTGGGTTGTGAAAGGTGTGAAAATAATCATTCCATGAGATAAGTAAAGAGCTGCTTCCCCCCTTCCATCAAAGCTACTACACCCACAGCCCATGAAGAGCAGAAACCAGCGGGAATTGGGATATGGGAGCGTGAAGAGCAGGAATACCCTGGTTTTAATTCAGAAGTCGTCTCTAGCAGTCTTTTGCCTCTCTTGTCTCTGCTGGTCTCCATGGCAACAGCAGCCCAGCAGAAGCATCCTTCTCCTGCCGGCTCCAACACAGATGAATTCAACCAGGGGTCAAAAGCAGCCCGGCTTTCAGGGAAGCAAGAAAATGTGCTGTCTTCCCTCCTTTCTACTGCCAGCCTCTTTTGTGATTGTTTTTTTCTCTTTTTGTGCACTGGGGTGGGGGCTAACCTGTCACACTTGGTTTTTTTCAGAAAACAACTGAAAGAAATGCGTTTTCTTTTCAGTCGTCTCTCCAGACAGCCTGATCGGCCATATTGCGTGTGGGCTGGGATGCCTGGGACACAGACACGCCAAGAGAAACCAGGCTGGGATAGAGGCCTCCAGCCCAGATGCCTGGACACACGTGTCATGAGATACATTGTGGGAGGGCTGTCTAGGCAGCCCCCACACTGGATTTATGAACAAAAGCAGGGGCTGCACTGCTGAACCACTAATAATTGCTGCATTGTTATCTGTTGCCTTGTTCCTTAAGTATCTTGTTTGAGAACCCAGGAAGCTCAACTGACATCATCCAAACTGACAAGAGAAATTTGTTACTCTCTACTCTCCCTCCACATTTCTTCTACTTAAAATGTTTCTGGTATCTGGTTAAAGAGCAAAAGCACCCCCAGAAAACCCACTCCACAGACAAGTCAGTTTTGTAGCAGGGAGCAGAGACCTTCACTAAGCGAAAAGTCCCACACTACTTGGACAATACTCAGAAAGAAAATATTAGCCAAAATCAGAATCAGTTTGTAGACACAAGTGAACCATTTTCACTGAATATTTTATGTGGAGCTGAAAATTCTCCCAATTATTTTTCAGATTTCTTTGGGTTTGACAATAAGCTTTGTGTAAGGCTACAGAGACAAATTGTTAAACAGCTCAGTATTTTCTGAACACGTCTGTTACCACAGGGCACTCATGAATATATATACAAGGGAACAACATTAGCCCTACATGCAAAACATATCACCCTGTGCAGAGTGGTGTTCAACATCATGCTTAATCTGAAAGAGTCCTGGGAGACAGGAGGGTGCTAAACTGCACCTTTGCTTCTCCACCCCTTACCTCTCACTTTGCCTTTTACAGATTCACCAGCCCTCTCAATTCCTACCACAGCTTCTTGCAAATTTTAGACAAGGCTAACACCAGGAGATATGTCCAGGTCTGCCCTGGCTCCAAGGCCAATCTGTTTGCTGTCCCACCCTCAATCCTTGCTTCTGTTGCAGGGGTGGGCAGGAGGAACTGATGTTGCTGCTGGGAGTCAGGAGTGCTTCAGGCCAACGAATTATCACCCGTCTGCATGATGGGGAACCAACTCTGGGCAGCGAGAGACTAAAAACTGTGAGACAAGCATTTTTAACACTGTCACTGCACGTGATGCTGTGAGGGTCTGCTGCCAAGAAGTGTGGTACCTGATGGCATCCCAGGGTCTGGCGCCTTGCTGGAGAGCAAAGCACTGAAATGCTTCTGAAATGTCTCCTGTCCTCTCTCCAGGCTGGGAAGTGCCAGCAGTTGCCTCTCTCCATCCTCTCATTACCTTCAGATGTGCCTCAGAGAGGACACTGCTCTCCAACACCATAAAGAGAGGAAAACTGTCAGAAGTATGAATGTGGTCTTTAGGTGGCTGTGGGCCCTACCCACTCTTGCTCCATTCCCACTCATTCCACCAGTTCCCAAACTTGTTTTCACATGTCACAACCACTCCTACTCTACTTCCGCAGGTCCCATGGAGTCCTCCTCAGCTTCCACCTGCCTCCCCCTTGCTTCCTTTCCATCTCCACTCACTCGACCCACTCCTGTTCCATTTCCGTGCGTCATCCTGCTTCTGGCATGGGGAAGGGCTGACAGCCTTAAAGCTGAGATATTAGAGACTCTCCCCACTCCCTTCCCAACCTTGCACCTATTTATATTGATGATAAACTTCCATCTCCCCTTTAGTACTGCCCCAATGGCCTGTTTCTCTAAAAAGCATAACTACTAATTTTGATTACCCATCTGGTCTCTGTTTCACAAGCAACCCTCAAGACAGAAACTGCGAGAATATTTTGGAAAAGCTTTAAAAAAGCCAATATTTCCTTAGACCAGAGGTCACCACTGCATGAAGCCCTAGGGTTGCGTTAAAGAGAGACAACCCCAGAGCTAGCAAGGGTTTTCAGGTTTTGGGAAGGACTGTGGTGCTGCCAGAGAAAGTAAAACATAGCTTTGTTTCCTCAAGATAACCAATACCAAACAAAGGCGATGTGGGATGAAAGAGAACACAAAGAATAAGAAGGATTGTGATGAGCTGACAAGACCTTATTCCTTCCCTTCACAGCTACACTGAGGTACACCTTTTCACATCTGTGGATTTTGACTGACATCCAGCACACCAGTTAATAACCTCCAGAATAGCAAAGCCTTGGATGTCTGGTCAGTAAAGCTTTCACTCATAGGCATCCTCAAGGTAAAATGGAAACAGATGTCAATTTACCTTGGGAGGTTTCATTGCAAGAGACATTTGAGATATCCTGAGAGGCTGTACTGAAAGACAGGAATGCACACAAACACACACACTGTCACCTTTTGCTTTTAAATAATCACAGTGGTATGGTGGAGGTTTTTAAATCATCCTGCTGCTGAAGGAAGAGGTGCACTGACTGGAATGAGGTTGACCCAGGAGATGAATTTAGAATTAGAAGCCAAGAATAATATGTCTGTTCTTCTGATTTTCAAAGTGGAAAACAAGGTGGAGAGTAAAAAAAGAGAGAGGCTGGAGGAGAAGTGGAGTACATAATTGCCTAATTAACAGGATTTTCTCCACTGATTATAATCACTTTCAAATTAAAGAGGGTTTAACTGCATCATAACCAAATTTTTTCTTATGCTTTTCTACATAAGAGAAGAGCCAGCAGTGTCCAGAAGACCACTGCAAGGTTGGAGCTCCAGAGACAGCTCTCATTAGAGACCTGGGGCTAAATTTTCACAGCTGGCCTAACCTGGCACGATTCCAGTGAAGTCAGCAGATTAAATATGACCTCAAGACTCATTCGCCTACTGTGCTGTGGAAGGGTGGAAATGCAAATCTTATCTGGGTTGTTTGGCAGCGTCCAAGAATGTTCAAACAAACCTCAGAAAGGATTTCAAAAATTATTCTGGGAAAAGATGCTTGGTAAGCCATACACTTATGCTGTGAGATGGGAGAACAGGACATGCTCTGCAAGGCAACAGCTCAAGCTTCATGAGATGAAAATTTCATGCTATGCTCCAAAGTGCAGAGTTCTCATGCATGTTTCTTTACTGCTGCAGACTGGTTTTTGGGCATCCAGACTTTGGATGCATATTGATTGCCTATTCAGCCATCATTTATTTATGTAAGTGAAACATGCTGCACATTTGCATTCATTACCTTTCAAGCTTAGTTTGCTGTTGTGGTTTTCTTCAACCACGAGCAGGCAATACTAACAAACTCTTCAAAAGCGTTGTCTTTGTGAAACTCCGCCTTAGTTATGGCAAAATTAAAAAATTGTGCAAAAACCAGCAGGATGTTGCACCAAATCTCTGAACATTTCAAGTGAAGAGCATCCTTGGAGACACATGATAACCACAAAAGGGGCACTACATAAAACACTTTGCTTGCCCTGGTTAATTTTTTTCCTTATGATTGCTACAGAAAGATCCAGTGATAGCTCTTTTCCAGCTGAGGAGAGGCACTGGGCACTTTAAATCAAATTTTTTATGAGTGAAATGGACTTTCATCACTTAGACGTGGAATGACCTTATACTGCAAAATGAAGAGCCATCTTTAACTAATGAACTGATGGCTCCCTGCAGAGAATATAATGCCATACCCTGTACTACACCGGATCTTTCTCTTCCTTTGAGGAACTATCACAAACATCATCAACTTCAGCAGAAAAGAAAATAGCCTTAGGAAACTACACTTATATTTCTCTATATTTTGCAATAAAAATACATCTGTATGCATTTTTTTTCAATAAATCCACAATATATTTATCTTTTAAAACAAGAATACACAAAGCATAGAGTAAATATGCAAATTTTACCCACAAAAGTTTTACCTATAACTCAGGCTTCTAGAAGCACAGACTTGGGCATATCTAACATGCATTCCCACTTCTGAAACATACACCTTACCTTAACAAGCAGTAAACAATAACAGCAAATGTTCACCATGCTTATTCAGTAATACATTTCACTCCTGCTTATCCCCCATGCACACACCTGGAGTACTCTGTCGTGATCCCACAGCCGTAAGGTGAGTTAGAATCATGCTGTGTGAGCCACAGCCACGTGCAAATGGAACCTTACATTCCTACAATGCCACGCAAGAGTCCTGCACCCTTTGCTAAAACATGCACGTGCAAATAATCCCCAGGGAATCAAAGAAAGGCATTACAAATAAGAAATCTCTTCAGGTTACCTAACCCATTCTCTGCTAGTATGGTGTAACTCCCTCAAGATTGCTTCCTATTTACACTGTAGATGACAAAGGCACATCTGACTGTACACAGAGATGCAAAGCATTTCTGAGGAGCACTGAGGGCTCAAACACATCAAAAAGCCAAGTGCAGATATCAGTCTTCACAGAAGGCAACATACAAAAGTACACCATGTATTGTCTCACATACAGCATTTCCCCCCAGAATAAAGAGATATGATGAATGTCTGACCCTGGTCTCCCCGGGGAGTTGAAATGACATCTCTAGTTGCCTGTTTATCACCTCCAGTCCTTGACAGTACTGTCAAGGCCATCCATATTGCTGACACTTTCCTCCGCCCTCACCTCACCGCCACCCTCGCTTGCTATGGCTGGGTAGTCCTGCTAATGTTGCCATTTACAAGAACAGCTGAGACAGTAGTGCTGATAAAGCACTCTTAAATCGCCATTATCGATTCAACAGGCGTACAGAAAGCCAGGGGGTGCTCACAATTTGTCTGTGTACTTGCGAGAAGGAGGGAGAGTTGCAGAGCGCTGAGCCGCCTCCCTCTGTGCCGATATGCCAGGCTCCCTGCGTCTCCCGAGCACACACCACAGCCAGGCTGGCCCTGGATGCTGAACACGTCTGCCAAACCCATCAGCAACTTGGCCCCTTGCCATAAATCAATACGTTCTCTTTAGAATTCTACCTTCCAAAAATATTTACTGTACATAATTTAATATAATACTCTCCTGGATAAAGAGCTGACATGTTTAATTACTGGCTCAAGTGTTTTTCTTCTACAGAATACTGTACACCCAGGCAGGAACATGGACAAACACACAGCAAATTTTTAATCTGTTGGGAGCTTGGGGAGTGAGAAATTTCAGCCTAGAGACTCTCCTATGACAGGGTCCACCCCTCCTAAGGTGAGTTTGGGTTTGGCCCAAGGAGGGAGCAGCATCCTGCCCAGACAGCTGGAACAGGCTCTGCCTTGCCAACATCTGAAGGGTTTGCAGGTAGGGAAGAGGTGCTGAAAAGAAAGCCCATATCTTAGTCAGCTCAGAAGATCACTGTTGCCATTGATTAGATGGCATGACCACTTATGCTGGAGAGACTTCTCGACTGAAAAGCACTAGCAGAGTTATATATCAGCCACTACTACTTTGCTTCAAGCATCCAGGACCCCTGTTGATGGGCCAGCCAAATCACACAGAAGAAATCCACCATTTTTTCCTCACAACTTTTAGACTGTAGTTCTACTTGAAAACAATTTTTTGATATTTAAACCCTCATTTTCCATTTGTTTTTACCTTCCATCTCAGCACGTACATACTGCCATTTGTCAAATGTGGCATCTTTGTCAAATGCAATGCCTCCCCTCCTGCACTTCAAATGCAAACCTAGAGACTACCACCAGCAGCTGTGGCCAGCAGTCTCTTCTGCAGTCCCCTTACGAACAAACAACCCAGCTGGGGAGTTTTAACTTCGAGATCTGGTTCTTTGATCACTTATCCCATGCTGCCTGCTCTAAATTGCATAATCTCAGTGAATCACACTCTGAAGGCATGGTAGGAACCAGGTAGGGACTGCTGAATACAAGTGAAGGAAGAAAAGGTTGCATGTGAGAACACTTGTAGGATCCTCAGCAAATACAGTTCACACATGCTTTTGCAGACTTTTACTTCTGAATATCCAAAAGCTCCAAAAAACTTAAGAAAACTCAGCAGTGCACACAAATACAAATTATCTCACATTCACATTTGTGGGAATGAAAATATCCCATTCTGCATATGCTGCGGAGAAGTTCCTAGTGACCTCTGCCAACCATTTCCCTTTGATGACCAGGTGAAATGGCAGCTCTGCATCAAAAGCCAGAAACCAGGTCAACTTTGTCTTAGTATGTTAAGAGAAGGTGACCTTTTTTTCCTTCATGATACACGTCAGCAAAGTTTTCTTGGGAAATATGTATATCCCAGCTCTCTCACATTTTCATGAGAAGGTCCAAGTGATCAAGGTGCAGGTGAAGCAGCTTCTCTTTTTGTATGCTTTTGTTATTAATATTGCTGCTGTTACTGTGCGTTTCTTATTCCATTGCTGTTGTATTTCAGTAAATTGTTATCTCAGCCCATAGTCTGTGCCTTTGTCCCTCTCTTGCCAAAGGAGGTGGGGGGAAGAGGAGTGGCTTACTTGGAGTTCAATTTCTGGCTGATGTTAATCCACCACAATCCCCTATTCAAAACGGACCACAAATTCCATGTAGTTCTCATAAGAATCCTCTGAACTAACCCTCAGTGACTTCTGATCTGTTAAAGCTTGGTGATCACTTCCAAATGCAAATCAAAATGTACTTCTAAAGTAGCAGACGTGTACTTTGAGCAGGAAGGCATAAATTTAGACCCCAAATGTTTTTGCAGTAGGAGCTTTGTCAGATTTGCTGACAAATTTGCTCCCTCTCTCAATAATGCAGCTATGTTCTCAGCAACGTTTGAGTTTTTTTTTGTTTGGTTGATTTTGGGGTTTTGGCACCAAGGCTGGTCTTGGTTGGTCACATTGGCTTGAACACAGCCTAGACCAAAATGGAAGTAAAAGTGTCCCTGCCTCCCTTGCCTGTGAGGAAAGCAGAGTGGTCTGGCACAGTGCTGCGGTGGATCTGACACCTCATGTGCGGAGCTGATGTGATGCTGCGTTGGGTGCAACGCTGTCATGCGTGACATCCCGTGGTGACAACAGCATGCATGCCCACAGCTCACAAAGCTGTGAACAGGAGTCACTAGGTAGCTCTTGAAACACAAGGAATACGAGAGGGTTTGGAACCTCTTCTGCTAAAAACAGTCTGAAACCTTCAGAATGGCATACCTCTGGAATGGATAGAGAAGCTTACGTTACATGCTCGATCCAGTCATGCACCATGCAGCTTCTCTACACGTAATAACAGATCACTCTCGACAGCTCACCTCAGTCTTCATCTGCAGCGCTCCCTGCTATTCTTGTCCCCAGACAGCCTTACGCAGAGGCTGCCTATCATACCAAATTTTCTGCTAGTGACAAACATCTCACATGTAAAAATAGCCCTGAACCAAATATCTTTTTTCTGGCCAATTCCACAGGGCTGAGGGAATACAAATTGAGAACAAACATTTGGATTTTGCAGCTGAAGTTAAAAATCCTCCTAATCCATGCTCTGTATAAATCTGGTACTCTTAATAAGCTACATTCAGACCTGTAGTCTCCAGATCACCTTTAATGACCAGGTCTAGAGAAAAACCTCAGATTTGTTTTGCTTGTGACCTAACCGCAGTCACTGAGAGCAAAGAGTGGGGGTTTTTCTGCATTAAGAGGTCTGAATCAGGCACTCCATCAGCTCATGAAACAGATTTAAGATCTGTTTCAGTCTATTTACCACTCTGTATTCATGTATCCTTGTCTCTGGTCCCTCTAGAAGAGAAGAGGGTTTTGGTCTTCTGTAACATGCTGCATAGCAGCTCCCTGCTTTTTGCACAGGCTAACTCCTACTCTCCCCAGGAATAGCTTATCAGAGTCTCTGGCATTGTTTAGCTGGCTATAAACCAGCAAGCAAATTCTGTCTCCATGGTGAATGATTCTTTGTCATCTTTTCCTCAAAGCTTTCTAATTAGACATCCTGTAATTTGCAGCTTTTCTATAACATATTTGCAGTGGGGTGGGTGGGCGTGTGCATAGAGAATAAAAATTAAAACACGGCAGTAAATTGGCACTCTGTAAGTAATTGCAATAAATAAACAAATTTTAAATTTTTTTTGTTAATGAGACATGGGCTGGACCTTCCTCTCAGGCAAGCAGTTGGTCATTTTATTCCTTCATCCTTAAATCCCCACACCAATCTGCCATAACAAAGAACACCAGTTTTCACCTATTCTCAACATTATGGCATGACAAGTCCCATTTTGGAGGTCCATCCCACAGTCTGGGGGTGAAGCAAAAAATAGATGCAAAGACAGTGAGAGCAGAATAAAATATTGTGCCATTTAGGACAACACATACCTCCAATTTGAAGTTTCTTCTCTAGTCAAGAGCTGATTTGCTAGCATTTACCAGTCATCTAGCATCCTTTGTGAAATGTGCTGCTGATTTCATCTGGTTCCCTTTGGGCAGACGTTTACCTCACAAAAGCAATCTTTACAGTGGGTATTACTTATCAGGCCATAGAGACATGCCAAAATAAAAAAGGAGCTACAAAAAAAACCCCACACTGAAAGGAGAGGGGGCAGGACTAGTGGGACAGAGGAGGAAAGGGAAAAAACAGATCTAGTGATTCAAATGACTCCTTTTCTCACCAAAGATCCACACAGCTAAAATGCTTATGGTTGTGTCCCTGCCCTTCTCATGACTACTTTGCTCCCCAAGAACATGGAGTCCTGGACACTGGTGCAGTCTCCTCTGAGAAGGCTCCTGGGGTGCACCGAGAGTGAAGACAGCACAATCCATCAGACCTCCCTGGGAATCTCCAAGCATGGAGCCACTTCAAAACCTAGACCTTCCCCACGGCATACTCAATCCTGACAGAAGAATACTTTCCATTACCAGTACTTTCCATTGAGGAGTATTCACTCCTTATTCAAGTAAGGAGTAAGCTCTCTACTACTGCCTCCTGACCTTCTCAATAAAATATTCACATAAAAAATGTGTTTCTATGGGTTACACAGGCTTGCACATGCATCATACATGCTCTCTCAAACTTTTTTGATATTGCTAGGAATACTGCAAAGAAAAACTGAAATTTCATCTGGGTCTCTCTCGTTCCCTGGCTGAAGTTGGAAACTAATGCTTCTAATAATGCAATCAACTCCACAGAAATATACTGCATTGTCACGAAGAGGGGCTTACGATTTCAATTTAGGAATAATTAGATGGAACAGATGTGAATGTCAAGAGTATCTGTGTCTGCAGATTCTTCCAATAATGCGTCTGATGACCACAACATGTTTTATGAGGTTCAAGCCTCATCCACAGCTAATGGCTCCCAGTTAATAGAATCAGTCAAAGGGCAAAGAAAGGAGAGGGGGCATTCATGAATATTTATGAAGCAAAATAAGCAGCCAAGATATTCCCTTTTAACAGGCTTCATTACTTCTTTCACTCTCCTGATGAAGTAACAGTATTAAAATCCAGGCATTTGAGCGTTTCTCAGCTGCCACTCACAATCAGACTCACAAAATCATTTGAACATACACGTATTTATATCTACAAATAGAAACAAGAAAAATCAGACACACTCTATTGTTTTTAAACTATTTTTTTGCTTGAGGACAGGACCAGATTGACAGACAGCCTTCTTCTGTGCCTCATTCTACAAGCTGCTGAGTGCCTCCTGAAAACACTTGAGCCCTCTCAGAGCCGTGAACAGAAGACGAGTGCAGAACTTTCCTGAAAGATGTTCAGCAGTTGGCAGGATTACCTCCTTCATCCTCAAACCAGAGGTAGTCTGGAAAGGCTTCACCAACATGGCTTATGTCCATGCCCTTGGGCAGCATGGCTAACTTCTAACAGAAGGCTAATTCCTCATCAGCCTTGGTTACTCCTTAACAGTTCTGGTGAGAAAACTGATGGGAATGGGCCTGGATGTCTATAGGCCTGTAAAAACTTAGGGAGATCAAGGCCTACCAACCCTTATCACATTTACCTATCAATATCAATGATGTACTGCTCCGAGCAGGCTGGAGTTGCCTGGAACCATACCAGCCTGCTCGTCTGAAGCAGCACGCTAACACCAGCAAGCAGTTCTACAGCTGGGCTTTCTTAATTTGCTACAGTCCCTGAATGTCACAGGGTACAGGAGGACTCCCTTCACCTAGGTATGATGCCAGGCAGCCATCAGCATGCTGGAAGGCAGAAAGTGATGGGTATAGGAGTGGACAGGCCCTCAGTGTGCTGGGTTTCTTCCCAGCACTGTCGTAGTTCACCACAGGCTGCTGCCAGAAACTGCAAACACATCAAAGCAGGCATGAAGCTCTGAGTTGCTGCCCAGGTCCGCAGGACCCACACTGCAGCTCTTGCAGGCATGCCACAGACTGTAAGAGAAGTGTGCATGCAGAAAACACACTCCATGTTCCACCACAAGATACAGAAATGCACCTAAATTCAAACCACAGCACACAGAGGTGGGTTATGATTGTAATGGCAGTGCATCTTGTCCTCTCAGCTGCACATTCAACAGAGGAATGGCTCTGCAAAAACAAAGTTTTGCAAAACCTCAAAGAATAATACTCAGACACACTAATTGAAACAGCCTAATTGATACAGAGAACATTCCCTTCATGGGAATGGGCTGAAATTCAATCCCAAGACCTTGGGAGATGAAGGCTCCAATGAGCCCTTCTCTGCCTCCCATGCAGTCTTGATCCTGAAAACCTGTGGGAGGATGAGGGTAACACAAGTTCCATATGCCCAGCTATATCCTTGCAAGCTCTAAGGATCCTACAAAGAACATTTAACAGTATGAAAAGCCTCTGTATCTAGAGCTGTGAAAATAATTCTTAGATGGGTCTGATTCCAGACTTTTAAATTTGAGAATGAGAGCCTCCCAACTCAGCACAAACTAAGCCCCTTGACAGCAGCCATATAAAATCTCCAAATCCTGGCCTGGCACTGTTAGTCCTACCAACTCTGTTCTATGAAAAAAAGCAACAAGGAAGACAGCAAAGGGGACAAAGACCATAGCATCTTGTCTCCTGGTGTCTTTCAGTGTCTTGGTTACCATGATGAAGCCCAAGCAGGAATATTTATGCCCATTTCCCCAGAGACTGCTGCCTTAGACTGGTGTGTCAGTGGGGCAGAAGGTTTGAAAGGGCAGCTTGAGAAGACATTGATATTTTCAGAGCTCAGCAGCACATGCACACAGTCTACCGACACAGCCTGGCAGCTCCCCCATACACCAAGCCTCCAAATGCTCCCAAAACCATGGTGCCTTACAGACACATTGCTCAGGTCAAGGCAAAGCTCCTCACTGACTTCTTTATCCTCCAAGATCTTCAACATTGCAGGAGGCTGAAACATGGTTTGCTTGAGTTTTTTTTCCTATGGAGACTTTCAACTACAAAAAATTTAGATTCTTCTCATCAACTTCTACAAGTAATGCAAACTTCCACGAGAAAATAAAACTTTAAAAATTTGGGTTTGGATCAAATGCTTGTCTACATGTTCTAGGTTTTGGCTAATAATTTGTAAACATAAATATATTCTTGTAAGAAAATGCTGAAAACAAGAACAAAAGCATAGTTTAGGCCAAAATCAAATTTCACATTAAAAAAAAAATTCTTGATAGGTAATTTTTTACCCATCTCTACCCAAAATCGTATGCATCAGATATGCCATTTTGGCCCCTCTTCCACATAGGGACAGAGTACATCTTTTTAAATGTACTCTAGAGCATAGGTACATCTTTTTAGCACTTTCCTAGGGCAGCTTCTCAAGCAGATTTCAACATCTACAGCCATGTATCCTACTGTTCACACCTTCTGTTTGTAAATCTTTCAGTCCTGATTGCTCCCAAATTTTCAACGTCTATACTTTGTCACAAATGCACCTAGTCCTTTTAACAGCTCTTAACCTCTTATCCTCTTACCTGTACATGTAAACCATATTAATTCTGAAGATTTCTAGTAAAGAGTAGGCAGCTAATGGATATTCCAGAATTAAGCATGGATCAGTCAGTCTATGTCATTTTAGCCCCCTGCTGTTAAATATGTAATGCCTCAGCAAGATGTATACCCTGAAAAATCCTGTAGAAGCCTGTATGGTAGAACCAAAATTGTCCTCCTTGTAGTCACAAAATGTTCCTTCCTTTGTTAAAACTCCCTTTAGTACATCATATTTGTTAAATGGTTTTTTGTGTGTTTGAAACAATGAATTTTATCTTTGTCTTGCATTAACGTAATAAGCATGAGACTCCTGTGATATCCGTGCAGCTGTTTTTAATTTATTCCAATAGAAAGGCAACTATGTTTCCATTCTGCACTTATTTTCATACACAAGAGATATTTTTTCCACATATTCATCACTCTTGAAAGCCAGTGCAATCCTGATAATCAGATTATATCACTTATTTGTCTAACATACAACTTTTTGCCAAGATGAGAGGAATAAGGAACAACCTTTGCTTCAGTATAAATTGGGATAGATTTGGCATTCACAGCTCACATCTGTTACACTACACTCAATACTGCAATATTGCAAAATGTACTTAAGTCATTAATGGATTCTGAAACATATATATGTATGGTCTAAACTAGAGTTCATCCATAAAGTTGTGTTCCCAATGGCTGGAAATATTTGGGGTCAAGTAAAGTTGAAGGCTATTAGTCACTCTGAGCTCTCTATTCCAGTCTGCTCCCTCTGACACCTGGCTGCAAGCAGTGGTGGCTTCTCAAGTATTCGTGCAATTTTCTGCATGGATCTCAAATCTGCCCAGAACATTTTCATGCCTTTAATAAAAGTAAAATTTTTGCTAAATATATTCAAATGGATAAAATTTTCAATGTACAAAGAAAAACTTCAGTTTTCATTTACACTTGTGGTGGCCCAACTTTTGGGTTTCATCTACTGACAGTACTGGAACTTATTAGGAAACAAATTATTTCCCAGATTAATAGAATACTGTATGTCACACTGCTACAATTTCATTTCTGAAGGATTTTTACAATGCTCAAGCGTAACAGAATTGTTTCAATAGGGCTATATGATAATTTTAAAAAGGAACAGAACAGCGGAGGAATTTCAAATATAAACTAACAGTCTGCTCCAGTGATTCCATCTCTGTGTTGGGGCATAAAATCTAAAATTGAAACTGAGCAGAAAATTACTATATAGGCAAAAATGAAAACCGCTAACACCTCATTAACAGAGGAAACTTGCATAGTGGTCAAAAAATATGAATACTGACAAATGAAAACTATCATTTTAATCTTCAGTTTTAATCTCCTAAGGTTATTTTAAGTACCAAAGTAAGTACATTTGTTTCATTATTACTTTTAAATACAGAGACAAATTATTTGCTGGAACAGCTCTGTGGTGTAATAGCTACCCCATGATTTTTCCCTGATCAGACCCTTTCAACTTCTCTGTTTGTAAGGAAATTCCGCCCCTGTTTTGACAGAACCTATTCTTCTCTTCAGCCTGAAATTCTATGTATTTTTGTGGGATTCTCTCTAGGACATAATTCAAGAAAAACTTTTTGGAGATCCAGAAACTGTCTGTGGGAAATCTAAGGTCAAAGGTTTCTATTAGAGCTTTCTAGATGATGTATCAAAGGTAGTCCCCAAATAGATGTCTGAACTTCCTTTGAGAACTTCTTGACTTTACCAGAGACTGTTCCCATTAGCTCCTTTAGAAGTCTGTGACACCAAGACAAAAGTGCAGGAGAAGCATTTCCCTACTTAGCTTCTTCTTTGCAACCCCTTTTATAAACCTGACCTGACACCTTTCGGCTCCAGAAGCTCGAAAGTGCCATTGCCAGTAGCTGTTGTACTTCGTGAAGAAGGTCATTGCACCTGGAAGGGCTTCACAGACCAGTGCAGGAGAGAGTGGCTAACCACAGTCACCATCTGTGACTTGTCCTAACTGGATGGGCATAGGGACTGTAGTACAGATTCCTCCCAGCAGAGATAATGGATACATGATTTAGGAACTGAAGAATCTCTCATTAGCCGTGAGGCAGCTGGGCAACACAGAAATCACAGCCCACACTGGTGACTTCTCAAGCCACCACCTTCCCTTTTCAAAGCAAGTCAGCTGAGAATCTGGCACAAACCCAGACTCGTGGCAGGGTGCTGGATGCTCTTTGGTGCCCTTTGTACCAATGCAGAGCCCAAAGACAGGACCTGCTGCACACTGGGAGGAGGGACAGGCATAGTGTATCTCTGGTCTTCTGGTTTTCATTGTACAGTGATGTTGCAGGTGTGTACAGGGACATCCTTGAAGCAAGGTTTACATAGAGAGATAATATCTTTTATTTAGACTAACTGATACAGTTGGAAGAAACAGAGACCACCTTTGAGCTTGAAAAACCTTTTTTTTCTGCTTTCCTGCTATGCCAGTTGATCTAACAAAATATATTCTCTCCCTATAACACTTGCCTTACTGATGTGTTGGAGACAATCATGACTACCAAAATCCTACCACTGTTTATTTTAAGCACTCTGAAATGGCCCAGGGTCCTTCCTCTCTGATGTGAGAGGTTAATTTTTTCTTCAACCTCCACAGACTCTGTGGGTCCATTCCTCCTATCCAGGCTGTTGGTGTTAGCGATAAAACCATACAACATGCAGATGACTCCAGTATGTATCATCTTCCCTACAACCAAAATAAATAGCTTTGTTCCCAGGTGTTTGAACATAAGCTTGCAAAAGGAAGGAAACACATCAGAGACCTCCCACTAACACAGCAAGTCCTGTACAACCATGCTAATCCCACATGATCTCGCAACACACTGCCATAACCAGCATCCTTGCCTTCCCCAGCCATTCATCCCCTTCATTATCCTCTTCCTGAGGGCAGAAGACAAGATTGAGAACCAAAACCACAAGCATTTAGTATATCTTAGGGTCACAAATACCAAAATAATGAAGTCAGAAAAAATGGTACCTATATCCATTTGCTGCTGTATGGATTACATCCCACCTTATCAGACATATCTGACTATTGTGGTGCTCTTATCCACGATGTCAATACTGGCCTGTGTCATGGTTAAACTCAGCCAGCAGCCAAGCCCCATGCAGCCACTCACTCACTCCCCCACCAGTGGGATTGGGAAGAGAATTGGAAGAATAAAAGCTGGAACACACATAGGTTGAGATAAAAACAGTTTGATAGGGAAAGCAAAAGGCACACACACAAGCAAAGCAAAACAAGGAATTAATTCCTCATTTTGCTTCCCATGGGCACAGGAGTTCAGCCATCTCCAGGAGAGCATCGTCAGGGCCCCATCACACATAATGGTGACTTGGAAAGACAAATGCCACCACTCCAAACATCCCCCCCTTCCTCCCCCCACTTTATACACTGAGCGTGATGTCATACAGTGTGGAATATCCCTTTGGTCAGTTTGCACACCTGCCCTGGCTGTGTCTCCTGCCAGCCCCCAACTTCCTCACCACTGCAACCCTATGAAAAGCAGAAAAGGCCTTGCCTATGTGCAAGCACTACTCAGCAACACCCAAAACATCTCTGTGTTATCAACCCTGCAGCACAGATCCAAAACACAGCCCCATACCAACCACTGGGAAGAAAATTAACTCTACCCCAGCCAAAACCAGCACAGGCTGTGACAATTAGTGGTGTTTAGTCATCCAGCCACATAATTAGAATAAGCTTCAGAGGATGTAAAATGAACCTGCTTACTTATTAGTAGCTATATCAGGTCATTGTACACATTGGAGACTCCTCATTAAGTTTGAGACCATTTCAATTTCTCTGTCCTCTGCTCAAGATTTTTTTCCACAGTACTGACAGCAGCTACTCAAGGGACCTCACTGTAATCTCCAAGATAACAGCACCACACCTGCTCAATTACACCACTGAGTAGCAACAGGAGGCTCACAGGATGCAACTTCTGCACACTAGAGCCATCACTCACATATTTGTTAAAAGTGCAGGTCTGCCCACATTTAGAGCTGAACACAAACCACATTCCCTATTACTGCCTGTCTCTCTACGGAATTGCAAGTTGTGCTTTCACCTGCTGCAATACACCAGATACATATGCATGTACATGCACAGCCTGTGGAATGGCAAAAATGATTACTAATATTATTTCACTCTTAATGCCTTAGCAGAAGTTCACACACTTGATGTATGAGGACATATAAGCATTCATGTGATAGCTTGATCAATCAACAGATCAATAGCTCAACTGATCATCTGTCACCTTTAATTCTTTCAGGATTATATCTCTTAAGGCAAAAGACAGTTCTTTCAACTACCTTACAAAAAAAGATGTATCAGCTGTTTCTCTGGACTAGATGAGTATTAACAATCCCAGGATCCTTGTAAGCTTCTACTTGTCTTCTGCATCTTTTGACTTCTAGCAGCATTCAGTTGCTGCATGGAAATAGATGAATTCACATTGTTAGCTACAAACACCAAGGATTCGAATGAAGCCACAGTTAAGTCTGTGAATGATGCTCAACCCATGTTTCATTGCTTTTTATTGTAGTTCCTGTGGTAAACTGAGCTCTTTGGCTGGATTAGCTGACCAGAATGTAATCATCAAACACTGGTGCTTCCTAAACTATCTCACATCACTCCAAACACCAGTCAGTCCGGCAGTTATGGGAACAGGGTGTAGATTCTCAGGTCCACCTATTTTTTATGCAATTGCTTGCCATAGAACTTGGAAAAAAAATCCAGCCTTGCTCTGTCCTGATCACTCAGCTTAGGGAATGGATGTGTTAAAGCACACTAGGCATGGCAGGCACTGCTAACCAGCATCAGTGAAGCTGCATGTGAAAACCTCATGTCTGGCTGACACAAGAATCTGAACAAGGGTCTTCCAACTGCTGAAGGCACTAATCCTTGCAACTTCAGGAAGATGAGAGGTTACCTGTACTGCCATCTCACCCAAAGAAGGAGGCACAGAGTGCAGCCCATACATGCTGCCCACGGCACAGGAAAGTCAAGGCTCCTACACTATTCTGGACCTATAAATGGTCCTGGCCCTGGAAAACAGCAACATAGGGATGACAAAACAATAAGGACAGTTTGAAGACCCCTTTCCCAAGGCAAGTCATGTTCTGGGGAAGCTCACAGAGTCACAAAGAGGAGGATCTGCAGAGGGCAAGGGTTCAAAGAAGCAGGAGCTGTTATCACAGACAGTGATGTAAGATCCTTAATTCACAGTGAAAGAAGAGTGCTTGGAGCAGAGGCTGGCACTTCTCCAGTGCCAGAAGAAAATTGAAACGTGAAGAAGTGACAGCAGGTCCATTCATCATATATGGATTTCTAACCACCCCATTCAAAGTGGAGGGTTCCTGGTAAAAGAGGCTTACCATGTTTCAGGTGAAAACATTCAATGACAAGGATCCTTACAACAGAAACTGCTGATTCTTTAAGTTGGGATCACATCTTAACACTACGATCAGGCAGGCGAGACACCACAGGAAAGAGTTAACGTAGTGTGGTTAATTTCTAGGGAAGTTGGGTTACAAACAGAGGACAGAAAGGACAGCAAAGGGATCCTCTCCAATTAAACTCTCCTACTCCTGCCAAAACAGCAACAGGTCCTGTTTTTCAGGAATTCGTTTAGTCTGAATAAACTTAATGCAGAACTGGTCAGATGCTTGGGTCAGCATAAATTGGTGCAGCTCCCCTGATTTCTGGGTGCCAAAACTCAGCACAGGGATTACCCAAAGTGCCAGACATTCATCATTAATACCATAACACATCACTGCTCACTGAAGTAAAGGTTTTAGTGCTGCTTCAAGACCCAGCCAGCTACAGTTCATTTATCTTTCCTGCTGTTCAGTTGTTCTCTGTCTCCTTGAAATTAATGTGCAGATTTGTTAAGCTATTGTTGTAGTAATGTACCCTATTTTTACTTATTTCTGGAAAAAGTTACACTTTTTTCATTTATCTCACAATCCACATAGATACTCAGGGTGTATACAGTCAGATTGTAAATGCCATGTGACCTAGCTGGCTGAAAGGTGCTCTATGAGTATCATAAATCATTCTTTATCTGCCTTGGCTCTTTTTATAAATATCACGTCTTGGCTTTGTGTGTCTTAAATGCTTTGGACCATTTCTTTTGTTTAGGGGGGAAAAAGCAATAAGAATTTGTTTATGAACAGGGAAAGAAAGACAGGTATTAATACTTTTGTGCTGTGGCTAAAAGCACAGTCCCAACAGGGGCTGAATTTCCAATCTTTTGTGTAAAAGCCATCGACAACCTTTTTCACTGGGCTACCTGGGATGTTGTTTAAAGCTCAACACACATGAGAAATTCCATGTAAATTAGCCACCTGAGGGTATCAACTACGACCCATGATTGTAATAGAAACATATTGACATAAAAAAGGCTTATTAACTGCTTCCTTTCTGCCAAGTTGCACACTGTGCACACCGTGCTCAGCACCTCCTGGGCTGCTGCAGATACGCCAGAAAATACCCTTATTCCATGGAGCTCAGCACAACAGCTGCTCAAAAGGTCTGCACAGAAGCACAGAGGAACAGTAATATGAGGGGATGAGTGCTCCACAAGCAAAGGGATAGAGAATTCAAAGTGTATCCCTTTCCTTCATGTGGAGCAAAGCTCTCTTCATGCATGCACCATTTCTGGAAAGTCAGAGTTGACTTTGTATGTTTTTATTCCTCAGTACGAAGTGCCACTGAACTGCTGCAGTCCTATGCAGCATGTTTGGGGCTGATAAGAATAACAGTGTGAGGGGAATTTAGTCCTTCATTTCTCACAGAAGAAGACAGACTTTGTGGCATTTTCTCGCTGAAAGACAACCCCAAAGGATGTGAACTCACAGCATCTAGAGGTTAAAGTCAGGCAATTCATCCAAGAAGTTGCACATTCTGATTAGAGGATCTTAAGGTGTTGAGTAAAAACCAGCATACTTCCATGAATGCAACTGAAATAAACTGTGAATTACTGAAGAAATTCTCAAGCCATACAGGGCTTGATTGCCTTGTATAGTGATTTGCACTCATACACTGAGAGTATCAAAAGCAGGTGTAAAATGCCTGCAGTGGAAAAATAGGGGATGCTGATTAAGGGCATTTTATACACACACTGCCCTGAACTTAATAGGTGTGGAAAGCATGCTACAAGGTAAAGAGGAAAAAATTCAGTCCCCAGAACTCAAACTACACATCCTTTGTGGCTATTAAGACCTTTATATTTGCAGTTGTCCTGATATCAATGCTTATTCTTACAATGCACTGGAGAAAAGTCCGTAACAAAATCTATCCTAAGTCCCAGAAAGATCTGGACTGCCTGAAACCCATTCTCAGGCTTTCCTGTTCATTCTCATTTTTCCAGTTTATAGTCTCTACAGTGTTCTTTGACTTGCCTTTTTTCTGTGTTATACACCACAGAAGATGAGCTCCCATTCAGTGTTTTCCCTGTAACTGTTCTGCATCCACAGCATCACCTTCCACCAAGAGAATCTTTACATAGCCATGAAGATGATGTAAGAATGAGTAGCTCCATGGGTCAGGTCAGTGGCAATGGGACAGTAAGCCTTTCATTTGGGGTCACCAGCAAGAATCCAAACCACCTCAACACAAAATGAAAGTAAAATGAAAGTTGTTCCATTTAAAGACTTTTTGGTCAGTTGTGAAAAAGGAGTTAGCAGTTTCACAACAGACTGAAATACTAGAGAAAAGAAATAAGTACAAGATATAAACAGAAAACAGTGCATTCATGTGATGCCAACACTACCACACAATAATGAAGTCAGGTCTGAAAACCAAACCAGCTTCTCACCTTTTGTCTTCTAGGCAAGGATGCAGGTGCTCTGGTGGGAGGCAGAAACATGCATTTCTGTTGCCTCTGCTGTCATAATTCAGAAGTAAAGCAAAGGACTCCATGTCTGAGAATGTAAAGCCCATACGAAAGCCACCACACAACAGGGGAAGAGATGATGGAAATGCACGGTACCAGCAAGACAGATTGTCTGTTTGTTCCTTACACAGTTGCAGTCCAAGAAGGAGCAGAAAAAGCTTCTCTGTGACATCAGGTCCTGCTGACTTAGCCTTAAGATGGACAGACACACTTCCAGGATAAAGCTCTTCACGTGTCAGAGAGCACCAGAAGCAAAAAGAGTAATTTGTAAGAAGCCAGCATCCTACAAAGCTAGCTTATTTCCCATTTTTATGTTCTCCACACTCATCTTAGAGATAACACTTTCCCCTCTGGCTAGATATTAAAACATCTTTTTTCTCTTTTATTTCACTGGCTGTGAGAAAAAAAGCAGTGTGAGAAGGATAATGCTGTGGCAAATGCACACTGAAAATGCTAAGAGTTAACAAAACACCCTGGCTAGGAACAGGAGATAAGGTTAAGGGCAGTGACCTTGTTTTTGCTCCTAAAAATGTAGAACAAAGGTTAGCTGTTCTACTAACCCTGCTCACTGTTATTTTTTGACTCCTTGTGGCCCAAAGAAGGCCCTGAAGCAAAAAAATGGCCTCAAATCTCATGGCCTATTTGAGCTACATTCTTTGAGAACCTCTTTCTTTCATCAGATACAAAGCAGCCAATGCATGAAGCCAGCTATCCCTGAAGAAATGAGAGCACCCAGCCACACACTGGGTTCGAGGTGCTTGGAGCACTCTGACAGCCATCAGCAAAATCAGGCAATTTATTTCTTCAGTTACATCCCATCACATTAACCACTGCATGCTCAGTTGGACTGCTGCAAAGAAGAGGGCCAGAGCTTAATTTCATTAGCCATCACTGACTAAAATTCCAACAAAATAGGACAGGAGAATAATGCTGGAAGGCATACTGATCTGTCACTATCCTAACATAACCCACATTGTAGCTGAGCGTAAAAAAGAAAAAAATATCTCACACAGCAACTCCCCCTAGGCCTCCAGACTGATTCTGACTGCTGTGGCCGTTCTGAATTGGGGTTTTTTTATGTTATTAACAGCAGCAGTGATATCTGCTTCCTCTGTCTCAGAACTCTGCTTGATATTGGAGACTTGCTTTCAAACCCCAAACAGCTTTTGTACAAGAAGCTTGCTTGCCTCTTTTCTTCTTAGATGTCTGTCTTTAAATGAAATTGTAAGGCTGGCAGGACTGGACTGAAAAAAAGAACCACTAAACCTTGATAATTTTCTGCTAGAAGAAACAATTTAAGCCAAAATGACAGTCAGAGCAGGAAAAAACATCCACTTTGATAAGTTGGTAATTAAACAGAAGCTAGTGAGGCGGTGTGATCAGTCAACCATGCTGGCCAAGATGTTACTGTCAAGTAGGACAGCAAGTTTTAAAGGCAAATTTTACTCATCACCCACTTAGAAGATGCCATAGATACTCCACTACAGAGCAAAGGTCAGGTACAGAAAAGCAGGAAGGATCCTGGTCTTGCAAGAGAACCCAAAACACAAGGAGCATGCCAACAGAATGAAAAAGCTGGAGCAGAGAAATGTTTTTACTACTTTATTGATTTTGTCACATGGCTAGTGATGTGTGAGCTGAAGGATAATTGACTTGGAATCCCTCAGACAGCACATTAAGTATTTCAAATGTCCCAGGGCAATAAGCCATCAGCTGGAGCAGTCATAAAGCTGAAGACTTGGGAAAAGATGGGTTTAACATGGTATATTTTGTGAGGACCAGAACTGGCCCTGAAGACCTAGGACTCTTGGAAGTGATTATGTGCCAGAGGAGTCAAAGGAAGGAACAGTACAGAAATCCATGCAGAGGAAAGGGTTTGAAATCATATCAGCTCAGCCCATGAAAACTGAGCAAAGGCAGGTGGGAGAGTTCACAAGATTCAGGCCTGTGAGAAGAACCAACTCATATTAATTAAGCTGTCAAGCTTTGCAGAGCTCTCCAAACCCACTATGTTTGCTAATGCTGCCAAAGCTGTTGCTACCAGTCCCCAGCATGAACAAGGTACATGTAGGGAGCCTTTAGTTCAGGGCTGAATCCCCTGCTTGGGAAGGGTGCTCCACTGGCCTCCACACAGGCCCTCATCTGCCAGAGAGGAGAGTGGGACCAAGAGGTGCCAGTCATTTCTGCTGTTTTGGCACATCACATCTTCAACCATGAAAGAAGCAGCCACAAAGCCCTAGGGGCACTATTGAAAAGTACTGCTAAAATCCAGCCTTGCTCCCTCTTTTTCCCCTTTTCCTGCATGTCCAGCCTTTCCATGCCCAAAAGAGATTTGGCATGCAAATCACTCATTAGCACACACACCAGAGAGTCCCCAGACCTGGCAGGTTTGAGTGAAAAACAGGTGTGGAAACTGCAACCCCTGTGACATTACAAGTCCAGTATGTGGTATCCAGGTATCTCAGTTATCACCTATCAGACTGATAGAGAGATCAGCATATATTTTTTTTAGTTAAAGACAATTTTAAATGGCTCAGACTACAAATATAAAAATTCTACTCCTTGTAACAATATTAAGGCTTACAAAGTCTATGCAGCAAAGACCATCACAACTGGTCTATTTCCAATTTCATACCAAACAGAGGGTACAGAACAGGTTTTTCATAAAGCCCAAACAATGGAAAAATACAAAAAATCCACAGCAATCATTAACAAGATGAACCAGTGATATTTGACATCACTAGAAACTTATACTGCCTCCAATGGATACTGGATTCGACTTCTGAAGATCATTGATGGATCACAGGGAGTGAAAAATGGAGGGGCAACAGGAAAAAAAGTAAAAAATGTGTAAGGAAACTTCAAAGCTACAAGGTTCAGTTCAAGTCTCAGACTCTTCTAAATGCAGAGGGATTTGAATCTCTAAAATTTAGCTTCAAATTCATAATCTAAACTTCTCCAAAACCTCCAAGGATTTTTTTGTTTTAAATTGTATTTAGTCATATGAACTTCAAAACTGATAGAAGTTTCTTTGTTGCTCTGGATAGTCTGAAACATTAATGACCAAAAATGCTTCCATTATCACAACCACAGCTTCTCTCAGAGCAGGGAGGGTTTCTCACTCTTTGCTCTTAGATAAGCCACAGAGTTTCTTGAGTGCTGCCTACTAAACAATTGATTGTTATCCTGTGGGCTTTTCCCCATCCTTTCTTTTATGTAGGCTCAGTGTGTGCCTGCACAGATGATAGGATGTATATTTTGCAGCATACTGTTTTAGCACATGGCTCAGCATGCAGAGCACACGCTCTCCAGTCTGTCAGTGATCCCAGCATCAGGACACAGATAAAGAGCTCTTAGGACAGGGCTTATTGGGCTCTACCAAATAGCCAAGAGGAGCAATAGATTCCGTGAAGTGAAAGCATTCAGCAGGTGGAAAATACTCATCACTGGATTTGAACAAACACACATGTTGCTCTTAAAATACTCCCTAGTAGCTAAAAAAGGTAGAAAACCACATCTGAATTAGGTCTCTCTGGCTTCGTCTTCACTGAAGGGAAGGTGCAATCTGCAGCACACCTCCAAGTCCTGGGGTCCACCTCAGTCGGGAAACCACTGCAGCCCTGTCATTCCCATCTGCCTGGGTTTACTGTCCAAGGAAACAGGAACAAGTTGGCAAATGACATCTGCTCAAGCCCTACCCTGACAGACAGTTGTAACAACAACAAAGCTCTTGCTGCAAACAGCTATGAAGAATTCCCAATCCCACTGTTTAGAGATATGGGACCAAAGATTATTATTTTTATATTAGCTCTTTGTCTACACCCCAGAGGCCTGAAAGTGGCCAAATTGTGATCTGCACATCTCGATTCCTCAGATGTACAACCAAGCAGTTGAATTCACTGAGTACATTGGAAAGCATAAGTGGAAAACAAAGGTGATGACCAGGCATTAGGGTACACTGCAGCAGTACAGCTCAGAGCTGCTTCCTGATGGCAAGCCATTTCCATGTCTGCATTTATAAAGAAGAGGTCTCTGGTACTTGCACTAAATTTAAGAATCTCTCATGCCCCACTAAGTGAATTTGCATGACACAAAACTAACTTAGTACAGGCAGACTAGTTCTACAGTGTATTTTTTCTTCATTTGTTGTTTGTTTTGTTTTAAACCTTCTCAGGACTACTCTAACTAGATTGAGGGGGAACTTCTGCATAAACAGTTCTCTGGACAGCCCATGTTTGCAGGGTGAGTGAGAGGCTGGAAATTTCATGCTGGAAGCAGCAGGGACATGGAGGCTCAAGGAATTTGCCTTCAGAAAAGCTCTACCCAAATGGAGCTGGAGCAGAGAGCTGGCTCCTGACAGTGAGGGATAAATAACAGCTTGGAGAGAGTTGAAGGAAACAGAGTGTCAGGTCAAAAAGTGCAATCTGTGAGGAGACTGTGAAGGGCCAAAAACTGCCATGCCAGAGGCCATGTCATCATCACCTTCTATCACCCCCGTGCAGAGAGGGCACGGCTGGTGCCCCACACGACATCCCCAGGGACAGGAACAGAGTGAGAGGGAGCCATCCCTGCCTGCCCTCCTCGCTGCCCTAGTCCAGGGGGTGGTGTCAGGACTGTATCCAGCCCTCTGACACCAGAGCTGAGTGCAGCATTGCATTCCCAGAGGAGCCTTTGCCCTGCTGCTGCCAGAGCAGAGACAAGCCCAGAACACGTTTACTGAGACAGGGAGCCGTGTTTTTTATACTGACATTGTCCCTCCTTTGGGTTTTTGTCTTTTTACTGCTGATGCCTGCCCTTGCTGAGAGTAGAAGTCCCATATTTACATGAAAATGGTTTCATTTCAGGAATTGTTAAGTATGTTTAAATATTAAATAGTCAATAAATGCTAAATCAAGACAAATATTAATTTAAGATGTAAATAAAAAAAGGTTTCAAGTCAGCAAAAGCCAATGAGACATGAGATCCCACTCAGGGGAGTGCACAGGCCTGACAGCACCAGAACAGACGTCCCATCCCAGAAGCATTGCCTCAACTTTTGTTGGCACTTTAAGACTTCTTTATGGTTTTTGTTTTGATTGCAGCCCCAACCCCAAATTTACTTTCTTTTAGGAAATGAAACAGTAATAGAATAGCACACATACAAAATGCAGTTCACACACACACCCCTCTCCATGTCCTGAGGGGAATTAGAAATAGCATATAAGTCATCCCAAGCCAAAATCTTTGAATGTCCAGTGTCTCATGGCTGCACGGGATGCAGCAGAGGAACACTGAACCGGACGGGTTTTGCCCCACCATTACCAGCCCCAGATGTGATGTAGCATGGCAGGAGGGTGCCTACAGACTGTGCTCAGCCTCTGCTACCTCACAGTGGATGCGGTCAATACCGGGCAGCACTGAACAGCCCACAGCTGAAATGTTGCTGAGCACAATATTCATTGCCAAAAGAAAAATCAACACTTTCTGTATTGCTTTGCCTGTTGTGGCATGCTCATGGCGCCCACTTTCCACTGTTGCACTCATCAATATGGCAAAGCTACAAGACCCTGTATATTGCAACCATGATTACTCATGCCTTACCTAGCACTCACCTGCAGCCAGGTTTCCTTGAGAATGTGTGGGAGGCTTAAAAGGGAAAGATGCTGTTTTGAGAAGTGTCATGCCAGAGAAAAAACAGTCTATGAAGGCAGTCTTTTCAGAAGAGGAATATGGTTAGCGCACAGCCTGCACAAATTGTTGGAGATCCACAGCAGGACACAGGTCACAGCTGCACTTAGAGCGTAATATCAGGCTGAGGAGAAGGAAAAATGCATGCAGGGTCTGATTGAAACCCCAGAGGATTGAATTCAGAGGACTTAGGCTTAGGTTCTTGCTTAACAAATCCTCCCAAGGCTTGATTTCCACACCAGTGAGGTCTGCATGATTTTACATCGTTATGCTGAATAGTGTATGAGTCACAACACCTGCAGAAGTTTCCTAGAGGTTCTCTCTTAGGTGTCTGTAAAGCACATATTTAAACTGCATTTCCTAAATCATAAACAAATACGTAAGGCTTCTTGATTTATGTTCAAAGTGGGGGTTTTTTTTAACATGAAGGTCACCTTGAAAGCTGCAGTGCAAAGAGATAACTCATTTTATCTCTACTATCGTGGTCCTGCCTCTGCCTGTCGTAGCAAAAGATCCTCACCACATGAAAAACTCATTTTTTAACTCTTGTTCAAAACGGACCTGCCACAGATTTTGAATATACAGCCATGATTCAAGAGCACCTGCCTGGCCACATCAAAGAGCTGGCTGGGTAGGAAAGTGCAAGATCCCTTGGCACTCTGCTTATTTTTGAAGTTACTTTGGAGAAGCAATATGGTTTTGGAGATATGAGAGTGGCTCTAGCAATTAGAAGACATAGATTCTATTTCTGGCTCTGTAACTGACCTGATGAATGACTCAAGACAAATGACTTCCACACATCTGCCAGGTTTCAGAGAGCAAGTGTGAGACTCGCACTATCCCATTTTCCCCCAAGCTGTCCCTTCACAGCCCCAGCTTCCCACACATTTGCAGCACAGTCATGACCTCTGTTATGCCTTGTGATCCCTTATACGAGTTACAGCTTAGCAGCCACCTCCTGACACACCAGCCTTCTGTGTCTGGGGTGCAGAACCCCAAAGCAGAAGGGAAGGTTCAGTCCTACAAGTCAATTTTATCAAAAGCACCTTCTTCAGCTCTCTCTCCATGAATTAGAGCCAGATATATCCAGGGAGGCTTTATTCCTGGAACACAGCTCACAGACTATCATTGGCGATGCACACTCGGTGCTCACCTGCATACATCTCACAGAGATGTGGGAAGTCAAGAGGTCCACTTCCAATTATGTACCTCTATTTTTCCTTCTGCCACTTCCAATGACATGAAAAATCCTTTGGCACAAGGATAACATTTTCATTTCCCATGTTCTGCACAGAACAGAGAGGCTCCAGCTGTCCCAAAGACACCAAGTGCATCTGTACCTTCATGACTACAGATCCATTTTTCCACCCAGTAGACCCTTCCTCCACAAAACCATCCCGATGACCACTGAAGTACATCACTAGTGATCCCATTTCCCAGGGCTGCCACTGATTATTTGCTGAAGGACATTTGAAAAGTATTTTACTGTCCTGGGCTTATGTATCTTCTAAAACAAATATACCAGTAAGAAGGGAGTGCTGTAATCTTTGACTAAAAAAACCTACTTGTGAGCCACCTATTATCATTATTGTTAAATATTATGACTATTTCATTAGTTACTCCAACTGAGGAAAATATGTACTATGACTAGGAGTCACTGGGGGATTCTCTGCCCAGCCTGATACCTGACTCTGGTCTGTAAACACAGGCTGCCTACAGCATGTTGATTTTTGTTTACCTTTCACAATGCAGAGGTAGAACTCTAATGCATCCATTTCTTGATATTTTTTTCCACCAAAAAGTGCTATGAGGAAACATAACTACCTGTACAATTTAAATTAGACTTCAGTCCATAAATTCATTAATGTTGCTCTTCATTTGGTACCACTTGAAATTAGAATAATTCCTAATGGTAGAAAGGGAATGGAGATTTCCCTCTTGTTCTGAGGGGAGGAAGAGCCCACAGCAAGCAGCAAATGACCAGCCCTTCCTGAAAGCAAGTTTATTTTCTGTGTGCATGATGTAATACCAAGAGTGATACCTCTGCTTCTTAGAAAAACTCTTCAGTTTAAATTACTTTATGCAAAGTGTCCCCACAGCCCCTGGATGGTAACAAGAGAGGAGAACACATAGCACCAAGTCATCAGCACTATAAATGGCAAATCCACAGGGGAAGAGAGGGGATAACAGAACACAGAGCAGGTGGCAGGGGAAGAAAATCTCAAAGGGAACATCAACTGTCAGTGGAAAAAAGCCTCACAAGGCTTCTCCCACCAGTACTTTTGTTCTACATGTAATCACAAATGCCAGCAAAGTAGAGGCTAACACTGAATGGGAACCGTACTTAGGGAGTGACGACAGCGAGCCTTAACAGTCTAAAGACTACATGATGAAGAGACAGAAGAGGGAAACAGAAGGAAGGAGCATCTGACAGAAGAAATACTCAAGAGAGAAACTCAGCATCACAGGGGAAGCCCGTTTCAGAGGCAGGAGTTTGAGATCAAGGCAGTGCCCTCACCTGGACAGTGCCCTGACATAAGAGAAGCTGATTGTCTCAGAGCGTCCTTCAGCAATGAGGAAGTGGGAAACTGGAACAGGCTGAGGAAAAGAGTTCATCTGGATTTGCCCCAAAACATCTGCATCCAGAAAGCAAAGAAAGTGAGAATTTTCTTTCCTTTTAAGGAAGGACATAACTCTAAGAAAAAGCTCAAGACTAAATACTTTGACAGGAAAGAGCCAAAGCCCTGTAATTGAGAGGTTGGATTAACCACTCACACAGGCTTCTCTTAAATCCTTGTTATGTGATTCTTATCTCTAATAAGATAGTAACTTTTTTCCACAGTTTTTACAAACCTAAATAATCTTTAGTATTTGAAAACTGGGAAACATGTAGTTCCTTCTCCTTGGCTTTAAAGTAGGGTCCACAAGAGTACAGAATAGAGACCATGCATCCCACTGATCTCCATTCACAAGGAATCAAACAGCAAGAAAACACTCCATCCCAAGCCTTATTCTTCAAGACTGCATGCACAGTCCTATGGGAGGACTGCTCAATCCATGCTCCTGCCAGCCCGAGGAGCCAGGAGCTCCTCAAGATTGGAGCTTGAGGTCCTCCTCAAGCTTACTCTGTGCAGAGAGACATTTGTGCCTCTGCCTGTGAAGGGTGTGCCAGCAAGGATCCCACATCTCTTACTACTACCTATTTCATGATCTGTTATTGTAATGCTGCCAATCCCAACTCATTGCAGACTATCCTCAGTATATCTGCAGATTCATCTAGAGAAGCTTCTGGCTGCTCAGTGCGTGAATCCTGAAAACCTGACCTTGGGAATGCAAACAAATCCAATGGTAACTCTGTCAATATCTCAGGTCAATAACATAACAGAGGTTGTGGTCTTCCTCTAGAAAGCATAGCCACAGAGCAGTGAACAAAGGCTCCCATGGCTGGGTTATTTTGGAGGGTTAGAATATGATTAACTATTTACAGCTAAAGACCTGTAACCGGGTTAGCTGTGCATGCCAATGAGAAGATGGAAGAGCAGCCTCCAAGAAGTGAGAGCACTGCGGCTCTTCCCCCAGCAAGGCAGCACTCCCCTCCAACAAGCTCAAGGCTTCAGATTCCTTACTTAGAGGCAAGTAAAACACAAGCACTGAAGAGACAGGCATAACAGAAAGGAGAAGGGAGGATTACATGGCTCTAGCAAAGCCACAGGGAACCCATCCGCATGAAAGTGAAATCAACAATTCACCAAAAAAAATGTGCTGTGGATATAGGGTCTTGTTGTCAGCCCCTTCACTGCCAGCTATTGATTTTACAGTATTTGTAAGATTTATTCCCTTTTATTTTCACCAGGGGAAATTAGGCTGTCAGGATCTATTAACCCGAAACAAGCCATTATCCCTCTCATGATTATCGCCTTCCAGGGATGGCTGCAAAAGGCTCCCAGGCTCCATCTGACAGGGAAGGAGGCTGCCGGCTTTCACACACCCCTCACAGCCACCCTGGCTGTCCCACTCAGGGTGCAGCTGGATCCAGCTGACCAACCTGCAGAGGACGAAGTCAGAAACCTGTGCCTGAAGTGACATGTCCCCCTTTTCCACTGACACCCAAGGCCCAGCAGTTGTGCCCTAGAGCTCGGACAATCCCATTAAAAAGCATCCCTCTCTCAAGTCCTTGTAACAAACCAGGAGACCCCTCAGGGCAGGCGTGGACCAAAGACACGAGTGCATGCATGGCTCAAGAGAACATTGGCATTCACACTCAAATGCAATATGAGTTTCTCCATTTACTTTTTTAGTGTCTATATCTGTTCACTTTATGAGAAAGCAGCAGAATACCAAAAGAGATACTCTCAAAGCCACAGGGATAAAAAGAGTCCAAAAATAGAGAAACTAGTTGGCTAAACATTAGAATGGTGCTCTCTCTCATCAAATTTTGTTCCAGAAGCATGCAGACTCTTGTTAGTGGCAGTTTGAGGAGACTGGGGACTTCAGTCTGCATCTGACCTCAGTCAAGGCACTTTTGTGGAGAATAGCCATCCTCAGGGGCTGTGTTAATTCTCCTACTAAAATCTCTGCTCTACACATTCAGTGTGGGATTTTCAAAACCCCTTAGAGTGGTCAAATAAAAATTAGTCACCATTGGATCAAGGCCCTGTGCTGTTCCCCAGTGGTGACTATTTCCATAACAAACTGCACTCTCAAACTCCAGCTTGCTCAGCACCAGTCAAGACACGCTAAATAGGAGTTGTGAAGTACAGACCTGGAAATAGGATTCATGCCCTCTCAACTTCTAGAACTGAGTGCATTTCCCCAGGCAACAAGGGCATTTTGACTGGTGGAACAGCAGGCACTATGGGACATACTTTTCTTACCTTAAGTTTTTCAAGCCACAGGAAAAACAGCCTGTGCTTTTAAAGCCCTTTTGAGGCCCACCCAGTTGACTGCAGAGTGAAGTTAATTCACTCACGTACAGTGCCTCATTTCTGAGATGCACACTTAAGCCCAGGAAAAACACTCCACAGTACAGGCTCAGTATGTGATTTTCAGTGCTAATAGTGTGGTAAAATCAAACCAAATTTCCTTTGGAAAAAGGCCACACATCACTCTCCTGATGAGTATTACTGCCTAAATCACAACTTTCAAACATCTGCCATTACTGCTGAAAAACAGCTTAAGAAAACCATCACCACCTAAAAGACATACCCCCCTCTTTTATTTTTCTTGAGAATAAATAACTAACTTTGCTCTTATTTGAAAGGAGGGGATAGGAAAGAAAAGAAAAAATGAAAAATCTTTACTTCAGACCAGAAAGTAAGTACGACAAATCTCTGCCAACTGCAGAATGCCTCCCAGGTTCAGTCTGAAAACAGGATTTCAAAATTTCAAGAACCTTGATAATCTTTAATGCAATTCTAACTGCACCAGTCCCAGCTAAAAATGTTCATTCTCTAGAATTTCTGTCACTTAAAGTTCCCCGTGGATATAGGAAGGGGGAGTGTGGGAAGGACATCAAGGCAGACGTGTGTTGGTCAGTGCTCTGCTAAGTGAAGAACAGCCAGCTTCCTCCTAACAGCTGGTCACCAGACCTGGCACTGCAAGCAAGAGGAGACCCATCTCAGGATGCAACCACTGCAGCCAGACCATCACTCCTTGGGAAAGGCTGAGCTGCACCATCTGGAGCTGGCTCATACCTTACCATGGGGGCATCTGCATTCCTCTGATGTTCAGCCTCGCTCTGCAGAGACGCACACGCAAGAAGCAAAAATAGAGGCTGTACATCCTGGCGATGTGGTTTGGGTTTTCCCTGCTGACAGCAAGTGGGGATCAGCCCTCTAAGTCCTGTCCAAAGGCAGGTATGTTACCAAGCAAGCCACCAAGATAGTGTGTTTCCATGCATGTGATACCAAGGAACAGGGAGACAGGATTAAAAATAAACCTTGTAGAGCAAGCTCTGATCATGCATTTGAGGCTCTATGAGCTGTGAGTTCATTGAAGCCATACTCATGCATTGGAATTTGACTGCTCCTGCAAAGAAAATGTTGTCCTGGAGTCACTTGTAAAGAGGCACTCCCAGTGCAGCGCTGATGGCACACAGTGTGTAAAAGCCCAGCTGGGAAGCTAAGGGCCAGCAAGCACCCCAAAGCCACTTTGTCTTGGGGATGTTTGAGCTAGGCCTAATGTGCTGTGGAGCTTGTAACACTGAAGTGCTCTGGGGAGAATGGAAAGGAACAGTCTCTGACACACCATTCCTCATTTAATTCCCTCAGGAGTGGGATGGTGCCAGAGCTGGCCAGAGTAATTAAGCACACCATCTGGGCCTCCAAATCTCATGTACAAATAGTCTAAGCCTGCACCTAGTTAACCCTTCTGCAACCAGTCATACACTGAGAGAAGTTACACACTAGGATGAACAAATATTTGGAGTAGGCACAAGGGGCACAGCTGTAGAGCCTTACACAGGTGCACTCAGCACTGCCAGGCTGGATTAGACACTCTTCAATCCAGCCATGGGAAGGAGCAAATGACCCAAGGATGGACACAAGGTGACATCTGAAAATGATCAGCCACAAGGCTAACCACAATGGTTGTGATCTTTCAGACTTGTCAGTAAAGGCAGTCAACCCTTTCCAGAAAGTGAAATTTTAAAAACCAACAAAAGTGACACTGTCAGCAAGAGCTGGGGACTGGCCAGACCACAGCTGTCTCTACCGAAGGGTTTCCGAGGTTCAAATGTTGCAAGTCAGGAGAGGAGCCAGTGCCCAGATGGTGCACTGCAGAGAGAAAGCAGCAGAAGTCCTCACAAGAGAAACCCTGAGTAAAGGCAGCAAATGGGCCTCCTCAGACAGAGATCATTAGAAGAAAGAAACCCTGGGGGCTTCCAAAGACTCTTTGAAAATGCTCGCTGTATTTTGTTTCACTGTAGTCAGAGAAATAAAATTTGGTTTAATTATCTTAGGCAGAAATTAGGTTATAGCACATCTTCTCTCAATTTATTTTATTCTATTTCCAATCCTAAAAAGTCCTAAAGGGCCAAACTTCAGGTAGCCACAGAAGAAGCACCATATCATCACCCAGATAACAGAGGTGGTCATCAGGAAAACCTCAGCTAGAGAGAAGATCAGAGGTGCTGAAATATTTGTTTACTAAAATAAATACATTTTATCATCATGAGATTTCCACAGACTGGATTCAAGAAAGTTGAGAAGGCAGTCAGAGATATTGTACTTCTCAGATTATGCAGAGATTCACAAGTGAGGATATGACATTGGTCATGTTAATTGACTATGGAAAGACTAAAAAATAGATAGGTAATGTCTATAATCCTTCAGGATTGAGGAGAGAAAGATTAAGTTCTGGCATAAAACCTAGAGAGTCCAATCTGTGATGTGAACTGTTCTTAAATGTGCAAATCCTGCAGTTCATTCCAGCAGTAACAGGCCAACTCAGTTAAGAAAAACACCTGTTAAGCCCTGCCTGAGTCACAACAGTGGTAAGGCTCAAGGAACACCATTTGCTCCACCTTCAAAAATGCTTCACTGAAAGGCACCTTGGCACTGCACAAAAACACAAGCATCCCTTGGTAAAATGAGACATTATAAGCACAAAGAGCTCTGAATCAACTGAGAAAGCTCAATGACCTCTCTCTGCCTACCTTCAGACATGCAGCAATGGACAGGCAGAGAAAAGGAAACTGACGGGTCCATAAACGCACTCATGACATCTCCAGGCTGTGTCATAGAACTTTCTGGATAATCAAATATTCCTCAGTGATTCTGGAAATGGTGTTGTAGTAAAATGCAGGATTTATGTTCTGTTACCACACCATGTATTCAAGCAGCTTTGGAAGCCAGGGAGAAGCTTCCTCCAAGGATCTCGAGGAACACAGCCTACATATACAAAGGAAGGAGAGCAAGAACACCATCTTGTTTCCTTCTTTTACTTCCAGGGCACCCAAAAAATGCATTGCTTTATTTCAAGAAGCCGTGAAGCTGCATCTTGTTCCTTTACAGCCTTGTTCCTTAATATGTGCTCTGTAGTCTTTGGCATGCTTGAGCTCCTTGATCAAAGCAAAGAGCAAAGAAGGAAAACATGGAGCTGTGAGCAAGGGAACCAATAAATGATGTGCAGTGTCTGCCACTGCTGAGGTTGCAAGGAAAAGGTACAGCCTGATGGATAAAGCAAACAAGGGCAGAAATGTGCATTCTTCTCCTTTTTGCTACTGGCTTCCAAAGAGGTTATGGAGCATCCCATCTCCTTCACCTGTTAAAGGAGAACAATAATGCTAACTTACCACAGGGAAGAATAAAGATGAGCAATCTCACATCTTTGGAGAGTGCTTTGAGAACTTGAAATGGAAGGTATTATAAAACACCATGTCATTGTTTTGCACAAAGCATAGTACAGATGAATTTGAATGGGAACATGTATCTATGTACATTATCTTCGTGTGGTACATCCATGGCATGCCAGGATCTGTTCAGATCTACGTTTTATTTCAGTAACATGAGAAGGGAGATTTAGTGGTAGCACAGGAGGAACAAATTAAATCCCAAGGCCTTTCTCCATCACCAGATCTTCCTCTGAAAGTCCTGTTTATTGCATTTTCCCTGCAGCAACAAAACCACAGCAGCAGTAGCTATTACTGTTTCCATATACAAACCGTTTTAGACAGAATTTACAATATTAGCTGTCAAATAAAATCCTTCCCTCTACCACCCACTCCTTAATATACAGCCACTGATGTGAGAAAATGAAAATTTGGGTATTGAGAAGGGGGGCATCTCTTCTGGCAGGGATATTATCTGCAGGGCATGCCAAGAAGAAACTCAGTATTGAAAAGGAAAGATAAAAGGGCAAAATCTGAAGAATTTTCTGTGGAGATGACTGTGCTTTAATTTTCTAAGGTATGTGCTGCTACACTGCTACCAACTGCCTCTTTCAAATTACGTAAAAAGCTGTGATCTTTATCTGTATTCCTGCAAGAAACTGATTGCTCAAACAATGCACAATTAAAAACATTTTTTTTTGTTTTCCAACAAAACATAATAATACACTTTACTTTTACGTAAGTGCTTTCAGCCTGGGATCTCAAAATCATTTTGACTCTTATTATCAGCATCACAACACAGGAAAAAGCTGCAGTCCCTTTTGATCAACAGGAGAACTGAGGCACAAAATGTTGTGTGAGCAGGTTATGGTCACAGAGGACAGTTGCAGGATTAGGAGTGGAATCCAAGTAGCCTGAATCACAGAGCCATGAAAAAGTGGGACCTCATCCCTCATCTTCCACATGTTTGGCTTAAATCAATCACATCCCCCAGCCCTGTGTGATGCCACAAATATGCCAGCTCCAGTGCAAGCACAGCTCACCTCAAAACAAGCACAACACATCCACCCTCCCTTGTGCACAACCACTTGCTGGGAACTTCCCTAGGACAAGGGAACAACCCAAACAGCTCTACCATCACCTGCAGCAAAGAGAGGCACAGGATCACCTCTGGCATCTCAAAGATGCCCCATCCCACACATCAAGAGGGAGACCAAGCTGAACCGATGGCCCCTGCAATGCTGGTGAAGCTCTCTTGTACAGAACCATACTAAAGCAGTTTATTTTAAAACAATATAAGACTGTCCTGGCACCATGCAGAGCTGTTCACCGGGCCTTGCAGAATGCCACCAGATCAAAACGGTGGCACTGTAAAGTCCCTTTCTCAGTGATGCACAGGACCATAGATGGCACAAGGCAGCAAGGGATCAGGATCTCTCGCCCAGCCATTTTCCCTGAAGATAAAACTGTTGTCAGCCACAGGTGAGATACCTCTCACCTCTGAAGCTACCAAAAAATAAAAAGGAGTCTGGCCAGTGACTTGCAGTCACTCCTTGCAGTCCTGTACATGTCCATCCTCTCACAAATACCAGATCACATGGGAAGGAAAAAGCTGATACCTTCAAAATGCAAAGCTTGTGTACATGAACACACACAGTGAAAGACATCTCTGGTTGTGCTGACAGCTTTGACACTCTCCCAAATTGCTTCTGCAAATGCAATTGTTCATCTTCTGTCAAAACACAAGGAAATAAGTCTGCTCTTTGGTGGCAGTTTCTTAATGGGGAAGAGGAATTAGCATCAGCCTTCAATACAAAATGAAGGTCCACTTCATCATCACAGTCAATTCCACCCAGGACTGTGGGGCCTGAGCATCCACCTGCTCTCAACCCGGGAAGGAGGGAAGGAGGGAAGGAGGGAAGGAGGGAAGGAGGGAAGGAGGGAAGGAGGGAAGGAGGGAAGGAGGGAAGGAGGGAAGGAGGGAAGGAGGGAAGGAGGGAAGGAGGGAAGGAGGGAAGTCAAACTATGCCAAGCAGATGTTATTTCAGGGGATCCTTCCACTATACTGGGATTATGTCACTGCTGGTATTTCTATAGCAGACTAGACTACAGTTCTACTGTGGGAATACAATAGAATGGTTGCTGAGCTAAAAGAGACAATCTAATATTTAGTATCTTGACCACCCATCCAGATAACACCAGTGTCAAGATTATTTTCACCTCAGGAATACTGAATTGGAAGGAACTTCAAGCACTAGATTCAGGTTCATGAAGGATCAACATGTGACACCACCTGTGTTAAAAACTTACACATGTACACATAAATCAGTGTTGATAAAAGTAGATGAAGTTAAATTTTAGTTTTACTGATAACTCTTAACATCAACTTTTAAAATTATTCCAAAAATAGATGTAAAGTTTTTAAAAGAAATTGTCATTTAGAAATGACATTTTCTTCAAGATTTCTGTGGGGGAAAAGAGAAAACAAACTCCTTTAATTCGTAAAGTAATGCTTACAGGAGTTCCCACTAGTGTATGATGCTATTAAACTTGCTTCATTTGCTTACCAGGGCATCTGTTTATGGAGGTGTTTTAGGGGTTTTCTGTATTTTGGATTTCTGGGGTTTTTTTTTCCTAAATCAGCTGCAGTATGCTGTGGTGTGGGCAGAAGCAGCACCTTTAGTTACTGGAAAGTTGTTGCCTGTCCATAAAGCCTTTGCATGAGCCAACCATCAGAGGGAAGTACTCTGCTTCAGGAATGTGCAGAATCTGGCACTTGCCCTTGTTGAACTTCATCTGGTTGGTGATTGCCCAGGCCCCAGATTTGTCAAGGTCTCTTTGCAGCGCCTCCCCGCTCTCCAGGGAATCAACAGCTCCTCCCAGTTTGTATCATCTGCAAACTTGCCCAGCATCCCTTCCAGCCCTGCATCCAAGTCATTAATGAAGATGTCGCTGAGCACAGGGCTGCGGATGGAGCCCTGCAGAGACCCACTGGTGACAGGTCCCCAGCCTGCTGTCACCCCATTCACAGCAACCCTCTGTGCCTGACTCGTGAGCCAGCTGCTCGCCCATCGCACGGTGCGTTTATCCAGCCGTGTGCTCACAGAGCATCCTGCCACTGCTCAGGAGGAGGAGCATGGCAAGCCTGGGCCAGCCAGGCAGTTATTCCCCAAAGCAACAACTAAACCCTTTTCCTCCATGCTGGAGACAACACCAGTACGTCTTTCAGTCAAAGGAGAGGACAACAATGAGAAAAAACTACTAGGGTTAGCGTGCTCATCTCAGCAAAACAGGTGGGGATGCCTGCCCGGGACACAAACTGAGGGCAGAGGGAATTAAGACATAGGGTGCAGCTACAAGTCACAGCATGGGTATTTCCCCAGCAATATCTGGTGTGGTTACAGCCCTGGGTTGCTCAGTTTTAAGTAGCTATATTTTACGTTTTCCTGCAGAGAATTTTTTTTATTACCTCTGTCCATTTCCTGCAGTTATACAGCGCTTTGCATCATAAGATGCCAGCATAACAAGTAACACCAACCCCTTCAAGAAAGCTTCCCTGATGTTTTATACTCCATGTACAGTCCTTGAATATCGTAGTAATAAGTGCTTTGTAAAGGGCAATAAATAGAATCTACAGATTTTGACACCTGCTAGTGTAACAGGCACTTTTCAAAGATGAGGAACATCAAAATGTTCAGCAAATTGCCAGTGTCTGAAAACCTAATTCCCTAAAACAGAACCTGATGTAAAAAAGGCATATATTTTTGAGAGCTATTATCACTCACAAATCCCTTCTTTTGACCAAGGCAAAGATAGTAAGCTAATGGATCTTTTATAAAATACACTTTCACTAAAAGGTTTCCTCATGACAATTTCAAAGCCATTACAGGTGCAAAGTCCCTTACAGAAATTACTAGTCTAGACTGAAAGACTCAATTCTTAAACTGAATCATTATTTAATACTTTTTTAAGCATCACTCTATTTATTTATGTACCAACAAAAATGAAATTAAATGCTTTATAAAATATTCAAAGGCTTGTAAAAATCACAAAATGAAGACATTTTGACTTCAGCAATGGTTAACATTTCTAAATGTCAACAAAGTATTTATTCATCCATAAAACATGGAAAACATCTTGGGACAAACAAGCAGTGATATTTTCTCAGGCATCCATCACAAAGTACAATGCTCATCTAACTTTGAACTAAGTACTAATGTACTCGACACAACAAAGCAAAGCACCACCCACAAATTTTGAAGCTCTTATAACTGCATTCATCATTGTTCTGTCAGGCACCACATGAGACAGTTTCAGAAACAGGACCAAAATTAAGGAATATTTAAAGCTGGGCTGTGTGTAGGGAAATTCCTCCCTGGGGTGGCAGGTGATCCTGATGTGCCAGTTGAAACAAACGACTTCCACTCCTCATTTCAGAGGAAAAAAAAAAAAACAACAATGAGAAAAAACTATCTATATGTTCATCCCTTTACTGCACCAGCTGCTGACCAGCAGTGCAGTGACTCATGATGGAACCACTGAAGTTTCAGCAACCAGCCATCAGATCTGCACATTACCAAGACAGCTCCTGAGATGTCCACAAGCTATGGTTGCATAGTTGCCTTCAGACTCAGGTGGACACTGATGACTTTTCTCTGTAATTTTTGTCAAAGATAGGAAGAACAGTAACTTCCTTTAAAAAAATCAAGGGTGTGAAACTGGAGAACAAATATGATCTGGTTCAATTCAAGCCCCAGGAAAAAAATAGCTAAGGAGTTCATAAACCACCTTGTGCCCATGGAATAAACATATTCTTATTAAGAGGGGAAAAGTCCTTTCATGACAGCTCAGAGCCCTGAAGGTGACACGTAAAGGGATAACCACCTCAGTTTTGAGCTCTGTTTTTATTGGTTTATGGACTACATTTTTTTTAAAATGCATTTATATTTTCAAGGTATTTTCCTGCTGATTTCTTATATGTGAAGTCTGGTTCTTTTCTGGAAGATATTATAAGGACTTGAGAAAATATGAAAAGTTGTTTATCGTAAGTCTAAAGCCAGGGAAACTGGAAGAGTCATTAGTGGATAGGATTGCAATCAGGCTGTTTAAAGGTTTGGGGAATTTGGCAGTTGTAGTTATGATGTGTGGGGTCACCTGTGTGAAGAAGGCTGCTTGCTTATTATCTTTCTAATATCAATTATACAGCACTTGAAGGCGAGTAACCCATTTTTAAAGATTCTGCATCTTCATTCAGTTGTATAAAGCAGTGATAACCTGCTGCTGGCCCACCAGATCATATACTTGATCCTGACACAGCCTGAACTCTGGACATGCACCAGTGTCCTTCGAGAAGATCAGAAGTTATATTTCTCGTATTTTCAGAACTGCTTTGAACTATCACAGGCAACCTTGAACATTCTATTGCCAGTAGACCTAAAATTCCGTAGGACAGTCAAAAAGCAGCACTGCACAGGAAGGACACAGCAACATCCACTGAACATTTACCCCAGCATTGCCCTATCAAGAGATGCCAAAAGTCTAATATCACCCATGACAAGAGATATTGCATCTTCTGATGCAAAACTTGACCGGGTGGTAAAAAGAAGTATCTATGCTACAACACAGGATTTAAGCTATCTCTACTTTCCAAAATCCTTATAATTGCTTCTTCCTGAATGCCTGCATTTTGCTGGTAATGCAGGAAGCCGTTTCTCAAACTTTAAACCAATTGAAGGAAGCTTTTTGTTTTGGCTCTGTCTTGCTTACCCAGCATTACAACCTTAGGCATTTGCAAGGCACAAGTTTAAATAAACTGTACCTTTTCTGAACAGCAGTTTTCTAATGACCTTGTTTTCCCCACCAGAGACCTTACACACAGCTCAGCATTCAGTAGAGGAAGCAAGTCCATGAGTACAACTTTCTAAAAATCACAGCTCTGTGATGAAACACAGACACACAGCACAGAATAGGAAGAATGATGGTGGGATATACAACAGAAGAGAGATTTTTTTAAAGCTTTTTGGCTTTGTAGGTAAAATGTACATTTTGAGCAGCACCAGAGAAAGTTTGGGGTTGGGGAGTGAGAAGCAGTGGATACCAGAGGGTTGAAAGAAGGCTAGGAATGAGATGAAAGCTCTTTGGACATGGTGAACCTAGGGGCCAAGAAAGAAGAAAGGAGCTTTAGGAAATCTCTTGATTTGTACACATTCTGCTCTCCTCCTTGGCCCTCTCCCCCTATCCCCATCCTCTGTGACACAGCACCCTTTTTAGTTTAACCTGAGACCCCTAATCTTCTGCTTGCAACCCACTTCTACCATAAAGTCTCCTCCTCCAACCTTTTTCCCCACACTCTCTCCTGCTAGAAAGTGCTTGAGAGGAGGAAAGGACAGGGCTGGCCACTGCTCCACTCTTGCATACAGGGCAGAGAAAGGGCAGGTTCAGGAGGGGCATAATCCCCAGAGGGGAGGGATTCTGCTCCACTCATGCCAGAAGTGGAACAGGAGCAGAGGTGAGGGCTGTGATTTTTTGCTGTTATGAGACATGACATCTCAGAGCAGTTTTCATCCCAACTCGCACTGTCCCTTCCCTGGCTTCCCAAACAGTCTGCCTGAGCCAGCAGAGCTCTGCTTATGTGGTGGCCTCTTAGAGCAAAGGGTCTGCTCTGCTTTGAGGCCGGTGGAGCAGAGCCTCAAAGGCCTGGAACGGGACCAGCCTGGTGACAAAACACTGGAAGACGTCACCAGAATGAAGTATGGCAAGGCAGGGGCTGGAGGTGCAGAGCCAGGAGGAGCTCCTGAAAGGCATTGCAGAGTAGAGGCAGGAGCAGGATGGAAAAGCTCCTCACCATTTCTTGAGAAAATCAGGCCAGCTGCCATCTCAGCCAGGCTGTCCTCTGCCCTGGGTCAGCTCTGGACAGGCTGACTCTGGACAGCCTGCTTCACTGTAGATCCATAACACTCTGGCTTTGAGGGAAATGCTGCTTCTGCAAAGCACTCCATGGTGCTGGGTGGGACTAATGCCAAGCACAGGTTGTCGGGTAAATTCCAACCACTGGGCACAAGAAGTAACATATCCTGCAAGATTGCCAAACCAGTGGTGTCTCCACAATGGGGACTACACAGAGCAGGAGATAAATGGATAACATACTGAAACAGAATAAATCCAACAAACTGCAGCTGGACTACAAGGAACTTATTGGAAAACAGCTATTTACTGCTCTGATTGAGCCTGGCCAAACAGTGCTGTGAAGCAAACCCTGCCTGAGAAAAAGATACATAAACAGAGCTTGCTGTGAGAAATGAAAAGGCAAGAAATGGTAGAAAGAAGGTAGATAGCTTTTCCAGAAGCTCTTCCAAGTTTTTTGTGTGTCTAGAGAGAAAATATCAAGTGTCATGTTCCAGAGCTGGGGGCTAGGGATCAACTGCCATCTTATCACAGAGTAGCTGGCACCAGCCATGCTGTCACATTAGCTTTTAACTGCTCCTTCCAGCTCTACAATTGATTTGTTTTATGAGATTGTGTGAAATGTCTAAACTATATGGGACTCAGTTTCCTGAGCTCCAAAATACAACAGTTGTTTCTCTTTTTCATTGGGACTTTGAATTTCTGTCACTCTGTAGCCTGCTCCCCCAGGTTTACCCTCATGAATACATGTGGCAGCTTAAGCCCTAACTGCTACGCTCTGATGAAGATTCAGACTTCTGTTCATGCTGCTATTGCCAAAACGGGAGGAGAGGGCGGAAAAAAGCAGATGCTCTCAAAGCGAGCCAGTCTGGGAGATGCTCCCACTGCTCCTGGTCCCTGGGTGACCAAATTCATGAAGGGAGAACATCAGCAGTGGATGAGGAGAAGGAAACCAAAGAAGAAGGAGAGAAGACTTAAGACAGATGTTGAAAGACAAAAGAACCATAAAGACATGAGGTTATGGAACATAGGATAAGGAAAAAGAGAAAAAAAAGAAGTAACAGAGAAGGGGGAGTTATCTACTGAATTGAAAGTAAGAGTGTGGCCATCCTACTCCATGTCAGTGCATTTACCACAAGCATCTGTGACATGTGTGCAGGTCATTTTTAACATGGATGGTATTCCCCTTTAAGGGATACATGTCTTAAAGGACTGAGCACAAGACAAAAATAATTCACAGTTTCAGTACTAGCTCTCTGGATGCCCCCGAGCTAATCACATAACTTTTGTGCCTCAACCTTTGCATCAAATGGAGAAAACCCCATTATCTTCACGAGGGATTAGTGAGCTCAAATTCAACTTTTTGTTTCCCAGGAACCTGGAGGCCAGTTCTTGGCTTTAAACTTGTTTCAGAATAGCAAAAAATGAGTTGACCTGTACTAAAAAATCAAGAGATCTACTTTTTCCAGGCTTAATACAGTCATACCATTAGACAGCCTGAAAATTAAACAGACTAGCCCTAGGTAGTGCT
Organism: Oreocharis arfaki; assembly: GCA_013398015.1. Classification (NCBI taxonomy): domain Eukaryota; kingdom Metazoa; phylum Chordata; class Aves; order Passeriformes; family Paramythiidae; genus Oreocharis; species Oreocharis arfaki. Next base: position 652,678 of record VZRR01002745.1, read on the forward strand.
AACAGATGGCATGGCAGGGCACACACATGGCAGAGCAGCAAGGCACCACTTGGTCATCTCCCTGCTCTGCTGTTAAACTCGTGGTGCTCCAAAGTTGTATTCAGCAATGGGCATTGGCCCCAGCCATTGGCTCCACTGGCAAAGTCATCTTTGCCCGGGAGTAGGACAAAGACTGAAACCCTGCACTTGTCATGCAAAATGCCATCTCAAAAGCCACTCTGAGACTCCTTGTTATGGTTCCTGCTAAGGGGACTGTGAAGTGAAATCAATTAATACCAGAAGCAGCAGAGAAACTCAAAGAGACAAGGAGCAATTAAAAATGCCAGTCAGGGGTGGGGAAGGAAAGAACAACTTAAGTCATCATTAAAGGGCTGCAAGCACACAAAGAAAGGAGCACAAAGCCCCTTCAAAAGCGGAATGCAGACAATTTTCCAAAACATCTGTTGAGAAGACACTGTCTGTATGTTGCTGGGGCAGCCCTGGGAGAAACAGTGCTAAAGGAAGGGAGCACCTTCTCTCTAGCCAGGATGGCCTGGTGGCCCAGCAGTACAAGAAACAAACATTCAAAGCAAGCTTTGCAACTTTTCAATACCCCTCTGCAAACCCTCCCCTCCTCTCTACCTGTACCCCAGCAGAATAACAGAGCACATCAAGCCCTGCCGGGGCAGATTCATTACCAGCTTTCAGGGGAAGCAGGATGATCAGTTTTCACTTGACTCTGAAGCAGCAATACTGTGGGCATGTGCTACATAAGCAGTCCCTACGAGTGAAGTGCACCGATTTTCCCTTCGGAAGAGGTTTTGCGCGTTGCCTGCAGCAGAGCAAGTGCACTGCCATCTCGTGGTGCTTTGGAAGGACTCACGCCAGCTAAAAAGCCAGGCTAATCTGCAAACGCAGAAATGGAGCTCATCACGCCGAGCAGTCACACTCAGGAGCGTGAGCAAAACGCCAGTGTGTGTGAAGGGTAACACCATCCCCGCCATTCCCATAAGCAGTGGCTTAGAGGCTCAAGAAACAACTGGTTTCAAAAAGATCTAGTCCCCTCCGTTCAGACAACTCATCAGACACGGACCCAAGCAAACACAGCTTCTGTTTCACACGGAGATGCCACAGGGACCAGGACAAATGACACGAATTTGGGCAGCAACATGAGGTGGAAATATCTGACAATGTAGGGCAGGCTGTGTTTACCCCAGGTAGCAAGTGATGCTCTTCTCACTGCCCACCTGCCATAAAACCTTGTGCTGCAGTGTGGCACAGCATTAAAGGCATCTCTAACCAATTCTGTATAAAGCCCAGGATCACAGGCAAAGTCCAAGCCCTAGAAATGCACACATACCGTGGAGTAACCTTTTTTTTTTAAGGCCAGCACATTCCTCGTCTGAGATTATGAAGATCCAGGGAGCTAATAAAAACCAGCAGCAAATAGGGAACAAAGACCTTGTGTATAAACAGCTCATCAGTACATAGACAGCTATGCAAAAGCAAAAGGAAGCAGACTTGTACATCTTATTAAATTTCATTCAGCAAAAGTAGTTTTAGGATACAGTGGTGGTTCCAAAGATTTCCTAGAACTGCTTTCCCTCAAGATCAACACTGGATGAATGGGTGCACATATGCTTTTGTTATGCTCTGTTATTTTAAGCTACTGGCATGGTGCTAAATCCCAAATTAACATGGCCTTAGAGACTCCATTTCACCTCCATACAGAAACCTGGATTCCGACTCTCACAATTAGCAAATGGAGCTCATTGCTGCCCCTAGAGAGAAAGGCTCACAAACCTTTACAGCCTGCACCATGTCCAGTTCTGCTGCTGTGAAAACACACCTGGCCTGCTCGCACCAACCCTTCCAGCCTCTGCCCTGCTGTGGGCCAGCAGACCTCCCTACCAGAGAGCAAAGGTAGCATTAACTCCAGTTCTGTCATCAGTGAAGGTAAAAAGCCAAGTCTCAAAAGCAGGAGAAGTTTTCTTTGGTTATCTGTGACTTGGCTATTAATTCTCCAGAAAACAACAAAAGATGAACTCTGTCCCCACATTTCCTCCTTTTCCTGCATATGCCTAAATAATCCTTCCTAGGTAGCTGCTACTTCCACCCCCCCCCCCCCCCCCNACATGTCTCCAAGCAAGCTTTAGGGACAGCAAGAGTGAGCCCACTTGACTCTACAAAAGGCTGTATAGATGCATTGGTTGTCTCTTCACCCCTTCAAACACATTCTTCACTCTTAACTCTCTCATTAATATACTGATATAGTTATTGTTTCAATGTCAAATATCCATATGCCAGTAAAACACTCATCAGTCAAAAATCTGTGTAACTCAGATTTGAAAACTCTCAAAGACAAACATGAAGTAACAGGCAGTACATGTGCATGCTTAAAAAGGAAAATCCTAAACTAACATTTTGAAGGACTCTCTAAAGAAGCCATAATTTTTTTGTCCCCTTTATAAAAGAGACAGAGACAAGAGAAAGAGAGCAAGAATCTTAAAATGGGTGGAGGAACACAATTGACCAAATTTCCTCAGCGCATACAGGAGCACACCTGCACCCCCATACACACTGCGTGAGGGGTCTCCACATGATCTTGAGCTTATCAGAGAGAAAATGCTACACCAGCTCTCATGTACAATAGACTTCAAGGGTAAGGATTCCCTACATTTTTTGGGAATTCTGCTGGGAAGAGATGCAAAGCCTCATGTACCTCAAGGGTGCAAACAATCAGCAGCAGGTTAGAAAAAAAAAAACATACAGCCTCTGAGCCTCAACAGGTTTGCAGGCAGTGGAGGAAGAAGACAAAGCTGTAATGGCTTTTATTACAGTTATTCTCCTCCTTACTGAAAGCTATAAAAAGAACACCAAAGGGAAGATGAGGATGGTAGCAAAGATTGCCAGAGCTTACAGCAGTTTTAGAAGGTGCCTAAATCGCACCTCTCAGCAATAGCTTAAAATTCTATGGAGTGCAATAAGGTGTAGAAAATACAGCAAATCATCTTCTGGATGCACAATCTGATCTTTTATTACATGTTGTCCCTCTACTTACATGTGCATACACATGTGCTGTATTAACAAATACATTTATGTACACAAAGGTTTAATAGACACATATATACATAGTGCTGAAATTATTTCAAAGCTTTAGTGAGAAGCACTGTAGACAGTGGAAAGACTATGAAGTAAAGTCAGGTAGAGCTTGTTTCAAAATCTCTCACCAGAGAAAAATAGTTCAGATGACTCCCTACAGAAAACAGGTGGAATGGGATATCCATAGGTTTTGTCAGGAGTTTATCCTAAACACAACTCAGATTTATGGACCAAGTCTCCTGGTGACCTACAAGACACAGATCAGCCACTAACAACTCAGACACGTGCGAGATCTACAGGGTGGAGTTCCTCTTCTGCAATCTTCAACAGCCTTTTGCTCATGGCACAGAGGAAGGACATGATGCTGAAATGAGGGCAGTGCCTTGCCCTAAAAGGCTCTGGGGCTTTGCCCCTTGTGAAGGTTGAAAGATATGGACTGGCAAACACCTCAAGTAAATATGTCCCTTCATATTTAATAGTCAAAAAGGGAAGTGTGGAACACATGTAGCTTCAAGGAGAAGATTAAAGGAATTTGTCTGCCTGGCTGAGGTTACACAGAAACCTAAACTGATTTTTTGTGTGTGTCATACTGGTTCATAGGCATGAAAGTAAATGTCTTGGTTTAGGGGCAGTAAGTGGCTGTAATCCTTTACTGAAAGTGGTTCCATTACGTGGGCTCAACATTTCATTTAATCTAAAACTGTCACATTTGGGTATGGGTCTTTATGTCCTTTCCCTTGTTGATCTGATTAGCTATCCCAGTGAAAAACTGTGTGCAGAGATGGCAAAACAACACCAATTCAGAGACCCACGTGTATGAGCAGCCCTGCCTTGACACAGCAAAGCCTCTCCCCCAGCTCTCACACATTGCCCCATTGCACATCACATGGCCTGGAGGCCTCTCTAGTCATCTGGGCTAGGAAACTTATTCAGAAGAAAAATAAGCATTTTTCCCCCTCTGTGGGTCCTTATGAAGTAGAATCAGCTCCCTGGTGCAAGTGACTTTACAGGCACCCAAGGTTTGGTCTGGTAGCAGTGAGGAGAGGGCAGAGAGGAAGGAAAAGTGGCAGGAAACAGTACATTACAGACAGAAACACGCACATCACAACAGGACTTCAAGTGACAACATCACGAACTGCACAGTGTCTCTGTTCCATATGAAGTAGACTTCATAGCCTACTTCCAAAACTTTATGCTATCATATATTCTCTACATGCTCCACGATAAAAAAGGTCTTTTTAGAACAATACAAAGAGCTTTCTAAAGTGCTCCTAGGACTGTGTTACTCATTTTTTCAGCACAAGCACCAGGTGCGTAGTTACAACCACCCCAGCCACAGAGGACTCAGAGGGAGCTGTTAAAACTGGGGTGAAAAGAAAATAAAAAAAGGGACATAAAAATAGCTCTCATATCTAAAAATATCTTAACTCTTATCTCAGACCTTCTGAAAGCTTTAGGAGAGAGTTTTTCCCACAGGGAAAAGAGGGTGACTTCCCACACACAACTCCCATCTCAAGCTCTGCATGGCTGCAAGTCACCTAACTTGCACCACATCCTATCATTTTGTCCAAAGGATCAAGCACAAAATGATGAGCATTCTAGGCCATGTTAACTGCCTGGCAGACAAAAAAAAATTACATCAGGGTAGGAGAGGAAGAATTACTCTGCCAAGCTGACTATTTTTTATTTAATGTCAGTATTTAATTTTTTCTAAGATGCTGGAATAGACTCAGAAAAAATAAATTACTGAACAGAAGCCAGCTGACACACGTATTTAATTGGTATCACATGACTTCTCAGTTTAATATCACCTCTACATCTGTGAGGGGACATTCACGTGCAGCTAATCTACAACTTCTGCCAAGAAACGTTGAAAGAGTAATTTTCTCTGTTTATGTAGGTCCTATGTTGTGTTATCTTTTCCAGCTCCAAAACAAGCAGAGGGAGCATCTGTTAACTGGAAAAAAAAAAAAACCAAGCCAATTCCCAGGGCAGAGGAGACATTATCCAACATTGTGCAGGTGTCTCAAATAATGCATTAAAGCCAGGTAATTTTACACCTATTGGAAACAAAGAATTACGGAAAAATATTTTAAGTGACACTCATATAATGTGTCTCCATCCCACATATACTTCATGGCATAATGGCAAAGGATGGGAATGTTATTTATACCCTTCAAGAAAGTTGACAAATATGAGAAAATATTTTAAAAACCACCCAAAATAAAAAGCAAAGTGAAATCTTAGTTTTCATGCCAAAAACCTGGCTCCACTTATTTGCTCATTCAGAGTTAGTTACACAGGTGTTTCAAAGTTCCCTTTACATCCAAGAGCCAGGATTTCACTAGGGCTCATAAAACTGCTCTTCAGAGCTTTTCTGTCTGGCTGTCCAGCGATAACCCACAATTCAGTCTCAAGTGTTGCATTTTTACCATCACTGTGTATTACATTCATGTAGGTAAGAAATCAGACTGAAGAACACGCTAGCAGTTTACCACTGGGATTAAACTGACTCTTATTTTTGTTCTTTCAAGACTCTGTTGCTTGTGGGGAAAAAAAAGAAACCAGCGCTGCTGCCCCCATTGGTTTTTTCTCCTTTGAACAGTTGATAAACACAGCTCTATTTCCCTGTTCTTTCAAAGCCTTAGATACCAATGTAATTCCAGTTTGGTTTCTGCTATGCCCATACACAAGCATTACTATCTGCCTGTTCCTTAGACTTTCTGAAATACCTGTGACAGTAGAACAGCAATGACAACTTTGATAGAAAAGGCTGGTTTTTGTTAGAGCACCTGATAGAAACACCAAGATGCAGTCAGGCACAAAACCCATTCTCCAAGGGAGAGACGTGACCTCTTCCTAAAACCATCATCTCTTCTTGCAAGAGTTGATGCACTTATATCCTGAAACCATCATGCCTAAAATAACACTATCAAGAGTATTTGGGTGCTGTTCACAGATTACACTCAGATCATGTTCACACAGGACTGCCTACGGTTAAGCACTTGCTTCTGCCTTCATATTCACAGCAAGAATTTTCCAGCTTCCCTTTAGGGAAGTTTTCGATGAACTGGCAGATCCTGCAGCGAAACATGAAAGCAGCAAAACTTGGATCTCCTCTTGGTGTACCACTGGAAGCTTTCACAGAGGTTGCTTCCCACTGTCACGCTTCATGTGCTGCCTCTACATGATGAACTGTGTTTGTGTCTCGCAGGTTCATAACTGGGCTCTCTCTGCTGCAATACCCTGAACAACTGCAGCTTTCTGCCAAGTCCTGGCAGGCTTTGAGACCACAGAGCTCCTCCTTGCACACAGGACAAGGCTCACCACACCACCCGCCTATTTCATAAGCAGAGTTACAACTTCAACTTGAAGTTCATGCAGTCCTGGAAACCACAGAGTATTAAAGTTCTTCAGTCTCCGAGTTCCCTCAGCAGAAAAAAGGTGCATTATCAACAAATACTGTTTCTATTCAACAAAATAAGAACAGACTTTTTAAACACTATTTTTACAAGTCTACCATTATGAAAAACATGTTAAGCAAATTTAGAGCAAATTTTTTAGATATTTAGATATTTGAATATTTAGAGCAAATTAAGCTCTCCAGCTCCGGTTCTGACCAATATCCTAGAGAGCTGTGCTTATGCACCTGACAGCAGAATTCAGTCCCTACAATTCAGAAGCAGGCCTAGATCAAAATACAGGGTTAAAATACAGGGTGTGATCTTAAGACATACTCTTACAGATGTTTCTTCAGTAACAACTCAAATGTCAGAAAAAGAAACTGAACCAACTTGATAAATACTTAAAATTATTTTGTGCTAGAGATTTATGTCTAATCAACTAGCTCTACTCAGAAAATAACTACAGTTTATGGACTTTCTCATATATATTCACTTAGCAGACTAGAATTCTGCTTCAGGTTGAGCTTCTTTTCATTCTACTCATCCTTCCCCAGTTATGTTTATCTACACTTATGCATTATTTACAGGATCTTCATTTACATAGTATTTAAGTACCTTGTAACAACATCAATCAGGGAAGCAGGATTTATCTCAATTCTACAGAAAACAGCTGAGATGCTGCAGTTACATGGATTGCATGCAGCCACATCAGCAGGCATCAGTGATGAAATCTGGAACTCGAGACTAAAATCAAGCCTGCACACTGCCTCTCCTTCCAGCTCATTTCTAGGAAGGCAATTCTTTTTTATGATCCCGGCTCCCTGGTATCCTGATTGTCAGCAAGGTATGTTATCAGCATGGTTTAAAATGCAGTGGATCTGATAGCAACAATATCTGCCCAGCTTATCAAGTGGTAGTGATTGACACCCATTACCTCAGGGCTGAACAGAAGCTGAAGTTCCTCATCCTTGAAAATTAAATAAAATTATGGAATCAGCAGCTGGACCCTATATTTCTACTATACCACTATCTCCATTCAACAAAGGTCAGAGCCTATGCCACCGGAAAGGAAGGAACAGGGACCCACTTTCAGAATGCCCAGATTGCTGCACTGGTTTGCTGGAGTGATGGAAGAGAAATGAAAGAGTCAGAGACTGGCTGCCCAGTGCTAAACCAGTGGGTTGGCAGAGGAATCAACCCTTTCCAATCCCATCATAAGGAACGTACCAGGGACACAAGGAATTGCACTAGAAGCAGCTTCTAGGGTGAAAGAGATACAGTAACCCCAGAGCAGCTTTCTAGGACTACCCCAACTCCTGCCAGGCTACTAAATCATTTTTCCCAGCTATTTCCTGTTTGGAGTTTGTGTGTTGCACTCTTCCAATTCACCAGTGACTTTGGTAGGAGTGAAGCTGGTCGCTGGCACAGCACTGCCTACTTTCAGCAGTGGCAAACACAAGGACCACAGATGGCTGCGATAGCTCCAACAGGGACGTGGCAGTGCATGGTACCTCTTGCAGGGAGTGTTAACAAGCGTGCCAGGCAGCGGGGCTGCAGCACAGCAAAATGAGGTTTTGTCCAGAGAAATCCCCCAAGGTCCACAGGTGTCAGTGCTGAAGGAAGTAGCTCAGAGGCACGAACCCAATCCCTTATGCTGCCAGATGTTGCCTGAACAGAGATGTAATATGCAGCATGTAGGTTTTGGAGGTTTTTTAATGAATAGAACCAATTAATCAAGCAACACTCTCCTAGGTGCTTCCTGTGAGCACTTCCAGTGCTTGCTCTGTTGCCTTTTTTGGCACGGATAAGACCCCCCTCTGAAGACTGCATGATACAAGCAGGGAGGTGATGGGCATGCTAGCAGCTCAGCTGGGAGAGAGGAGAACCAGCAGAGAAGCAGGAGCTGCTCTAGCACACAAGCCATGGCAGAACAGAGGGCTATCTCTCATCAGAAATCATATTCATTTCCTTACCACTTTTTAAGAGAGACTTGCATGAAGCAGGGTAATTGCTGTTTTACACCACTTTCAGTACTGTCAGATAAAAAGAGATAATAAACGCATTTTCCTCCTCTCTTCTTTATTCCCTGACTCACTCTTCCTTGCTGTCTCCTGCACTCTGACACTCCATCTTTTGCAACCAATTTTCACTCCCTTCACTGATTATTTTTAGCTTGTGCTACTGAATCTGTCCTTCCTTCTCTTTTTTGCACTGTCCTTTACCCTCTATCTCACTCTACGTAGTCACTGGCTCCTTTTCTGTCCTTAGCCGTCCTTCCCTCCTCTTATCTCTGCTTTATCCCTACACTGCACAGAAGTACAAGTCTTTTCCTAGCTCCTTCTTCTTAGGCCCTTCTAGTAGATGCCCTTAAAAATGAAAGATGCACATAATTATCTGAGCAAATTAAGAAAACAACCTAGGACACTCTTGGCAGGTGCACCTCATGGGCAGGAGTCACCTCCTCTCATTCAGTAGTGTGCTGAACACTGCAGAGTGACCCAGGTGTGGGAGACACTTCAAGGCCTGCCACTTTCCCACTACTTCATGTGCATTTGTAATACCATAAGATGTCAGCTAATCCACCTGACTAGAAAGCAGGGTCTTTACAGTGCTCAGGTAAACCTCTCCTTGAAGCAAAAAGCAAGAATTTCATTTCTGTTTTGGAACATTTCTTGCTTTGCATTATTAATAACATTTGGCATGCTATAGCCCTCAGGTAACTAATCCTTACAACCACTTCTCATCTCCAGCCTGTCAGGTAGGGAAGTGTTATCATTTCAATTTCAGCATTACAGACACCCAGAGATAGCAACTGAGCTGGTAAAAACCACTGGAAGAGCAAAGTCAGAGCCAGGGAAGAAGCCAGAAATGCCTACTTCCCAAAACCATTATTCCATCCTGCTCTCTGGGGAAGAAGGTGGCACTAATAGCATCTCATTAGCATACGTGTAGGAAAGCTCAGTGGGAGGTATGGTGTGCTATACTCCCTAGGGGAAAGGCAAGAAGGTGACCTAGAAGAGGGATTTAAAGGCTCTGACAGGCCTGATATATAGCCATCTAGAAACAGCCTAATTGGAGAAGAAGGCTTCAGGGTAAATCCATCCCAGGGATAGGGAGAAGCTGAAACTCACCATTAAACTCAGAAACACCGGAGCATCACTCAAGGGTGGCAGAGGCAGCAGGGGACAGCTCCTGGTGTTTGGGAGCTCCTCAGTGCTGCCACAGCACCTCAGGGAGGCACTTCTGCTGCCCCAGGTGCAAGGTGATGCTTCCAATGGGTTTTTCACTATGCTGTACCTCGTGGAATGAATAGAATTCATGCTGCTCAGGGGATCCAGCACTGTACCCCACCATACAATGCACACATCATCCTGGATTCAGGGTAGTGCTGTATTATCTTGACCACCTTAGAACAAAATCCCAGAAAAAGGCACAAAAATAAATCTGAAACAAAATCTGTGCAGCCCCTCTCAGCTCTTCAGAGCATCTAGTTGTTCATACATGCTATTACAGCTTGCTGGGAAGTATGTAAAAAAAATTATGTTTTAAAGTGGGAGCCTTTTAACTCAGCATCACTCAGAAATTATAAAAAAATTTCTGTTGAAACATCTTTTTAAATAGATAGATTTTTGACAAAAAGATGTGGAAAGCATTCTCTTTCCTCGAGGAAAAAAAAATGTTTTTATTGGAGAAATAAATGCTGAAGACTTTTCAGCATCTATCTGACGTTTGGAAAGTTTTAGGAGTCTGTAATTATAAAAGAGCAAGACACAAAAGCGTTTTGCCTGCACACTATAAAAGAATTGCTGGGAAACACCAAAAAGCTCTTTTTCTATCTTTCTTTCTTTTTTTTTGGTCAGGACTTTTAATGAAAAAACATTCTCCAATCACTCTTATTATTCAGAGTTGGAGCAGTTATAACTTGATTCATTTAAACAAGCAGCTCCAGTTCATGCTTTCTCTCGTACGTGATGTTTGCATGAATAAAACAAGTGGGTAGTATAACAAGTTCTGTTCCACTACGCTAACACAAAAATGAATAAACTGAAATCTGCCTTGCACATCAAAGCAACTATGAGCTAATCTATTTCTGATAACTTTCCTTCATATCTTCCTGCAAAAAGCACCCACCTTGTATTTCTGAACAAAGGTTTGATTTAAAGGATTTTGCAATTGGATTGTATTTTAAGTACATTCAATAGGAAAACCAAAGCAAGTAGAGAACACTGCTGCTCTTTCCACAGATCTCTTCTGTCTACAGATTCCTTCTCTACAGCTCTTTCATCCCCTATCTCATTGCTAACAACCTGTGTGGAACTGAGGAACAAAACCCTGGTATCAGGTTTTTTATGAATAATAAGGGTTTGTTTAAAAAAGGTAATCTTAGAGGTGCATTTCACACAAAATCAGCTTGAATATCGAATTTAGAAAGCTGGGGCAGGAGAATTTTTCTATTGAAGTGTATTTATTAATAATTGTTTTCTTCTCCTTGCTAATGTAGTGCTTCTAGAAGTTGCCAGATTGCAAGCTCTAGAGGCACAAGTCCAATTTATTCACAAAATAGGTCAAAAATAGTCATTGAAGCAAGCACTTTCCCACACACACATCTCAGCCAAGAACGCACTGGAGTTTGTGCGGATTCAGTGGTGCCAGTCTTCTGTGCTCAGCTGCTAGCAAAGATTTGCTCTGTTTAATTGTGCTGTGGACATCTCCCTCCTGTGAACTATATCAGCATGTCAAATCTTTAAAGAGGCATCATATTGTAAATGCTTTTCATCAATTTTTGACCTGATGATTTACCTTGAGGCTCTACTTCCCCTATGAACATAAAGGTACCAGTCTTTCACCCTTCACAATTCCAAAGCTGTCAGCAGTTTCTGAGTTGTTGGAGGTTTTGCACAAAAGAGGTGTACATAGAAAAAAAGAAGATATCCTACTGCTCTTTCTAGTGCTCACACCTTTAAAAAGCAGAAGAAATAGTATGGTCATCTAGGAACCCAAGTTTCTCCGTAAGAATTCTTAAGCATTAGTAGCATCCTCTGCAGCTGACAGAGACAACCTTCATTAAAAGATATTCACTTCCATCAGTCCTCAAAACTATTCTGGCTCAACACAAAATTACCACCCTGCTCATCCAGCATTCCACACTCACCTGCTCTGTCTCTTTCATAAACATGTACTGACATTCAACAACTGTAAATTTGGCTTGGCTGTGAAATCACAGCAAGAAACATTAAAGTGTAGAGGGAAAGAAGGCAGTTCTGTGCTTAAAAAGCCTACCTGAAAAAAAATACTGGCAATAAGGAAATTAAAAGGGAAGTGATAACGTACCAGAAACTGTACCATCCTTCAAAGAGTACATGTGTCAAAATCGGAAGCACTTTCTCTACCGAGATCACGTCAGTAACAACACCCTCATCTGTACCACGACAAAAATGTAAAGCCTTTCTGCCTCCTGTGAGGCAACCCGGGCCTCAGCTGGCTTGCAGGGAGCAAGGCAGGGATTACAGAGCAGCACAGGACCACACCGTGCTGCTCTCCTCCCCTCCTTGGTGAGCTGTCAGTTTTCAAAGGTTGATGAAAAGCCAGAAGAATCTCTCGTGTTATTATAAAGGCCCAGAAAGAGTTTACAATGAATAGGCTTGAATGAGGCATATAACTTGATATTTTAAAGCAATTCCGTGAACATGTCTTTTTTAACAGCACTAACCAGAACACCTGCCAAAAACTTTCAGACAGATGAGATGCTTTCTAGCTGCAAACAAGTAAAAAGATGGATGGTGCCCTTCATGACATGATACTTTTAGTCCTTAAGCAGTTCTTCCAGTACTGCTGACTCATAATTTAAAAGCCTCAAAAAGTGCAGCCATTCCAGTATCCTGCACCCAAGTACTCATTAGCCAAATCCAATACGCATGGCATATGCATGCCCTTGCCTGTTTCCACCAGCCAAATTGTATTTTAAGAGATTTAAAAACAACCTGGGGATGGGGGGGCAGGGGGGGGGATAAACCTGATTTTCATGAAACATTTTTAATATACCCACACATGGTGGGTGCCTCATACCTACCACTCAGGTGGTGCAGTTTTATTACCAGTTCTCTTTCCCAGCTTGCTAAAAAATACTGTGTAAATACTCCTCCCTTCTGAAATCTGCTGAGGAGAGGGCTAAAGCTGCAACAGTATATAAAAATTCAGCTCAAGCCTGCTCTTTGTATTTCAAGAAAAGGCTCAGGAGCCCTCTTCAGAACCCAGTTTCTGGGGTTTATCTCAAAGTTATCCCAAGCCCACTCCCTCTCTAAAACTCTCCCCCTTTCACAGGCCAGTAGACTCAGATAACCTTTCCTAGCAGTGTAAATACTTGCAAAACATACAGGATGACGATAAAAAACATTGCCAAGTAACTGTTGTTGTGTAGTTTAGCGTGGGTGAAAATTTGCTGTACTGAAGTCCCCAGTTTATTTACACAGCAGAAAGAGCTCCCGGGGTGGCAGCTTGCAAGCACAGTTAAAATGAACAAGAACTCATCTCAGCTGTGACCAGGAGGGAGCTTACCTGCCAGACTGAGACCAGCACAGTCTCCTGATTGATTCAGCTCTTGGCCTCCCTTCTCAGGCTGCTACAAGGTGCCAACTGCACAGGTAGCTGTGTGAAACAGTTGTGAAGCTCACAGAAAGGGCAGGGAGAGCGCCTGTCTCTCCACGCTGAGGCACTTGCTCTTCCTGTCTGAGCACAGGCTAAAACTAAGATGTGTTCTCACCAAGAGCATGTCTACATCAATCTTAAGACACTCATTTAAGGGCACTACAACTTGAGTAGACAGAGAAATTGTGTAAGGTGTCAACACACATGTGATGAAAGTTGGAAATACCATCCATGTCTCAGAATATCCACTTGCATTGACTTCCCCAGTTCTCGGTGCAGAAAACAGTGTTTATAGTTAGCATTAATAGCAACCAAATGTTTATATTCACCTCTTGCATACATGAGACTTACAGGGAACATGATTTGCCCTCAGTCTCACATATATGCAAGTGTGTGTGCGCTACAGATACAAGGGAGACAGTAAGCTAGAGTAACTGCAAAGAGACAGATTCTATCAGGAATGAAAACATGAGGCTGTAGTCCTTGGAGCAGGAGGAGCATTTATTATCTGCACTTCAACTTGGGCAATCACACCACATGGAAGGAAAAGGTTGGTGCCTTTGAGTTCTTGCTTGAAGCAACAGAAAAACAGCAATAGTCCTGTGATGAGCAGAGCACTGAGGACCAAACATCGAAAATGCTCATGGAATGACTGTCATCCCTCAGACTAGAGGAGATTTAGGACCCAAGAGGATCTGCTACAGCAGAAGTGCAAGAAGAGAGGCAGCCTCGATCTGCATGGAATAGTTTAGGTAGGCTCAGTGAGAGAAACAAACCCCTCATCTGGAAGCTGGGACATGAACTGTGAGAAGAAAAACCCAAGTTAATATTCTTAGATATCAGTATGGTTCTGCTCTCACTGCCCTGTGAGAAACCACATGAAAATACTTGTAGGATGAAAAAGGGAGTACTGAACAAAAAAAACCCCGTGGTTCTCCTGTAGAATATTTATGGCATAGGAAAAGGTAGACAACTGCAACTTAAGGAGATCACTGAGAACTGGAGAAGGGTTTATCCAGACATTGTAAGGCTCTTGTCACTGTGAGAGAGGCAACATCAGCCTGTGCCCAGAACCCCTGAGATTGTAGCTAAAAATTTCTGCCTGAATAGACCAGAAATGCCTCAGCCAGACTGTTTTGTAAGAACACTCCAGCCCCCACACACACTTCCAAACTTGAACTGATATGTGTGGATAAGGCGCTATACTTCTAAATTTATCTCTAGCCACATAACTAATTCCAAATAAAACACCTTTGATATTTTGTACAAGCAGTCTGCTTAAATCAAGTGTCCTGAAGAAACCCCTGACTACAGATTAATCCCATGGGCACTCCCTGGCTACGAGTTGTTGGTTTTTATGCTTATGCATTCTTCATGGAATGCTAATGTAAAACAAGATCTGTCTTCATTTACCAAAGGGTTAACAAAAATTCCAATAATGAAATTAGCAGCAATCAGCTAAGGAGATGCCCAGTGCCAAGTCTTGTACACATCAATTCCTTTTCTCCTCCGGGATAATGGATCAGGCAAGAAAACTTCCAGCTGCCCCCTGCAGGGCTGTGGCAGGCACGAATGTGTATGTGCACTGCCTCATCTCTCTCCTTCCATCCACAGCTTGACTCCAGCTCTGTGTGGCAGATTTGACATCACATAAAATGAGCCAATTCCCTTCTGGTTTTCCCCGCCCTCTCCAGGGCTGAACCCGGCCTAATAGGACAAAAGCAGCAAGTGGGTAGAAAGTAAGACCTAAAATGTTTTTAAAAATCCAAATACATACTCATCCCAAAAAATTAGAAGTTAAATGTGAGGTCAGGAGAGTGCCCAGAATATCATTCAAAATCCTCCCAAACTCTCTGACAAATGCTTTCTTTCCAGCATTACCAACAGGGGAAACTACTGGGACAGGCTCTCTCCAATGGTCACTGTTCTTTCTAACCAAGAAGAACATCCCTCCCCTCTCCATATGTTAAAATGGCAATTAAGACCCTTGAGGTGGCAATAACCACAAGGTTAGATCAGCCACAGAAGCTTCTCCTACACCCTTTGGATGATGGATAATCTGTCTTGTCTTGATTCTTATTAAAAGCATGTTATAAATTGGGAAACAGAGCTTTCAAGAGAGTCACGTCCATGTTGGAGAGACATCCCTGACAAGAACAGAGCACAGCACTTAGTGAATAACATCACCAAGATGTTCTTGGTCAACAATTAAGGGAATTGTGCTGCATCCTGAGCAATCACGCTCAAATATATCAGCCTATTTAGGGCAGAGCAGGATGCAGTCCCAGAGGAGGAAGGCAGCTGCTTCTGTCCCCGGAGAAGGAAACACATGAGGTTTTTTCCAACCAGAGATCCATGGCTCACTGCTGCTGAGGGCTTCCCAAAGACATACTGCATCAGCACATTCACCCATCAGTTTGGTTCTGCTACTGCCCAAAATAGTAGTGTTTATTTGTGAGCAGCCACAGCTGGAACCAGGGGTATTTGCAAAGCTTGTGACATTATGTCATAATCCTGGCAGCGAAAAGCATCCACAGTGATTATGAAAATAATTTAGGTTTGTGAAGTACATTTATAAAGCACAGTACATGCTATTTGTTTTGCACTTGGGAGTGTATGTTTGTTACTGAAAATATGACAGCGAAAAATTCTTTGTTGAATTCAGCATTTACAAGATTTGAATTTTATATCAAATGCTTATACTACAAGGATTTTGAAATTTGCAAGAATCAACAGCAATAATCAATACTAGCTGACAACATCCACCTTGCCACATACTTAAAGCATGTTGAGAAAGTGAAGCCTTAAATTTGTCCCTGAGGGAGTGTGAGGTGACACAAGACACACCAACAGCAGTTAGTAACAGCAAACTAACTCAATCTTTGTCGTCAATATTTTTAATGTAAACTGAAAAATACAAGATTTTTCAATATTAACTGCATCAAAACAGTAGTGCAAGAGCATAAAGAGTGAATTATCTGTGCATTACTATTAATAAATAAATTCTATGCACTGTTAATAAATATGCTAATAGCATTCAGCTCATAATGCTGATATTCCTCAGATACTAGAGCTGTGTGACAGCTGTGTCTGAATTTTATTCTGTGATTCAGCTAGAATAATAACTAACTAGTTATTTTCTTCTCTTTTGTAAGAAGAATGTAATAAAAGATATCCCTGTGATAAAACTAGCACAAGGTTAAGGAAATGACATCGAAAGATTACAAAAGTAA
The DNA here is from genome assembly GCA_013398015.1 of Oreocharis arfaki. Taxonomy (NCBI): domain Eukaryota; kingdom Metazoa; phylum Chordata; class Aves; order Passeriformes; family Paramythiidae; genus Oreocharis; species Oreocharis arfaki. Next base: position 669,041 of record VZRR01002745.1, read on the forward strand.
TTCCATAATGCAGATAGCCCCTCATTGCTAGGTTTTGTGGCAAGCACACTTTGAAAGCTCTCAACAGTTAACACACCTCTAAAAAACTGAGGTTCATGAACTCAGACAAATTTTCCTAGCCAAGAAATAATTTGAACAAAATTAAAATTCAAACCCTGGCTTGCTGTACCACCTGCTCTGTTGTGACACTGCAGTAGTGGAGTTTCTGCAGCTCTAAAGACAGAGTTGTGCAGTCAGAGTCTGAGAGCTGCCAAAGCAGCACAGGAAGGACCTGAGCAGCCCCAGGCAGGAGCATGGACAGAGCAACTGCTGCCCACAGGATCCTGAGGCTGACAGCAAGGGGATGGGGCTGGCATTATATTGTGCGCAACATTACAGGAGAAGATTTTGAACATCTAATCAAACTATTGAAGAGCAAACCTGCCACAGGAGCTCAGCAATTAAAAAACCACCAGTCAAATTCTGCTGATTTTGGCTGGGATTGAGCTAATTTTCTCCATAGTAGCTATTACGTTGTTTTGTTTTGGATTTGTGCTGGAAACAGCATTGATAACACAAGGATGTTTTAGTTACTGCAGCGCTTAAACAGCTCCTTTTTCACTCCTCACACCACCTCTCACCAGTGGGTGGGCTGGGGGTGCACAAGAAGCTGGAAGGGAACACAGCTGGGAGGGGACACAGCCAGGAGTGCTCGCTCCAAGTGACCCAATGAGTCCTGTTCCCTCCCAAAGACATCAGGGGCTCATGTTGGGCAAATGCATTGACAGCACCTCCTGAAAAACGCCCCAGCCCACATGCTGCAAGTTCATCCACATAACATTAGTTCACAGGAACTGCCCTATTACTATTTCTAGTAGCAAACTGCTGACCCTGTCTCCCTTAGGAGACTTCCTTCAGCTGAAAAATTCTCTTACCTGATGGATGGATAAATACCCAATACCCAAATGACAGCAGGCTGATAAAGCCAATAAAAGCACAGAAACAGGACAGTCAGGAAGCCCTAGAATAAGAGAATTTAATAACCATACTGTCTCTTATAGGAAGCATCCACAATGACTTTTTGAGGGAATGATTTTAGAATCTGGCTGCTGTGACTTTCACATGGTAACTTCTAAATCCTATTAAGGATTTTGTTTGTTTCTTTAATTGCTATGGATTAGAAGTAAATAATAGGAAAAAACCTGAGTACTGGTTCATGATAGAGCTTGGAGAAAAGACAGCAGATGACTATGATTTCTTTGTAAATTTATAAATTTGAAAATTCAACTCATTGCAAGTATATACTATTTTGTGTAATTACAGTCCTCAATCTTCTTGTGAAAGACAAGCTGTTTTTCCTATGTTTGGTCTACAGGGAGTTCTGAAAATAGGCAGTCATCTTTTTCTAAAAATTCTGGATTATCCCAGATTTCTCTAACATGCTCTCAAAAAAATGAAACTCAAGAATAACATTTTTGTACAATGGTGTGTCTTGATGATGACACTGTCAAACATTTTGCTGGGCACATAAAACATCCGTGCAAACCCAAGCCAGTAAAGTCTACATTGCCTGAATGAACAAGACTTTGCCTGCAGTACAATCATGTTCCATTTGCAGCTAGACTGGAGTTTTGTATTACCCAGTTTGAAACAGGCCCCTGCTAGTAATGGTGGTGATCTAGAGGGGGCTGTTTCAGGACTGACAGTGGGGAAAAGGGACAACAGTATATTGCATGGCCCAATAGGAAGTACTAAGCTAGTCCTGCTACACTGGCTAAGAGCTGATACCAGGCAGGCTGCTAGCTGGAGTAGCAGTCACATCCTCCAGCAGCAACTGCTGTCACCAAATGTTGTTCCCAGTCTCCCCATAATCCCTGCTATGGGCCACCACAATACTGCAAAGCCTTAGAATCATAGCACAATTTGGGTTGGAAGGCTGAAACTCATCTCTGAACTTCATTAAATCCAATCCCGCTTCCACTACATCAGGTTGCTGAGTGCCCTGTCCCACCCAGCCATGAAAGTTTCCAGGAATGAGGCATCACCACCACTCCGGGCAGATCTGTGCCAGTGTTTTACCACCCTCACTGTAAAAGGCTTTCTTATATCTATAGCTAGTCTAAATTGACACTGTGTAATTTAAAACCATTACCCCTTGTGCTATCCTAACAGGACCTACTAAAAAGGTTGTCACCCTCCTTAAAAGCCCCCTTTAAGAACTGAAAGGCTGCAATAACGTCTCTCCAAAGCCTTCTCCTCTCCAGGCTGAACAACCCCAGCTATCTCAGCCTGTCTTAGCAGATAAGGTGTTCCATCTCTTTAACCGCCTTTGTGACCCTCTGGACTGACTCCAACAGGTCCTTGCTGTGCTGAGAAACCCAGAACTGGATGCAGTATTTCAGGTTGTCCCCCATATCCCTCTGTGAGACACACTAGCAAGCAAATACAGAAGGGTCTATGTGCTCCTAGTTGAACATTCTCTGCCCTGGTCCAGCTGGCAGTTTAAATGGTTTGTACCAAGAATTATGTTGAGCTCTTTGCCCGTTCATCTGGCTGAGAAGTCATCTTTGCCACCTCTCACCTCCCTGAGATCAAAGGAATTTCAGTCTCTTCTCTATGCATTTACAGTCACCACAGGCAAAGGCAAGGAAATGAACCCTCAATCTGAAATACCATTGTGCAAATAACTAAAAATTCTCTCATGTAGAGGTACCTAGCACCAGCCTCATTGCTACAGAAAAAAACCCAAAATCAGGCAAAGACAAATCAGATGGGAAATCATCCCACAGGTATATAGAGAAAAAACAGAGATATGAATCTCTCAATAATTTAAAGTCAGAAAGAATAAAATATTTTTGCATTTGGGAAGGATGAGGGAAGAAAAAAGCAGGAATTGTGAAGAAACAACTCAAAATATTTATTGAAATGTGGGAGGGAAAGGGAATTCTAACTAATGAATGACCCACTCCCCCAGACTGATACTTGGGCTCATGCTGCAAGATCATTATTTCAAATAGCATTCCTGAAGGACTCGAGGTTTGCAATGCAAGATGCAGATGTAGCCGTAATTATGAATACTCATCTCAAGGCAAACTTAGCATTCAGGAGGTCCTTTGACTTATGCTGCCATTTGCCACAAGCCTCTCAAAGCCAGTTCGACCACCGGAATTGCCCACAAAGTTTACACCCATCACGTTTCGTGCTGGTTCATCTGCTCTGGGAACAAAACATGGAATTCTCAAAATTCACTTGTAGCTTTCAGGGTCATTTGGGATCCCAAGCAGCTCAGTTGCTTTTAGAAATCAACACAGTATGGTAATTTACTTCAGAACTATAGTCCTCTTGCTTTTGGAACACCAATAGTCACTGTACATGTGGAGGAAGCTTTCCACACACAGCAAAAAATATCCAGTACTATGGTGCAATTTTGTGCACAGCTTTTCTCCATGAGCTGGTTCCCAGCCAAAATTCTTTCCTCCACCAAGAAAGCAGCATTTTCACTAGAAATCTTAGATCTAACTAACACAGAAATAACAAATACAACCAAATCTGCTGAAGAGACACCTTTGCTGGGTAACTGCCTATACTAGAAGGCAATGTTGCACATAACCATAGCCTGACGCTGACAATCTTTTTCAGTCTCCTGAGGAATGCTGAGCGCTTCCCACCGGCCATCAGGCCCTTTCAAGCATATTTAATGTCAGACACCTCAAAATCAGGTACCCCAAATCACTTCCCTCTGAAAAAAACCATGCTTTTATAAGTAACTATCTCATTGATGTCACAGCTATGCTCAGACAGAACTGCTTTCTATCAAAGCTGAGAGGCACAGCTTTCTCTGTTTGCTTTTCAATGGCTGCCTAAAGGTCACATTCTTCTCTACAGCCACTAATTCTGCATGTGCAACAGAGGGTATAAAATATGTTTATGAGGTTTTGGTCTCTTCCTTGTAAATATAGCCTGGAATTCTAGTACATGCACCAGCATTGGCACTGAAGAGCTCAAGGACTTGGGAAAAATAACATCCTGCTCTCTTCTCACTTCAAGGCCCAGGGCTCACCAAAAGGTAATGACTTAGAAATGGATGGAAAGCAACGCCAGTGCCACAGACAAAAGGATTTACAAAAGAATTAATAAATGACTACCACTTCTCTTGCCTCAGGACTTTTCTGGGTAAATTATTATTCTTTAAAGCAGTGCACTGTGAGTAAGCTGCCTGACTCCCATTAACATTAGTAGCAGTGGCATAGCATAAGCTTTATGTGCCAGTTCTGAAGATTAATCACAAAGTTGTATCTGTAGGGCACTCGCTTTGAACTCAGCAAATCTGCAACAGAACAACTTTTCTCTGTCAGACTCTTCTTTGAAGAAAAATCACAAGGAAGTGGGTGGGCTGCCGGCTAAACCACTTCTTAACCCACCAGCACTGCCCCCATAACTCCAACAAAACACTAAAGCAACAAGTGAAAACGTTAAATAGCTGCATTTGCTCTCTCTCTGCCTTTCCAGTAATGTTAGCCAAGGTAGGGGAGCAAGAAGGGATCCTTTTCTTGAGCAGGAAGAAAAAAGGATAAAAGAAATCACACAAAATTAATGCACTAAATGCACCATCAAGATGAGGCTGGGGTTTTTTAATACAGGATGAAAGCTGGAACACTTGAGAATAATTTCCATGTATGGATTTGGAAATCTAAAAATAGCACCTCATTTAATGAAAAAAAAAGACAATAACTGACCCTAAAATAGATGGTGATGAATACACGCAACATCAATTTTTCTCTATTTTCTCTTCCTTTCTGTGCTTGCTGGCACCTTTTCCACAACCCACCCCTTGTCATTTCCCTAAAGAGGGAGGAGAGACAATCATTTCTGAGCAGCCTCAGAGCAGCTTTAGCAGAGCAGGGCAGCCACGATGGATAAGGCTTCACAGGAGAGCAGCTCCATCAACTCTGTTCTTGTTATTGTTTGCCTGAGGTGCTGGGATTTTGTCTCACTTCATGCTACACTGACAAATATCCACCTCCTCTGGTTTCCATGTGATGTTGCTCCAGAAGCTTTCAGACTTCCCCTTTCTGCAGCTCTTCTGTTCTCCTTTCAGCAGCAGTACCATCTCCCTGGCACAAGCATTTGGTTTGGCAAAACCCCCAAAATGACCCACACAGAGGCACTATCAGGTAAAAGGGGAGTACAGGAATGCAGCCAGCCCTCAAACCTCAGCCTTCCCATCCCAGGGGCTGGGGAAAGGCCCAAGGCCCCTCTGCATCACTACCTTCAGCCCACTGCTTGGGCAGGTCATATCCCTTCAGCTTACAGAAAGCCAAAATCACTGATGTTATGCTAATGTCATTTTTCCCTCTTCAGAACTGAAGACGACCTCCTCCATAAAGCTCTTGCTCTCCAGTAAAATCTACTGGTGCAACAAGTTCTTGGGACCATCTCTCTCAGGCCCAACTACAACACATTTGCATTGGGGCCAAAGTGCTTTTAGAGAGCTCTAAGAAGAGAAGCATATAAACCCACCACACAGACTCTCTGCCACCAAACCAGTAGCTGGACAAAGCTGAGAATCTGAAGAACCATGACTAAAACTCATACCTTACTTACAGTGCTGAACTCCTCCAGCAAAGCACAGCGCTGAAGCAAGACGCATTCTGACCTGAGTGCAGCCCTGGGAGCCAAGCTGCATGGCTGCAGCTGCAATAGTGCTACATTTTGGGAATGGCAGGGCAATACTGCAGGAGAAGGCTCAAGACACAGCAGAAAAGCTGTCTGAAGTCAAGAGAGAGCACTGCACCAACAAGGGATCAACTCTTGCTAGAGCAACAGTTTGTATACTGGTAAGCACAGTGGCGTGGCTGTAACTGGGAAACATGCCCAGTAATTGCCTGCAGTACGCCTGGCTTTAGCTGCTGCTCTCAGGTCTCTTGCTTTCATGAGCAATACAACAGTTCAGCCTTCCCCCACCCATATCCCCAAATAAAGAGAAAACTCATCTTATGAACCAATGTTCTGTTCCTTCTGCCTGTTCATTCACACTAGAGGCCCACCTGAGCAGCTAGGTCCAAACACACCTCACTTACTTTTACTGACAATGCCAGCATTGTAGGAAGAGAAACAAAACAGAAAATTCAGGACAACTGAAATATCTGTGTTCCACTCCTTCATTAAAAAAAAAAAATCTGATTCAAGTATCAGCTACCCATATTTACTAGCAGCAATATTTCACTTACACTACTTTCTATCCCGTGCCATTTGTTGCATATCCACCCCGACATTCACATTCAGCTGGGTATGAGATGGGTATATACAGCAGTGTCTACAATAAAGTTGTTATAATGTGGTGCATTAAGTAGCCAGAACAACAACCAAAACAACTATTTTCATGACCCTTCTATGTACTGACAGACACTTTAAAAATACTTCACCAAGACCTCTCTTTTGATACTTGACAACAGGGGGCAAGACTTTCATTATACAGCACTTGGTCAGGAAACAAAACAGTGATTCTCACACTCTGCCCTCAAACCATGCCCATAAGGCTTGTCAGGGTAAATGCACTGGTGTGACAACATCGCACGTGGTTGATTGAATGTTCTAATGACACCCAAATGAACTCATCATCACACTTCCCAGCCTTCTCAGTAAGTCAGGGAACCAGATGTGCTGTATTACTGGACAGCTACATGTGATCTGGTACCAGTGAACCCGATAGATGTGGACTAATGCCAAGTATAGCCCCATCTCCACATCACCTGCAGCTCTGCCCTGGATGCTGTGGCCTCAGACACACATGCCCAAAGCATCGCAGCCAGTGTCATGGACTGGTCAATAACGAAATAACAAACCTAGCTCTAGCCAAATAGTTTGGCCAGAATTTATCACACTCGTGCCTCAAGGCACATTTACGTGTTGTGTAATCCTCAAGTCTGTGCAAACAGGCCCCATTGCTCTGATAGGGTCAGTATAAATAATGTGCAGGCAAGAGCTCTCTTCTATGTTCCTTGGTACTCTGGTTTCAGGAGCTGCTTGCTAGCTCTCAGCTGGCAGGTGTTAAGAAAAGGTAAAAACACAATTTTAATAGCTGGTTTTGTTTTGTCATTCAGTTGAAATTAAGAGATTGATCTCTATTGATTGGTGGAAAGGCTCCATCTTTCTGTTGCTTATCAGAGTTGTGCCAGGAGCTTGACACACACAAACAGAAGTAAATTTCAAAAAGTAGTGAGTGAGCAATGGCAAGCTCACGCCAGTCTCATTCACCATCAGACTTTGCTGCAAAAGGAAAGTGACAGAGGCAACAGCTTCTGGTTACTGTCTCTGCACTGCCAGCAGTGTCAGGAATTTGTTTGATTATCACAAAAATCTAATGCATCCACATCGATGAATAATAAACAGAGGAGAGAAGTTCTCTCTATACACAGAAGAGCATCTAGGCATCACATTTTTATTTCCCCCAGTAGCTTTTCCATTACGCTCTGTTTTCTCTTTTAGCTTCTCCCCAGGTGTTTACACACATCACCGTGGCTCCCTTATTCATATTCTTAAAGGCACCACTAAAAGCTCATCCAATTGCATTCTCAACTCTCAGAAGGAAAAACAAAGCAAAAGACACACAGAGCCTCCCAGGCATACAAAGAGTTCCTCTCCGCACTCACCACTCCCCAAGGCTGTAAGATTCCTGCTCCTACACCAGGGAATGTTTTCTCTACTCCTGCCTACAGCACAGGAATAAAAGCCTTGGAAAGCAGCAGTGTCCCTCCAACTGCCAACCACACCACTAAACAGCCCAACCAGATGTTTTTCCCTTTCTATCAACATCAAAATGAAGGCAGCTGTTGAAGCAGCTGGCTTACTGTCCCAAACTAGTTCCCCTCAATCCCACCAAAACGAGATTGCTGTGTGGACCAGAGCCCTCTGCAGATAACTTGGGGCCACATTAGCATCCTGTCCATATCCTCCTTGACTGAGGCTCCTTCTGCCAACTTCATAGGCAAGTTTGCAATTCCTACAGGCCATCACTGCCTGGGGATTGGCTCTCCATGGTCTCCCTCCCAGCTAATGCATCTTCTGGGGACTGTACCAGCAGATTTAGGAGCCCCCTAGACCTTACTACCAGGTCTTATCCCTACAACGATATTTACTATGCTTTCTCTAAGCATTGCTTTAGTACAGCAACAGATCAACTCATCTGCTCTATGAGGAAAGGACAGGAAAACACTCATCATGAATCCAACAAGCCAATGACAAAAGACCTCTCTTCTCTGGCTAGTAAAATACTAAGGCTCCCCCAGTTGTGATAAACCACAAATATCCTTACCTTGCACTTGTCATCTGACTGCCAAAAAATGGGGATTCATTTACCTCTGGAACTCTGCTCTTACTTGCATAGAGGATTGGTTCCCATTGAAAGCCCATGCCAGAACTGTTAATCAGAGAATCCTATGAACTAGCAGCCAAAGAGATACATCAAATGATCTGATCCATCCATGCATCACACAGATTTTCAAAGTGCTCCTGCCTGTGCAACCCTTTGTCTTGTCAAAAAGCTTCACCTAGCAGAGCTGTCAACTCAGCTTTTCAGAGAACCACTGATCCCTCCTGGAAAACTGGGCAGACCACTCTGAAATACTAATCCTATGGCTATACCGAGGGGGTTTTTCTTGCACTTCTCTGCCTGGTTCTTTGTTACAAAAGCCTTTCATTCTCAATTCCTTCCACATGAACTATCTGGTCCTCCGTGGAAGTGATGAGACCACAGACTTTTCTGCTTCGTCAACTGAAGTCAGTACAGAGAAGTGGTGCCCCAGCAAAGGGTTACGTGTCAGAGCCAAGGCTTATTTACTGAATAAAAACCCTGCTTTCATGTAAAGACCTAAACATCAGTGAAATACAGCAGAAACAATCAACACACAGGTGCTGGTACAATGAGTTATACAAGGGATGAAGATATTCCTGAAGCAAACTGAAGACCAGTTCAGCCTACATTTATGTGGAATAAATCACAAGTAGCTCTAATGCACCCTCTGGCAGCAGATGGTTCACAGCCAGTAATCATGGTCAGGACTATCTTTGTCAATTAATCATTTCCTGATCCATGTCATTTTGAGACGAGAAGCAGAGCTGGCTGTGGCCAATCTACTGGCCAAAGAGGATTTGTCACCCATAACAGGTTCTGCCCAGGCCATATGAGGAAGGCCATTTTTACATCACATGGCTACAGTTATCCATTAAGTGTGCATGCCTTTCAGATTTTATGTCTCTGTAATAGGACTGATAATTATTATTTCTCAAAATGCACTAATTTGATTATTTTTCAAATGAAATTATAGTTAAGATTACTTGCAGGTAAAACCAAGCACCAGCATGTTATTTGTGCTGTATCAGTTGCCATAAAATCAGCAAGGACACCAGTGTAGAGTGCAACTTATACATGGCAGAAAATCTACAGCACCTGCACATATTCTAATGGACAACCTTTGATCCTAGTTCCTCACTCCAATATCTGCAAGGACCTGGGGTTTACCAGTTTCTGAGGAATCCCCACTGTTATACCTAATCCCCTAGCAACCTTTGAAGGGGGTTTCCTATATTACTAGGCAAAAATTGATACCAATGTATGTATCCATTTGGATTATGGTTTTGATCAGAGAGCTTTCATTTGAAAATTAATTTTTTTAGAAAAAAAAATTCTTGATTTATGGTTTTGCAAGTCTTTTCTAGGAGATAGGCTGCATAATGCCTGGCACTACAGGACAAAGCATTGTCTAGCACTTACAGCAGTGGGAGTCCAAAGACCTGAGTTCTGTTTCTGGCTCTCCCACTCACTCTCCACATGACATTTAGCAAGTCAATTCACTTCTCTGTAACTCTTTTTGTGGAATGGGTGTACTTGGGTTTATTCCTCCTTTGGCACCCTGTTTAGATCCAAAGGAAACTGAGTGAAAACCATTTACTAAGTGTTTCAAGACACTAGGATGGAAGGTGCACTACACAGCAGCAGCATTAACAGTAAAGTTTAATTGTGGGATCAGTCCAGTTTCATTGAAATGCCAAAAAGTTCCAGATCGCAAGGAGCCCTTTTCTTTTCCTGATATCTCTGGAGTATTTAGCACCCAGATGCTGATTTCACACCCTTTTCATCTTAGAATATCTGTTCTTGCTTCAGTAGAATTATTATTTTGGTATGAATATAAGCCAAACCAAACTCTTAGTCCCCAGCCTATATCTCCCTTCTGATTAGGATCTGTCTCTATATGGATTCATACCTCTACTGACGTCCTCAGGGGAAGGAAAAAGATCAAGCCTTGCCGTGGCAGTTTAACACTTTTCTTCCCTTGGCAACACCATCAGGCGTAAGATCAAGTTATAAGGAATGGCATTACATCATGCTCAAATACATGATTATAACATGCTGCAAAAGGGATTCTACAAGGAAGACTGATTTAGTGTGTGCCTATGATGATGAGTAAAGAGCAGCTGGTACTGAACTAATGCATTGCTGAAGACTGTATCAGATTAAGCCAGTAATTCAGCCACCTCCGTGCCCTCTCCCATAAGACTGGGTTTATTAAAATTTTATGGGAGGAAAGAAAAGACAGGGACCCTGCTGAATTATTTATAACCTTAGTTATGTATGGCAAAGAAGCCCCTCTTAGGTGAGCAACTGATATTCTTCCATTGATTTTCTTCTGAGAATATCTAGGTGAGAATCAAGTTTGGGGGGAAAAAAACCCACCAAATACAAAAGGATGCAAAGGGCAAGACAGAAAAGACAAAGTTGATGAAGGCAGAGATGAGGGAGAGTTTGTATTTATGAAAGAGATATTGATCAATTGCACACACCAGTGGCAGACAGACTCAAATTAGCTGTCATAATTCCAGTGATGCAGAGGGACATGCAGGCTCAAGCGCCATTAAGTATAACCTACATCCAGAGCAGCCAGATGAGATTTGCAAGACTGAACTCTGAATTCCCACAAGAGATACCTGCAGTTGATTTATATTCCTGATTTCTTATTCCCCCACCAACTGTGCAATCAGGTCCTGGAGGTGCGTAGGGAATAATTGAACAGCTAAACTGTGATTCACCCAGCCAATTAAGGAGTCTCGGGATGGGCCCCGAGACAAATCCTTCAGCTTCATCCGGTCTTCTTGGGCCAGAACTACATTCGGCTCTGACAACATGGCCAAAATCATGATGACCCAGTTAACACTAAGAATGAGTATTTAAAGCTGCATTAGGGTTTCTGCACATTAATATTGACACATTCTATATTTTTTTCAAAGCAGGAGGATGTCCTGATAGCACGCGAGGATCAGGTTTATTCTGTAATTCACTGTCCAAAGAGCATGGCTGCAGAACAGTAATTAAAATGGCAACCACTGCCTCGCAGCTATTGACATATAAAACCCACCTTCTTGTTTCAGCCTGCAGCTCCTGTCAGGTCAGAGACAAGTTGTTTGATTCAGTTTCTTGCCCTCTCTCTTGTGCTGGCTGCTACGATGTTTCCTTGTGGATGGTGCATGGCTTTATGAACAAATCACACTAAGCTCATTTCCAAAATGTTCCACTTATGTCTATCTTCTTGTACTGAAGTAAGGAAGCACTTAACTCCTCACTACTAACTCTGTATGTGGCATTTAATCACCTTGAAATATTTAACTACCGGGATTTCATCTCACTAACATTGTGGGGTGGGGCATTGGACTGGGGTATAAACAAACCGGGACATAAATCATCATAAACCAGGCATTAAGTTGGTATATAAATCAAAAATTATAGAAGTCAGATGGATGAGACCCATTAGAGCCTCCTGTTTGTTCTTTCCTCTTCTCTCACCCAAAGAATGCACAAGGCATCATTCTTGATTAGCCAAGAGACAGAAGAACGCCCATCTCTCCCCCTCTGTGTCTCTCAAGAGGGAGCGAAGGGAAACAGAGCTCTGTATGCATATTAATAAAGCTATATTTTGACTGGCTGAATGACTGGAAATTATTAGCAATGGTATGTTTTACCTGTCAACATCTCCACACTGCAACAGGCAAAAAGGCTCTAATACTCCTTTGCAAAAAATCACTATTGAGACTGGAGGGGGTTTGCTCTCAATTTTCCTGAACTCAGAACAGCTCTGTAAATACCTTAAGACTCTCTTCAACAATGGAGATAATAATGTATTTTCTTTCTGTATAACAGTGCGAGACAATACAAAACATCACCTAAGCCACAGTGAATCCAGGCTTCTGCACTTAAAAATATAACTAAAAAAAAACAAAAACAAGAAACCCAAAACTTATCAACATGAAGGTTGTCAAGCCAAGCGTGCCAAAGCTAGGAAATACAAGAATGGGACCCTTTGAAAGGGTCAGTGTGAAAGGTGAGAACACAAGCAACTCCTCAGCAAAGAGCAATCAGAGCAGAGATCAGTTGGCAACACCTCCTCCTCCCTCTCACACAAGCACTTTCCTCTCCCCTTACCCTAAAACTCCTCAGTGATAAGTCCGCCCAAGAAATTTCTTTAGAGGTGGTCCCTAGCTGTGTTTTCCTCATTTACTCTGACTCAGTGTGAGTAGGGTGGCCATTTGAGGTTTAATTACAGAGTATGAAGCTCTTATAGTCACTCTGGAAGTCAATGGGAGCTGTGCTCTGGAAATACCTAAAACTCAAGATTTCTTTATTTCCAACTAGACACCCAAAAAACCCAAACAAGTTATCTTTGATTGTCAGGCCTAAAATGAAAATTATAGCCAACCACAAGAAGTTACTGGATATTGTTATATTTATCTTTACATCCCCTTTTTCAATACAATGACTAGAAATGTGAGAACATCCATGAAGTGGTTAACTCCATCGTAGGATCAGGAGTTGTGTAATCTGCAATTTAAAATGCCAACAGCCATACATTCAGCAATAAAAAAAGAAACCAGAGGCATCATTGAATGGAAACAGAATATCCCAAATGTATGGAACAAGGCAAGAAGATGTGATTACAGTTATTAAAGACTCAATAATGAGTGTGCTTAGAGGAGATAAATTAAGGCCAAGTATGCAGCCCAAACTGGGTCATCTCCTAACTTTACATGTGTGTATTTGCAACGCAAAAATGCTCATTTGATTTTAAGTGAACTTTACCCAACATCAAACTGCAGACCCAGAAATTCTAGTGTGAGGCTTCTTACTGATTCAGAAGAGTGGCAAGAGGTTCATCAGCAGAATAAGACTGTTCTGATTCACCTGTGACCCCCATTGTGTCACAATGGGCTGGGGAAGAACCTGCTGGCTGAGAGAGCAGGATGAAACCTTCCCTCTGCCAGTGCTTCACAGCTGCAGTAGCAGCAGTGTACAGTAAGACCTCTGACTTGTGCACCTTGAAGAGGGCTTTGGAGGGGATCCTTCCCTGTTTGTTCCCCAATTCACTCCAACAACAAAGTTTGACCATTTTTGCCCTTTCTTTCCAAAATTGTTCCAATCCACCACTCCAACATTTTTGCCAATTGCAATGCTTAGTAATCCCTCATTGTACCTCTCCCAACCTCTCCAGCACTGTTTTACCCCTTTCCTTGTCCTCATTTTCTCCCTTTCCAAATCTTGGCCATATGTGCTATTCAGGCACCCCTGTCAGCTCAGGACTGGAGGGTCCTCCCTTACTCCATATCCCTGCTCTTCTGCCTTTAAGAAGCAAATAAAAAGTAGTATGCAGTTGGGAAAGTTATTCATCAGTGGAGGTATTAAGGTCACGGGCATATTAGCAGATCTTAAGATGAAGCCTTGCAGAAGGCAATAAAATCCCTTACAGATTTCAAAATAGGTTAGACTTCAATGCCAGGAAAAAAATTATATCTTAGCTTGAAATAGCAGGATATGAAGAAAACCCTACAGCAGGGAAAGAAGGGGGAAATGAGAAGGTCTGTCACTACCACCTGGTCATTAGCTATGGGAACAATGAATGCAAGGAAGATCCAACAACACAAGACCTCCAGGCATGTGAGCACCTGCTGCCTGACTAACCTCTGGGATGGCTGCCCTGTTTGTTGTAACAACCAATGCATTAAGGAATGACATCATATTGTCAGCCAAATGGCACTGACCAGCAGGACAGGGCCATACTTCAGGGTGTACTTCCATCTGGGGGCCCAGGTAGCTAATTAAAAATGAAACAGGATTTCCTTAGAGAGGCACAAAGGAATGGAAGGAGGCAGGAAAATACAGGAGAGAGGGAAAGAAAGGAGGAAGAAAAGTGGGATGCCACCCATTTACTTCAAACACTTTTCTGTAGTACCCATGAAAAAAATAAAATCAAAACATTTTCTGGGGTCAGCCCTTATTAAAAATGCAACAATTAAATATTTATAGTTGCTTATAAAAGGCAGATGGGGCCGAGTCCATGACCCTGCTGGTGTTATCAAGGCACTGTCAAGCTATCAAATGAGCTTCCGTGCAAATCTCAACTTCATGTTCCATGGAATGAGAAGGCTTGGGAAGTCTGTAGAAATTGGAAGTCTAGACATTACAGAAATTTGAAGTACAGACATTTTCCTGAGTGTTAATTGTCACTGGATATTTTTCCAGTAGTTTTACTGATTATAAGGAAGTATTTGAATGCTTTGTAGGCTCCTGCAAAATTCAGAGCATTAAGGCCAATAAAATCCACTCAGCTTTCAGCATAGATGCTGTATGAATTAAAATATTACCACTCTGTACACCCTGTAGAAATTTTTCATTTCCTCCAATACTTGCTCCTCTCAGAATGTGCCAGGCTATTACTTTTGACTTTAGAATTCATTTTTTATGCAAGCAGCTTTTAGACCACCACAAACACAGGAGTGTTGCACTTACAGAGTGCAGATGAACATTATTCCAATATAAAGCATTATGATTGTTCTGACAATGCAGCTATGGATATGGAGATATTGATACTTTAAATTCACAGCCCGTGTCCCATGGTCCTGCAGTAGAAATGTGGGGGTAGAAGAGAGGCAAAAGAGATCTCACAGTGCCAGGCAAGGAGCATTTTTAAAAAGCCCAGGAAATTCTAAACACTTAGGAAGAATCAGCTACCTGTTTATGAACTGGTCCTCTCTAAAGCAGTCTGGTGACACAGTTTCTAAGCTGTGCAGGAAAAAATCAGTTTCCATAGCAATTCCAGCCACTTCCTGCCCAGATGCAGCACTCTTCACATTCCTGGACACAAAACACAGCTGCTGTGGAAGACAGGCTGAAGAGGCAATGGCAAGCTGGGGAAGAACGGACAGACATTCCCTCTTTTGCAGCAGTGTTAAATCCAAATCACAAAATCAGGTTTGTGACATATAGAGAGGAAGGGAAAATAAAAGACTTATAGACCCAACTATCTACCTCACACAATAGGCTCTGTGAATCAGCAAAACAAAAGCTTTTTAGAGACAAGGAAGAATTTATCTCTTCTGATGTCGAGACTTTCATGCAATATAACAGAAGCCACTGGGAGCTCTGCCAAAGGCTCCGAGTGCCATGCAGCAATTGTCCCATTTTCAGCTACCAAAGCAGGAGAAAGGGAAGAGGCAGTCATTGCACTTGTTCTCTGAGAGAAAAACAAATCTCACTCTTCGAGAACACACACCAGCAACTTGCTTGTTTGCAGCACTTTAAAGCCACAGTAGTTTCTTCATCTGCCTTGGAGAGAAGATGGCTCTTTTACATGAAACAGTTAATCCTCAGAGTACAGCATAAGATGAATATAGAGCCTGGGATGCCTATAGCCTATTAAAAAAAATAGAACAAAACAAACACACCCACACAAAGCCAAACAGGGATGAAAGCAGAATGACCTTACTACAGTCCTTCTGATGGTAAAAAAAAAAAAAAGCATCAACCCAACACATGTTTGTTGTTCTCCAAAGAGTAAAACAGACTGAACACTCCCTGGGGTTTGAGTGCCTTATCCCTCACAGTAGCTTTAAGGAACAGCTCTCTTGGCTCCTGGAAGGTGCTAAACTGAATACAGCACATCCCCTCACTGCCTTGCAAGTACTATAATTCTCATTGCAAGCACAGCCTTTCACCTGCTTTGCTATAATATACAAGATAATGGTTTCCTGAAGATTTTGGGACAAGAAAAAAAAGAATTGACATCAACATAGCTTCCCTTTTATTGTCAGCTTCCTTAAAGCACGAGCACCCAGTTGAAATGCTTATTCTATTATCTGAAAATACGTCTCACCCTTCCCAAAGCCTGCACCATATTCTGCAGCTTGAACCCCTGCCATGAGCACGTTCCCATGTTTTGTGAACACATCTGTAGCATAATGAAAAGTGAACCTACAGGAACAGCATAAAATACATGGAACAATGGGTGAATAAATATAGAACTGCTCACATTTTCTTGGCTTTTTACTGCAATAATACACCTCCATTTCTAAGAGCATCAATGATGCTGGTCTCATTTTTCAGAAAACAGAACTATGGATCAGGTTTTGCACTCAAGGCTAGGGCCAAAGCTGACAAGGTAAATGCCTAATAGTGACTCAGTCATATCATTACACCAGCATCTTCCATAAAGACAGTTACTCATGCTCAAAGTTGTCGGACACAGCTTTCTTTTGCTTCTCCCTTCCCCTCCCATCTCATATAGATACTTGTTTTGTCTAATTAGATGAACATTCATCTCCTGACAGGCAAGAGCTGACAATACTACAATCATCCTTCCCTCCATCCCTGTTTAACCAGAGATAGTTGAGAGGAAGTGATTGCAGACAAGTCAAGTCCTATTTCCCTAGCTCATATTGCCATAGGCAATCGATTTGGAGCAAAGGTTCCATCTTGAAAATGTCAAACCGAATGAAAAAATGATAAAATCAAAAATTGTATAGTCTGCTCCAACCATTCCTCTAGGACCAGCTGCTCTCTCTTGTTCTTCTAGCATAGCTAACAGCACAGCTAGAGGAATATCTGCTTTGTGTGCTGACTGGTGCCATGGGGCTCTCAGCCTCAAATTAATTGCCCCTCACCCACTCCTGCAATTTAAGAGAAATCGCTGAAGCATCAGTCCTGCCCACCAGTCCAAAAAAAGCAGTTTGCAGTCCATGGTGGGAGCCCCTCTCCTCTGATCCCCAAACCATTGAACAGGCAAAACAACAGACTTTCTTTCCCAGGCACCACAGTTGGCTGTCCATACACAAGAAAAAGAAAATAACCACTACTGAAATGCAAATATAGCAAATTATAACAGTGGCTTCAGCCTGGAAGAGGCATTATTCTTTACTAGAGTGACCAGATATTCTGCTTTCACCTTTCCAGTTCCTCTGAAGTTCTCCAAGATGCCATTTTGCCCCCATGTTTCTTCAGGAAATACTGTCCCGTCCCTGTCATTTCCCCCATCTCATGCTACAGATCTGAAAAATAATGGCAAGAGAAAGAAGATTGCCAGGCCTGGGCCCTGCTTCTTTTGCTGCTTGTCACAACATTCACTGAGAGGAACAGGAAAATAATGGCCAGGTTGACTTGGAAATATCAGATTGACCAATGTTGAGATGAAGTAGCTGTGCCGCGGATGAAACCAGACCAGAGATACAGCGCAGGGTCAGCTGCTAAGGCAGGGGCTAAAATCAGAGACTTCCTGCAGAGACTTACCCACTCTGTCTGCTGCAATGCAAAGGGAGAAAAATCCCCTCAGCCAAAGCACACTTTGAAGAGATTGGTATTGGCCTTGTCTTTTAAAACAGGTTACTGTTCCTACACAGGAAATAATTACATAGATTCACTTCATTCTTAATGCAGTGACCTCCAGAACCACCAGTGGTTAACCCCATATTATCAAAGCACTCTGTTGCACCAACTGCTCAGGAGAAGAGAGCTTCAGCAAAGTATTTCTCTCCTCCTCTGTCTTTATATAGGTAGATGCAAACATCAGTTCTATCTACATCTCCCTATGCTTACCTGACTCCTGAAACTGGCAAGAAAATTTGGGTTAGAAATATGCACCCACATCTACACACTCTGCAGGGAGGAGACAAGCAGCCTCACCCTGAGAGGGGAGGGCCTCAGACCATACCACATATGTAAATGTGTGAGCAGTGTCTGGTCTGCACCTCTGGAGACTGACAAATGCCCAATCAACACATCAGGCTTGGGAACTTGCTGATCGTACTGAGGGATACACACAACCTTAGATGACCAAGTATATAACCCTTTATTTGAGCCATTTCTGAGAAAGATTAATTTTAGAAAATAATTCTTACATCAAACAGTGAGATTTGCAGTAGATGGTTGCAGAAAAATCATTGTTTCTCAAACAGCAGCAAAACCACACATACACAAAAGGCATAAACCAAAGCCCCTTCCTACTGCCCCAGGATCCCTAACAGAAGATGTCTTGTGTGGCAGATGCACTTCTTTTTTTGCCCATAGATGAGCATTGTTAGGTTTCACATTAACATAAAACTAACACCAGCAGAGAAGACAGGTGGTAGGAGGCAACCTGAAGGGAACTGAACCATTTGATCTTCTGATTTCAGGGACAAATTAGCACAGCACAGTATTTTGCAAGACCAGCCCCTTACAACCTGCTGAGAGGCGTAAATTCAATTATTCCTTTTCCTCATCATGTCGCAATAAAAAAAAATTATTTATCCACATAGACACATTAAAAAAAAAAATCAACAGGCATTTAGAGCAAGACCCTCTAGAATGTTCTTAATTCTTCCCCAGAGTGGACCAGGAAGGCCTACAGGCACCAATGAATCTCCAACTATGCTGGACCTCACCCTCACCAATGCAGGAAATCAATTATAACATTGCACCTTCTCCTCCCCAGAGCTTAAAAGGACCCTCCCAAAGCAACAGCTACATAAGGGAGGAGTGAAACATAGTGAAAGCCATTGGAGCACCACAGGTCTAGCACAGCTCTCCAACCAACAAAGTAGCAGCTCACTATCACCTTTCAAGCTTCCCAGTCAGAATTAGCATTGCCTCAACCCCTGCCAGCTTCAAGGAGATGTAACTGCTTCCATCAAAACAGAGCTACTCAGGACATTCAAGGATCCCCATGACTGTGGTAGAACAAGAGCAATCACAGTGGCATCCTTCCTTGTGAAATCCTACCTCTCGCATTTTATCAGTGAAAACCTTTTTCCAACCCCAAGATGAGAAAGACAAAAGACTTAAGGTCAGCCAATACCTCCCAAGGCAATTCCATCTTTGTCAGATCCTGTCACTTCAGCAAACGTTACAAGTTGGTGACCACTAGCTACAATTATCACTGAGGGATAAGCTCCTTCCTTGTGCCTTAAAGGGTGCAGCAATTCTCTTCCTAGATCTTCAAAGGAGAGTGATGCCACACTCCCACAGGAGCTGCTGGCAGTGGGACATATTCTACAACAGAAGCCAGCAATGAATTCTCCCGGCAGCAGGAAACTCAGCAGCAGCAGCATGAGAATGTGCTCACGTACAGAGCATTCCACTGAATTAAAAAATAGGGCATTGATTTTGTTATTCATTTTCGTATTTAACTCAATATTAATCTCTGCATGCAAATGCCTTTTCCCCACCGCCACATTCTCATGCCTCAGCAGAATTTCCAGTCAGCAGCAGAAACAGAGATGTTGGTCCTAAGAACAAATCGATCCGTCTGCTACAAAGACAAACTGTATGTGAGATGAGGGCTCCAAGGGGGCTGTCACTCAAAGCCTCTGCTCTCACTTATCAGGGAGCACCTCCCGCCTGCACACGAGGAGAGGGGTGAAGAAAGGCAGCAACACTTACGCAAGGCGTGCCACTCGTCCTGGCGGATTGTCTTGGTGATGTTGTACGTAAGGTTCTTGGGGATGGTGGCTGAGGAGTAGTGGTACTTGATGTACGAGCACCGCTCAATTGCTCCTGGGAAAGGCAAAATGCAGAAAAGTGTGGTTAAATGAATGTAAAATGTCCTGCCAGCTACAGGCCAGATGGGTTTGACAAACCAAAAGCAAAGCCTAGGAGCACAGCAATCCCTACCATTCCTGCCCACTCTGACAACCAGCACTCTCTCTGGCCCATGGCAAGTAAGCTCAGATCCAAACTCATGATACAGGAAGTTTATCTTTCACACTCCCAGGGACCTTCCAGACTGACCCTGGAGTAGCTGCCAATGTCTACTTTCACCATCAGGTATCTGTGTGACAATTTACCCCTTCTTTCATGTCTTCTCTGAACTATGAGCTAGCAACAGTCATGCACTTACTATACAGAAACTGTAAATTCATGTTCTTTGCGCAGTCGTGGTCATGACTCAATGCCCATGCTTCAGCAGAGACACAAAGCAAACCCCTTCAATCTCTCCTTAAATAATAAATAACAACACAGAAAAAATTATACTTATAGATAGTGAACAATTTCCTGACCCCTTTCCACCTCACAGCAGAAGGAAACATGACAGGCTACATTGTCTCTTGAAGGTACCCAGACACTTTTACAGCAGGTTCAGAGACAGAATTCATTTGCATCCCTGAAAAATGAGGCTCAGATGGCAACATCAATGGTTGAAGTGGGCAATTTTTTTCCTCTGTATTTTCCTCAGAATTTCACCTATGTTCCACAGAAAAAAGCACCATATGCTGCTTCTGATGTCTTCTGGTCACATCATTACATCTCCTTTTACAAATGCTTTCCTTCCTGTACAATAATTGCCCCTCCAGGATCTGATCTCCTGGCATTTCTCTGCAGAGTTAGTGTCCTTAGAAGAATGGGGTCTGGTGTAGTCTGATGCTTTCCATGAATTATAGCCTAGCCAAATTTCACATCTGATCAGAAACTTGCAACAGTGTAACTGTTCTTGTATTGATGAAAGCCAGTTTTCCTACATTGCTTTTGCCAGCATTCTCAGCTAACATTGGCTTTATTAGACCTTCTCACTAAGCTGTCAGATTCAAAGCTCATGGAAGTCATTTTCCCACTAACATTATGTTATTTTGGCTCAGGCCTTTGATAACTAAATAGGTATCCTTAATGTGGTTGGCCATGCTGTTTGCTACTAGCTACCACTAGTCAGAGAAGCAGCTAAGCCAGAAATGCTTTTATGTATTAAAAATACATAAAGACATGCACTCAATAGAATAAATTAAATGAAGCAATAAATTATATAAATAATAAAGAGTGCTATACACAAGGAGGCAGGTAGAGGACACTTACTGCCAGCCTGAACTGAAAAGGCAGGCCCATTAGCCTTATATCAACAGTTCCACGGGGTAAAAGATGCTTTTAAACCACTACAAACACAGTTTTCTACTAAGGGTTGTAAGATACTACTTGGCATGAACTTAGATCATAGACCATGAATTCACAGCATGAAGAAGAAAATCCATGAAACAGGCTATTAACTACATCACAACCTACCAGCATCTTCCAAAGTTAGTGCAATATAAACATTTGAGGTCCTCATTGTTTGCTTCTCTTAAGTATTCTTCACATGCTGCCTTTGACAGCAATTAGATTAGACAAAGCCAAATATTATAGGGGGAAAAGGCAAAATATTTACATATGTATCCGCCTGCCCTGACAGCGTGATGGGCTTCTGTGTGAGTCTGCACCATCTGGGCACCAAATGTACGCCCAGAATTAAAGTTTCAAACTAAGAATAGTATTTAAATAAAAAGACAGCTAGTGTGCAAAGAGCTTTAAAAAAAATCCCCAAATCACAACCTTGCCTCCTTATAGGTTTTCCAATCCCCTTTTGCTCAGTTGCTTTCATAGATTAGAAGCATCAGCAGAAAAACAACAAATGCTTATTTGTCAGAAATTAATCTTTAAGTTATCAGATACCTGCCCAAACAAGAGATTTATATAGAATAGTAGAAAGAGACACAGAGCCAAGATACAAAATAAAAGCTTACAGAAGGAAGGGAGAAAAAATCCTGTTCTATTTGCAGCTTTTCTGGAACCAAAAAGGCTAATTTCTAGTAAGGTCCATCAGATTTCTAATTCTGCAAATACTTTTGGTAGTAATGCAGCAAGCTGTTCAATAACACTTTTATCACCAAAGCCTAAAGCAGAAAGAGATTATGGTCTGAATTCAGGTCATGACTTGACCATATCCATAATTTTGGGCTTACGCTTACTTCCCCATGGCTCTAATGAGACTTAAATATACAAAAATATCTCTGGGACCACTATCAATCAGGGTGGGCAAATAGGGCATGGTACAGCACTTGGCATGGCAGTTCAGAGAGGGCACTGAAGCCCTGCCAGCTCCACCAGGGAGCAATGGTGTCAACTCAGCTGGAAGCCCTAGCAGAAGCAGGCAGTATCTTACCAAGAAACTCAAGGTTTTCATGGTCCAAAATGACAACGCTTGTGATTGCTTAGCATTTAAACATGAACCACTTATTTAAACCCACTCTCATAAGTGTTGGAGAGTGACTATGCTGAGCCAATGCAACTGCATCAGCATAATATCTAACTAGAGGTGAGAATTAGCATTTGAACCTAAGAAACATGCTTTCAGTTGCCTGGACCTGCCAATGAAAATTAGGAGAAGGGTGAGTTTATGGGCAGTGATGATTTCATACTTCTGATGTTCCCCTACTTGCTCCACACAGGAGAGAACAATGTTCAAGATGCCCAAAGATCCAAGTCCTGGAGGTCCCTGTGAGAGCAGAAGCAGCAAAAGTAACAAGGATCAGAACTACTGCTCTGCTGGAAAGTCTTCTCAGAAAAGTGCTACAAAATCCTTACCTTCAGAAGAATTAACAGCTATGCTCACTCACTACAGTCTTTGGGGTAGGAAGCAAAGCAAACCTTCCCTTCCATACCCTCAATAGGGTAACTGCAATTTAGGGAGCACCTACAGCCTTCAGCATTAACTTAGAGAGATCAAATGCAACTGCAGCTTTGCTCTGCACTTTGCTCCAATAACTGGGAACAGTATTTATAGAGCAAAGCAGTGAGTGGGGGTTTTTTCACCTATGAGCTGCCATAGCAAGAGTTATAGCTAGCCATAAGAAACACAAAACCCACCACAAAGCTGCTCCAGGGACAGATGGAGTACATCCCATGTTTCTCTGACCAAGGAGAAATGCTTGCTGAAAACCCTAAAGAAAAGTAGCTGACATCTTGCAATAGATTACTAAGAAAAGGATCAGCAGAAGGGTGCAGCAAGAACCGTGCAGAGAAAACCTCTGCCTAACCATCACCACAAGCACAGATGCTCAGGGGATTCAGCAGCTGTTAACTGTGGCTGGCAACCCCTTGTTCCTGCAAAGGTCAGATGACAAACAAATCTGAGAGAAGGAAAGTAGAGATAGCTTCATCCTGAGCAGCTAAGTATTCACAGCATCAAACGTGCACCTCCTCTTACTGACCCACTTACTTGCTCAGTTTCCTTCCCATACCTGCTGATCATTGCTCCATACTATCACCTTATTGTTCCATAATACTTCCTCTTCTCTCCATTGCAAGAAAAACTTTTAACCTAGGCCACAGCAGAAATATCACCTGAAAACACTGATTTTTTTCTATTCATTTTTCAAAACTTTACCAACCAACATTCTGATGTTAGTTCAGCTGCTAGAGAAACTCAGCTTCCACTGCATTACCAGGGCTGTGAACACCATCCCAGCAGAGGCCTCAAACTGTTTGGTAATGCAGGGTGTGACTGAACCATTATCCCACTCCAAACAGAAGAGGGTTGAGAACAATTAAAAGCAAGGTCATCCTGCTGGTGTCCATACTGTATTTGTCTGGTGGATAAACACACAACTTTTTCTGAACTTTTGGACCAGTCTTTCTTCTTCACTATTCTGCCCCCACTGCTCCGTCAAATATAATATTTCAACTCTTTTAAACTGCTCCAAGTAACAGTCTTTACTATGGTTAATTTAAGAAATAGAATGGGAATTCAAAATGCCACCGAGGTTACTTCTGTCCTAAATTTTGGATCTCAGAAGCACCCAGAAGCATTTGCCCTGTGAGGTCAGTTTGACTTCTGCAAAGGTGGTTGCCAAGTCTCATGAATTTACAGCATCAGTGTGATCATATAGTTTAGTCTTCTGCATAATGCAGACCAACCCATCTGAGAGCTGGCAACAGAAAGTAGTCCCTGACATAGTCCTTCATCAAACTGGTAATCTGTGAGAGCAGTTAGGTGACAGTAATATCACTTCAGATCCAGCCCAAGATGGCACAGAGTTATCTGCATGGGTTATCTGAGTATACTCCCCTCCTGTCTTGAGGACTAGAATATTCCACATTTCCCCCCTGCCTCAGCTTTCAGGGCTGCAGATTGTGGAACCATCCTTAAAGGTTCAACTACAGATTAACTCAATGCCTGTGAATAAATTACCTTTGGTAGCTAGAGGACTTGCAGACACAGATAAAATTTTCTCCCACATTAAGATTCTTTGCAGCAGTATCTGAGTGAGAGCAATGAGGAATCTCAGATGCAGGGAGCCAGCAGTTCACTCACTCTGGATGAACTATGGTGTAGCCATTCCAGACTCCACAAGCTAGGACTGAGAGTCACCTTACATTCTGTAACACGCAGAGATCTGAACCAGGGGGTACCCATTCTTCTCTTACAGTACGCATACTGATTTCTACGAAGGATCCAGCTGTAAAACTAGTATTTGTTTTACTACATTTCCCATCAAAACTTTTGATATTATGAGCTTCCCTGAAAAGAATGGTGTGGATATTCTGAGCCTTTGCTACCTCCAGGCAGTTCTTCCTTCTTTTTGGTTGCAGATACCTCTGGATGAACTGTTTGTAGCAAGCAATTTATTCCACAAAATTCACCCTTTGTGCTAGGTCTAATTTTCCCAAAACTGTTTGAGAATTACTACACAAACATTTCCTAGTAAAAGGAATCTTAGCCTCTGGCTTGCAAACGGCACTCACTATACATATATTTGCTCTTCATTATGAGAAACTGCCTTCTGTATGAGAGATTGCCTTAATTCCAGGGTTTGGTGACTGTTCCCTCATTGGGTGACTACCTCCATAGCAAACAGAGAGATGTAGATTGGTCATTTAGCCTCTAATTTTTTCACATTATCTTCAGAAAATCTGTAGAGCTGAGGAAGTTCATAGTGGTTTGTTTTTTTCTTAGCATAACATTTCAGTAAGGTTTCCAGAGGCTATAATCGGAGTTAGGACCAGGATTAGGTTACAAAAAGCAATTCCATGTGGCATTTGTATCTGTTATTGTCTTAGAAGTCTTCTCCCAGCTGGAAAAGTTCATTGTTTAATTATGTTCACATTTTTGAATCCTTCAGACTAGCCCTGGCCACAGAGGCTGGTGCAATTTCAGAACTATCACCCTCAGATGTACATGCTGCCCTCAGTTACTTTAATCATTCCTCATGAGTCATCAAAACTCATCTGGAGGTACCTTAATATAGACAAGATTGTTGCAGTTTCAGCATGAATTAACTGGTCAAATTAAACCTTGGAGGAGGATAGAAGGAGAAATTAAGTTCTACTTCGACCAGCTGCTATGACAGAACTGCAATCAGAGATTGCAATCAAATTGCAATCATGCAATCAGGTATGCTGACTAGTTAATGAACACAGGATGACTTTTTTTAATGAAATCAGATACTTATTAGAAAATATTGCAACACCTTTAACAGGATTATTTTTTTACTTCTGGAGTAATACTAACTATGAAAGTACTGGTAACATATTTTTTCCAGATCTATAAATAGATTAATACAAAAATGTAGGAACGCTCTTCTTCTGCATTGACCACAGAATTATTTTTGTCAAAAGGGTTCTCTAGATGTCAACCAGTCCAATGCTCTGCTCAAAAGAGGCACAACTTCAAAGTTAAAATCAGATCCAAAGATAGTTCATGTTGCTCAGGGCCTTGTTCAATCAAGCTTTAAATACCTCCCAGAATGGAAGTGCACATCTTTGAGCACACCTATTCCAACTCCTGGCCACCCCTAATACCTGATCAGAAATTCCCTTGGTGCCACATGAATATTTTGAATAATAGAATACCTAAGAGTAAAGGGCTAAAAATCTAGGAAGAATATGTAAAAAGCACCACCTTAATCAACGTGTCTGGTGAATATTCATTAACTTATATGCATAAATAGAAGCCAATGTTCTAATTAATGAAGCTCAACATAGATTTTTAGTTGCAGCATGGACCAAATTATTAGAACAAGAGATGATGTTTCTTCCTGACTGGCTCTGGCATCATCCTGCACTGAGGTTCAGCTTGATCTGCCAGTATGACTTGTTGCTACTTGTCCTAGATAAAGTGAAACAACTCCTGGGGCTCATTGTTGCTTGCTGTGAGCTGCCAGGACATTGGGCTGAGGCCTCCTTTCAGTTGATGAGTTGGAGTTTCTGTCTGCCTGGTTTAAGGCTCAGTTGCTAGCCCCTAGCTGCCTCCCCTAGAAGTGGGCAGAGGTGCACTGTCAGGTTCTACTGCCCTTCTGGATATCTGTGTAAAATCAGAGAGGGATGTGATCCAGTGCCCTTCCCCATTCGCAGACAGACCCAAGGGTCACGTATTGGAGAGACAACGAACGTGTCTATGGGAACACACGACACGGATCAGGAGTGCACTTCTGAAAACGACCACCCGATCGTGTCTAGCTACCTTCAGTTCAGAACACAACGTGCTGTGAGATGATGCCCGTTAGATTCTTCACAAATAAAGTTAAATCAGAAGATGTGCTAATGGAAATTCAACTAAGGGTACAAGAGCAGAGCCAGTTTGAAGTAACACCCCCTCCTTGAAAACACAAAGTGAACATTAGGCCCTAAGCACAAATTGTTTCTTTTAAATTCAACTCTGCCATACCACACCAGCAAGAAGACCAGCCAAAATTTCAGATCACTAGAGAAGTTTTGTACAGCTAAAAAACTGCAGAACAGTTTAAAAACTGTATTTCAGTTGAAAGTCTGAAAAACATACTCGGAAAATTCAACAGCATTTTTCTAAATTTCATCAGTTTTTTGCAGCCGAAATCACCAGCCACAAAGTTCCACAAATAGTTCTGTTCCCTTGCATGCTTTTCGCTTCAGAAAAAATTTTCCACGTGAAAATAAACAACAATTTCCTAACTGTACTAAAGTGTAACTATAAATGTACTTACAAGCACATTAGGCACCTATATACTCCCTGTGGGGTAAAGTGCAGAAATCCTGCAGTGCAGTCAGCTAGGTAGCTAGTGGCAAATGGATATTTCAATATAAAATGTCATTTAAACTTGCTTTTTACATGTAGATGCCCTTACTGACCACCAGAAAATGCAATGAACACAGAACTTCAGGGAAACATACTCAGAAGATAGCAGCATTATGTTTTACCTGAAGGAAAACCTTGCTTGTATCCACTGAGTTGAGAGCCACTGAAAGGATGAGACATAAAATAAATATTTTGTCCACAAAATGGCACATACCCAGCAAATACATTAACAGAATGCACAGCTTAAAGATTTTCATTAAGAAAGTGAGCAAACATTTTTTTCAGAGTGAGCAGCAGAACCTTGATGCTCTTTTTTCCTTCCATTTTTCTCTTACAGCTCATCTCACTTAACTTCCAAATAAAGACTCTCTCAGAGCCTCCAGCTTAGTGAAACTTGTTAGGCAATGCTCAGCTGGTAAAACAGTCTTGTAAAAACTTAGCAGGGGGGATGGTTGGAAGGATCCAACATGCTGTACTGTACTATCCATACAGAAATGGGATAATAGACAAGAGTGTGCCATTCCCATTCTTCCCAGGTCATCTGGGATGAAAAGCTGCCAGCTCCCTTTCAGTACTGACCCACTAGATCTCTAGAGATACAGAAAAAATCAGGTGCAACGCACACATGAAAAAGAAGCCATCCCTAAAGATAATAGATCTCCAGACACACAACAGCTCTGTTGTGTGTGGGCTTTATGTGACCAGATTCCACAGATTTCAGACAGTTACACCTACATTTTAATTGCTGTTTCCACACCAAAACATCTAAATTTCCTTTTCAACCACTGTGTGAGCAAAGACAGAGGTGCAGAAGATATGTGCACATCCACTGAGCTGACAGCAACATTCTCAGAGTAGAGAAAAAATAAAGTGCTTGAGCAGCTTTTGCCAGGCCTGTTCCTCACACGCTCTCTGGATAGCCCAGCAAATAGCAGCTTGCTTAAAGCCACCAGCTGGCAGAAGATAAATATTCCACCCATGATAAGAAAAGAATCCAAGTATGAGACCAAAAGCTGAATTTGCATTGGAAAGTGATGAGCTCACACTTTCTCTCCAGGGACCAAGGAAAGGGGGCTGGCAAGGAAGCAGGAGCAAGAAGAAGATGGTTATGAAACAGTTTTTTACTTTAGCTATTAATAACAGCCTCCAAGCCACAGGGCACTTGAGAGGAGGAAGGCATCTCCTTGCTTCTATTAATCTTTTTGTCCACCTATTTGCTTTGGGCTGGCCACAGGGGAGAGGGAAGCAGAGCACAAATGAAAAGTTTGGGAGGTTAAAAGGGCTGAAAAATATTTGCTCCTACATGTTTGGAGGCAGAAATTAAATGATCAATAAAAAGTCAGTGAGACAGCAATTACCAGTAAAAACTCACTCATGACCCAATAGCTCATGGAACAAAGTAATATCTCAGCACTGCTGTCAAGCCAAAGAAAAAGCACAGCAAAGGCTATTCCACAGACAGATTTCTTTTATATCAGTGTATGTCTTATGATTCTCATTGTAAGATGCTCCCATTAAGCTTGGTGTTTAATGAACCAGCTTTAAAACCTATTTCAAAGAGATGTCTAAGAAGCAAGGTCCCAGACTGCCAAGAAGAAGATAAGGGTGGATCCACTCATATCACTCATTCTGAGTATCTGTGATCACATGCAGTGAAGTCTAAGGGTGCCTATCTCTCTACCTTGGAAAGCTATTTTACATGCTGCTTTGCAATGTAAATGTGGCTTTTGAGACACATTTAGTCCTCTTCTTAAAGTGAGAGGAACATAAGCTCTTCTCTGTATCCCCTGCTAGTTTACAGCAAGCACCACAAATCGCCAAGCTGGAGAAAGCATTTAACTTTCTTGTAGCACTTCAACCTTGTGTTTAAACAGCAGAAATCACAACATGACAATCATTCGGATGCTTCCATGCAACATTAAGGAAATAAGGCTGAGACCTAACTCAGACAAATCTCCCAGAAGATCCCACTTACAGGGGATCTTACACTTACATTTAGCAATACAGCAGTCTCTTAAAAAAATCCCTCCAATGAAAGGACTCATGCAGGCTACGCAACATCTTCGTGACATCATTTTCTCATAGGTTTTGTCCTGCAACTAAGTGCGGGGGTGGCAGGCAGAGTTCCACAACTTTCACTAGAACATAAGTTGTGGTGACGGAGAAAGGAGAGAGAAGAATGAAGTTTGTGGCAGGAGTCACATAGTAGGAATTTATAGCAATCAAACTAAGGAGACAATTTTTCCCTGTCTTAAGCATTAGCTTATAGTCAAAAAGCATTTTGCTTATATGTTGAAGTTAAGATGCATTTTTCTAACTCACATTACATATAAAAGGTGAACTGGCTTGCCTTAAATTTGGGAAATGCACCACCATTAACATAGATCCTGTTTCGCACATTTTAAATTGAAGGTAACTAGGAGAAACCACAGTATTTGAAATTATCTCAGTTCCAAAAGCAGAAATACCAGCAGACAACTAGCCTATCAAAGAAATAAGTGAGGAAGAAATCCAGCATCAGCTTTTCTACCAGGCTGGGCTTTTTCCCCCTGAGCAAACTACAGCATGGATAGACCAGAAAGAAGACACTCTGCTATTCCCATAAACTGTTCTCTCCATCCTGTGCTAATAAGACAGACTATATCCATCCATTGAGGACTCTATTGAGACTTTTAAACTGTGCAAACAGAATACCTTGGACATATTCTCTCTTCGGCAGAAAGATTCCCTTCTTAAGTACATCCTTATATTGTGGATTCTCTAAGATTCATTAGTCATTTTTTATGCTGTCCCTATTCTAGTTTTTCTTTTTTAAAAAATAGGGTACTGTGGTTGGAATAGACATCGCTTCATACACAAGAAAGTATTTCCCAGACAAAGACCCCCTGCAGTTATTAAATGTATGTGCAGAGTAAAGCTAACAGATGAGATCATCCCTAAGTGAGCAGAGTTCATCCCTGCAAGTCCATAATGTCTCTTGCCTCAAACTCTACCAACTGAGCAACTACTTAGATCACATAGCCTGATGGACAAAAGCCACTAAAACTGCCTCGAAATAAACATTGAGATTTTTTCCCGGTGAGTAGAGACCATTGAATTATACAGGCAGTATGAATAATGGCTCTCCAAAGTGAGGAATAGCTTCATGTTTGGCCATGCTCTTTCCCTGTAAAATCATTCTCTGGATTGTCCCTGTTCCAATTATTAACTGGTGAGCCACCATCACTAAATTACAAGGATACTCCATCTTCCTTTGTAAAGGAGCACACATTCAGGGGGACAAAAGACTGCACAGCTCACTGCCCTTCCCTTGCAAGGCTGTTTGCTGCACTATTGTAACTGGACTTAGTATTGTGCATGGGGGCTTGAATCAAATAAAGGCCTTGGGAAATTGAATGTTATGTAGATATTTAAAAATATGTCCTTCAATAGTCAAACAAACTGAAAAACAACTAGAAGGAAAGGAAGATAAAGACGGTGGTAAGAAGATCAGACAACTCTTCTGTGAAATCCAAGATGAGTAAAAGCACAATTTGGTCATTCTAAAACCTATGAACCACAGATATTGTTAATCTCTCTGCAGCTGTCTGAAATCATAAGTGGTTTCTTCTGTCAGAAGGGAATGATTCTTGAAGAAGTATTTGAAATAGGAAAAGTTGGTGAATGTGATCAAAAAATATTTTTCCAATTGACTGGACTGTGCCCTTACTTATCCGGTGATGAGTTTTGCAATACCATCATATGCCCTTGTGTACAGAAGGCTTAGGCATTGAGCACCTCTCCACAAATGCTACAGTAATTCATTTCTGGTGCATCGAGTTCATGCTGCACTCAAATGTACTTCAGTCAACAACTTTGGGCTAGAATCTCAACATTGCTGCAGACACTCTGCACCAAATAACAACACGTTTCACAGCAGATGAATATACTGGAAAGATAAATGCCCTTGCACAGGGGTAGAGGGAACCAGAAACTGAGAAGGGACCAACTTATCTCCAGCCCCAATCTCCCCTTTGCTTATTCCCGGTACAAATCTGCAAGGATCAGGGTAGGCCTACAGCTGCCAGCTATGGGAAAGTTAGCAGTGAGATGACCTGTTGCCAGCATTATCTTGAACAAGGAATTGAGCTGTCCTAGACAAAGCTTAAAGGTATTTAGTATCCAAGCACTTTAACTAAGATTCATTTCATTTCTGTTCCTTTAAGACATGCATATGATGTGCTTTAATGCAGGGAGGAAAAAAATGGCAGAAGCCAGCCCAACTTAAATAACAGGGCAGCAGATTAGAGTAGGGAAAACCCCTATAGGTCTAAAAGCATTTTTTTCCATGCCAAATAAAGTTAGATTGTTATAAAATCATGTGACCCTAGTTTAGGCCTGGAGCTGGTGCATATTTAAATATACAAAGGTGGAGGATGAGAGTTTCTCATCCATCTACTGCTGGGTCAGTGCAAATTGGAGGGCCAATTGGAATTTCCTTTCGGGGGGCATTGCGACATGATGTTCCCTTGCCAGAACATCCTCTTGTCTTTCAGTAAACGTCATCTACCACTTCTTGCACCTTCTCATCCAAAATGTCAAATCGAATCAGAGGGTCACAGTATGAAGATCTCCTACTCACTGCAACATCAGATGTTCTGAACAAGACAAGTTGGGCTAAATATTTCTGCTGCCTATCAAGAAAGATATATAGACTGAAAGACAATTCAAAGTGCACTGGACAGTGTTAGATAGTATAACTCCATGCATGGCAGCAATAAGCCCTGTCTGAAAGGTGAGCACTGCATATCTGAAGACCTTTGTCAATACCCAAAAGCATCCCACCATCCCCGTGCCTGAAAGGCCAGCAGAACCCCACTGGAATTCATAGCCTGAAGTGCGATTCAGCCCTTTACAACTCAATAACCTGCTTTACAATCTTCATTCTGACAGAGGAGGAGGCAACCATATCCCAAAAGATCCATCACCACACATGGGACTAAAGAAGGGTCTCGTCCAAGCACAACTTGAAAGGTACAGAACAGGCCTTTAACACCACACTGGTGAAATCCAGATTTAGAGAGAAGGGGCTATGGAAACAGGCATTTATTCAGACACTGACAGCTCAAGATTTACCTTTTTAAATCTATACTCTTAGTCTGAACTTTAATAAATTCTTGTGTCTCAGTAGCCTCTGATAACACCCAATGGGTCCAATGCTGTACAATTACAGTGAACAGAATCCGTGCCCTGAAAGACTTTTGCTGATCCTGTTTAGTACCTCCCCTCATCTAATGCATTTTGTATAACATGTAAAAATAAGTCTTGAACTGCAATGTTTGATCTTAGAAATTACCAGCTCCATGATTTAGCATCCTATGTGCTTCCAGACACATTTTTATCTGTAGAATTAATTCTAAACCCAAGTGTTGTTATAGATTGTTGTATTCTATGAATGCTTCACTTTCTACTTTAGTTACTACTCTAAAAATACCTTGCACAGTCTATTCCTCAATAATATCTGAAACTATTTATTATGGGCAGTATTGCTGCCCAGCATTAATTTACATACTATTCCCCTCCCAAAAGTCAGGCCTTCTGTTTCCTACCTCTGTATACCAACATGGGGACACTAACTCACAGACAGTGCTATAGGTCCCCTTTGCTATAGGTCTAAATGCAGACTTTAATCCATCATTCTATTAACTCAAAGTTATTTAATAGAGTAGATCTCTATTCCACCCCTCCAAACACACCAATTACAAATTGAGGCAATAAAATCATAGATAGCAAGTAATCACTGCTTGTCCCAAGTCAGCGACCAATATCTTCCTACAATATGAAACTCCTCCTGCACTAAATTTCAACATGGCTTAGGAGAAGGACTGAGCATATGTTAACCCACCCTCCCTAATTTTCTTTCCTCTTATTTTTTTCAGGGTCTGTTCAGCTAATTTTCAGCTATTTCTTCAGCCTCTCAGAGTCAGAGCACAAGGCTTCAGTTCACTGAGTGCAGGATGAGGTGAAAAAGATCCAGGATTATTCTAAACATGCCTCCACTGGACAATCAGCCACTCTGAAAAAAAGGATGAAGACAACATGCCAACCTAACAGAAAACACATTCTTCGGAAAACATCTAAACCTTTAAGAAAATATGCCATTAGCTTTATTCTTATCTCCTAGGGTTCTGCTATATCAGGTTTAATTACAACAATTGTGACAAAAATCCTAGTAAAGAGATACAACTTCAAGATGATCTTGCCCAGAGATTCCACCCACCAGGGTAAGAGCCAAATGCAGCACACCAGGAAGAGACTGCAGCACAAGCTCAGTGAGTTGTACACACAAATCAGTTTCATCAAAAACATTTCTAAGTACAGCCTACCTTAAAAGGAACAAGAGATTAGAGTGGCAGGCACAAGGCTGAGATTCAGGAAACACTCCCAGGACAAAGAGACTTAGGAAGAAGAAGCAAAATGCTCAGCTCGTACTGCAGGAGAAATACAGTAAGGGTGCACAAGTGCCACACTCACTGGCAGCACAGTCAATACCCCAAAATGAAAAGCCAAGTCTGTTGTATGACATCACTGGAAACAGCTAAAGATGACACATGTCCTCAGGCAACTGATCGGCCTGATCATGCCTATAGAAAAGAACACCCAAGTTTAGATGGTTAACAGAAGGGGTTACAGCATTAATGCTTGTAGCTGTGCAACTGAGCAACAGGCATAAAACAAACCAAGAAAAAAAGAGCTAGCAGCACAGAGCTCTAAAAGGAGTGAGACATAAAAGAAAATAGCCCGACTTCTGGAATTGATAACATTATCATATATGCTTGTATAACTCATTTGCAAATGTGGCAGATTTTACACCATAAGGGTTAAACAGCTTTTCTGAATACAGCCACAGCAGACTCAGGATAGAGGGAGAACCATTCTCAATACAGGGACACAGTTCAAGTAAAACACTCCAATCCTGGAATATCAGTAAGTGAACAGCTCTCAAATGTGCAGGAATGTGACCTCATCCACACAAAAGAGAAGCCTTTGCTAAGAGCACACCCAAAGACAAGATGGGACATTGACACTTCATAATGGACTAAAGAAAAGATACTTGAGAAATACAGAACCATAGAATGGGTTGGTTTGGAAAGGACCTTGAAGACCACCCAACTCTAAGCCCCTTGCCACAGGTGGAGGCGCCTTTCACCAGGATCAGGTTGCTCAAAGCCACATCCAACCTGTCTTCAAACCCTTCCAGGGTTCCAGGGATTTAATATTTTTCTTTAATTTAATAAATATCTTTCCAAAATGAGCGAGCAAGTGGTCTAGAATTGTAGCGAATGGCAGAAAACGCAAATTTCCAGGTAGCATTTCCCACATTCCAGCAAAAAGTCTTTCCTACAGGAAAATAACCAAGTAATCTTAAGAAATGAAAAATAACAGTATTCATCTGTTACTCTATAGACTTTCAACTACGGAATAAAGATTTTACTATGAAACTGCATGACAATAACTTACTTTAAATAAGAATACGAAGTACTCTTGACGTATAGACCATGATATTTAAGAACACTTAGGTTGTCTTGAAAAGGAGGGAGCAAAAGAAAATATCTTGGTTCTCTGTTTAGATATCCTACAGACTTGGTGACATTTTTTGTAATTTAGCGGTGCTCTGGCAATGACTAGGAACTTCGGTCTTGGAGCAGGTTCCCATGAGCCCAGGCACTGTGTGATTGTGAAACTAATACTGCTCCAGACCCAATTTCTTCACCATTGGATAAAAATTTCAAGTGTTTCTGCATGTCTCCAATGTCACATCTATAAGCTGATTTTGTACTGAGGAAGAGAGATGTACTTAAACAGTGAAAAATAGTAGCTACATATACTACTAATATTCAAAATCCAAGAAAAGACATAACCAAGTGGAATGATCGCATGATACTCAAACCATACATGTCACCCACAAGAGTTGTTACTTGAGGCCAAGCCTGCAATTATATTACTCATATTATATCAGGGCAGAGAACAGAGTCTGGAATAGTCCTGGTTGTTTAGAAGACTCAGAATATTGGACCCCAAAAGGAGGTAAGAAGATGTAGACTCTTGAGGCCCTACGAGGAAGTAGGACATACTCATGTAAGCAGCACATTGCCTCTCTGGCCACCTTTAAGCCTTGACTCATGCTCCTCTGATTTTGTCAGGTGCCTCTTGCCCAATTAGGATAATTTAAGTCTGAGGCTTTGATCATTCTGAAGCCCTGATTCCATGCCACGAAGTACAAAAACAGTAAAGGGGTTTACTTCAAACAGTTGCACATGACCCGTGGCAATAATGTAATACTTGAATCACTTCAGCACCGGACAGCTCTGCAACGTCTCAGCACTGACACTGCACAACCAGAGACACAAATATGCTGACCTGGACATGAAGCTGAGCATGATTTCCCCTCAGCTATTAATCCTAATCCTATAAAGTGAATCTGAGAAACACAATGTGGCTGTTGTGCACAATAGTTGAAGGATGCCAGTCTCACTTCTAATAGGAGAAAA
Organism: Oreocharis arfaki; assembly: GCA_013398015.1. Taxonomy (NCBI): domain Eukaryota; kingdom Metazoa; phylum Chordata; class Aves; order Passeriformes; family Paramythiidae; genus Oreocharis; species Oreocharis arfaki. The sequence goes on from VZRR01002745.1 coordinate 704,697, forward strand.
GCAGACTCACATCACCAGAGATACTCTTACTAGGAGAATATTTATGAGGAGATTTTTAAATCATTTTTAAGCTATGCTAGATATAGTCAGCTACTTATTTGTATCCAGAGAATGTTGGTGCCTGCTGGATCCTCAGCCCAGAATTAGAAAGGACAGGGATAATCACTCACGTGCCTTGCCAGAAATGGGTACCATCACACTTTCAGCAAGGTGCACACTTGCAGCTGTGCTGCATCGGGGTGCAGTCAGGCATTGTGAACTGCATTGCTCTGCCACATCACTTGAAGGCATGATGGAAGGTTCTGACAGGGTCTTGCATTAGGGTTAGGGCTCTGCTGCTCCCATCAGTCAGAAGGAAAGTGGAAGCACTCTCCTGCCAGAGTCCATAGCATGTCTTGGCAAGCAGGCCCAGACTCCTGTGTCATGAATTACCTGGTTGGAAGAATTGCAGCTTGTTGCAATATTAAAAATAAATATCCCCTTCATTGGTTTATCCTTTGGTTCCTTAAACCTGCAGTTCACCTCTTTGAACTAGAAACAAGAATCACAACTCATGAGTGTTTAGGGAGGGGCAGTAGCTTCTCCCTATTCCAGAAAAAGAAGAGTGAACTGCACTATTTAGCATGAACCCACACCAGATGATAATGAAATGAATTAGCAATAAAAATTTATTTCATGTATAAAAACCTTTTAAAAGAGAAATAAGCCAGGCTCCAAATTACCATTAAAATTAACTTCCATTGATGCTCTGCCAGTGCTGCTGAACTAATGTTCTTTGCAGAAGCCGAGTGGATTGATGATTGAGTGGTATCAATTAACATGAACTGTTGTGCTAGTTGGTTCATCTGGAGATCAAAGCATTTCATTTTAAAGAGAACAGAAAAATGCAGCACCACTAAGGCTTCCCCCTTGTGCATCTCTCTCCATTTCCAATACCTAGTCTCTGGCACAACCAGCATTCTTTCCCAAGCATAACTCTCTGTATTTAAGTAACCAACAACCATAAAGTCAAAACAAAAATTCCATCTTCCGGGAATTAAAGCTCTAAATAGAACGGCCCACAGACCACAGGCATCTGAAGTGCTGTACTACAGAGCTAAGGCACAGCTAACTATGGCTGAGTGATGTTCAGGTGACCGGATGCAGCTCGTGCTGGTTTCTCTTCCTGTGGCTCCCTGGAAAGATGACAAATCTCTGTTCAAGGCAGCTACCTGTTTTTCCATACATTTCCAGGCAACACTACTGACTCTTTCAGCCCTCTTCCTTGCCAAATATCAATTTGAGTGTGCGATACTTATATTTTCCTCAGCTTATAAACCACCCAATTTTTTTGATCCATTCCAGCGAGCTGCAGCTGGAAGCACCTAAGCAGTGAGCAAGTTGTGACAACAGTGAAGGAGCAACAATAAGAGGGAAATTACATACTGAAAAAATTCTGACTGCCCCAGAAGCTCACACACATTCTGTCAGGTCACTCAAAACACTCCCAATCAGCAGTCTAAACTGAAGCAAATGTCTGGGGAACAGCACACAAACTATTTTGGCCTTTGTGATTTGTGCCCAGTCATCATCTGAGTGTTTTGTCTTTGACCCAGGCAGGGTAGGACAGGTGCAAAGGCTCTGCCTCAAGGCTTGGCCTCACCAGAGTTTCTCCGTACTGACTGCAAGTCCCAGTGTAGTAACCAAATTCAACTAAGTATCTGGATTTATCCTATCTACCTGTATTTCAAAGCAGGCAAATTCACTACAACACACTCCAATGTGGGATGTTAGCAAATACACCTGCTAAAGCCACAGATTCATGAGATTTGTTAATATTAGCATCTATATTAGTACAAGAGTTATGCCTGAAAGGAATGGACAAATTAATACCTAAAGTACATCCATTGCTTCTCTTTGCTCTTTAGGGGCAAAGAAGGATCTACTCCAGCAGCTGTAGCAAAACATGACTTCACTTGGCTCTAGCATGCTCTCCCTGCTAAATCTCAAAACACCCTGTAAAGACATCACAGCAGGTATGGAAAGGAGTTAAGGAACTGACAAAGGCCACATTTTCTTCTCAGTTTTGAGATGAGGTGGAAAGTCAGTGGAAGAAAAACCCATGCTGATGGCAAGAGCTGCAGTGAAGAAGACTCACATCAATAGGGCAAGACTATCAGCTGTCAGAAGGTAGAGATTGAGACTATAGCCAAACCTAAAAAACCCCAAAGGTGCAGTCCCACGTTTTGGAGGCACCCAAGAAAAAAGGGCCAAAATTTTACTTCTTCATATGTATCTTAAGACATTTGTGGCTGGCATTATCCATAGCAGTTGTTTGCAATAGCAGAAGACTACACTGATTTAGCAACTCTCCCTAGCCCTGCACAGAGGTGTCAGGAGAAGATGGTAAGAATGATCTGAATTTCTTGGACATGAACAGGGAAAAAACACAATTAAATATTTTAGTTCTCCTCTAAGTTCTGCCACTATAACCTTACTACATTATTTGAAGTACTCTCTACTCAGCTAACATTTTTAATAAGAGCAAACCACCTCTAGCCTCCATTCCACTATAACCACCATTACCCACCCTTAAGACTTGCTCAGCACAGCCATTCAAAGTCCTCTGAACAGCATCAGATCTATGCTGCCTTGTGCAACAGAGCAGCAGGGAATACTTTAATTAGTGTTTTCTTCTGAAGGGTGAAAAAATATGCTGAAACTACTTTGCCTGGAAACGAACTGCATCTTTCACATGACTGGAGAATTGAAACTGAGTCCTACTTCATGTACTTCCCTTAGTTTAACTTTTTTGTTGTTTTGTTTTACAGATTTGCTTCTACCATGGTGAAAGCTACACAAAATACTGCAAAAGCAATGGAGAAGGGAAAGCCAATATTAAGGGAAATTAAGTTTTCACTTCTCCTGCTAAAATAAGTTAGTCAAGATGGGTGGGAACAACCCCAGCGGAAAAAGAAGACCTACAAACTACTTTATTTCTCCAAATTTCCTTTTCCTCCTTCATAGGGCAACTTGGTTCATCAGCTCTGAACTCAGTGTGAAACAGAGGTCACTTCTACCTTTCTAAGCAGGTGTGGCTCACACACACACTCCAACACCAGAAGTCTTTGCATGTTCTGGAGTCAGGTTCTGGAGCCATTCTTCTGCCAAGCTGGGCATCCAGTCACCAGCAATTACAGAAACAATTAAATACATGTTTTCCTGCTAAGCATTGAAGTGCATTTCAATAACATTCCTGTGTACTTATTAACTGTTTTCCACTGGAAGATCTCCAGAATGATAAACATTCATTAATCACCACAAAACTACATGAAAACTACATCAAATAGGTGATCACAGTCAGAGAGCTAGAGGCCATTTTATATTAGGTCGACTTCGTGCTGCTCTGCTGACACACAGCCAACTTGCTGTGAGCTATTCCAGCCCCAGAATTACCTTTCTTGCAAGAAAACACTTTGGCCAACAGCACTCCTGCATTTGTCAATCATCCCAAAAGCTTCAGCCAAGAGAAGAAAGGGCAAATCCAGGCATCCATGAACTGACAATCCTCAGCTAACTTAGCAGCTGAGCCAGACCATAGACTGTCAGCACAAGAGACCTTCAGGCACCCCTAAGGAACCCTCATGGGCCAGGGGGAGGAAGGAAGGGCACAGCCAGATCCCACATTTTCCCATAGGCCATGGGATGACAGATTTACAGCTCAGCTAGTCGAGTCACCCACACCTCAGGAAAAGATGACAGAAACCCTTGCCATTGCAGCAGGTGGCTCTCACTGCCCACTCCTGACACAAAAGGCTCTCAGGGAACAGCCCAGAGCATAAGATTTGACTGGAGTTGATCGAACACCAGAACACACACTCAGGGGGCAGTCCGTATTGAAATAAGGTTTTTTTACATGATTTTTGCAATAAAGGTATAATTTCTCCAGAAAAACCATACTAGCAGATAATCTAGTACACTGTGTTACAAGCAAACCCCTTCATACTAATAGAGCTTATTTTTGTTCCAGAACAGGAACAAGCTATTCTATTGGATAAGCTGGAGTTGAAATAAGAAAACTCAGATACCAACATTTTTTACAATTAGAGAAATTGCTAACACATCACTAGGCTGCTTGAATTTTATAGCCATGTAGTAGAAAAGACTCGAAACACAGTTTACAGAGAATTTGCACTGCAGAGTACTGCTGTGTCTGATGCTCAATCAGAAGAACATAGAAGTTTGGGTACTTCCATTTGTATACATGAGTATTTGTACATATGCATGTTTTAATTAAGCCTTATTAATGTACTTAGTCTATTTTCTCACTATAATTATACAGTTATACAGAAAAACATTCAAAAGCCTAGATGACTCAGGAGTTTGACAGCAAGATATGAACTGCCAAATTTAGTCAACAGTACAAACCCAGCTATCCAGCTTAAATCAGTAATCTGGAGCAGACAGTCATTGAAATACAACTCTGACAAGTTTTATCCGTTTTTCTTTGTTAATTGTCTGCTAACAGGCTGCAAATAAAATCTGAAATTTATTCATTATTCAAAATGATTCATAAATGTCTTCACTGACTAACCCTCAGCCTACAAATATCTTAAGCTGTGGCTGTCACAACTAAGTAAACAATTTGCAATTCATGGTGTAACTTACGTAATGAATTTCTTCACCTTATGTAACCAGCTTGAACAGTTTAAAGAGCTGACAAACACAGCATACATTTTTAATTGCACACTCCCAGTTAACAGTTGGGTGGTTAGAGGAATCACCCTCCCAGGAAACATACAGTGCCATATGAATTTAGGTTGCAAATACCAAATCTTTCACTTGAGAACATGCTTTGAAACTTACTTTCTTTGCCCACACCAAATAAAGTAGGGAAGCCTTCAAGCTATAAACGCTTTTCCACATATCCTTATGCTGTAGTAGTAGTATTAAAAAGCTTCCAATTTAAGCCTGATTTTCTAAAATGCAGAAAATGACAATTTACCCCATCTTCTCCACAGCGCTGCAAGATCTGGAAAATGCACATTTACCAGGAAGCAACTGCATTCTTCCTAGTAGCATTGATGCCTTAAGTTTTAATTTTTATAATTTAAAATCCTGTACTGTCTAGAGTATAAGTCTGAAATGTCTTGTAGTCTGTTAGCTGCTACTCTCTCAGGCCAGACAGACATAACAAACCCTCTCCAGGCCTGGTACACCCAGCCTGTCCTGGCCCCAAAATGTAAACCAACATCTTGAGCAGGGAAGGAGTGAGCTTGGGGAAAATTACATCATTAACTGAAGCTTTAACTGAAGAATTAAACTTGATACGCAAAGGGAGTGTGAAGAACTCGTGACCTGGGGTCCATTTTGGGGTCCCCCTTGGCAGTAGCCTCTGGCTCCCCAGGGTGTACCTTTGAAGGCCCTACAAATAAATACCTACCTTTATTCCCTTACTCTTGTCTAGTCTCTGTTTTTTCGGTGGCCTGATAAGGCATCACCATGAAGTGTGCCCCATACGCTCCGCATCAAGGGTTGGGGTCACACTAACATGAGCCGCGTGCTACTCTGCTCTCTTCTCGATGCTGCACTCTACTTCAGGAGTTAAAAACTAATATGAAACTACACCGCAGAAGATGACTTAAAACAGTTCCTCAAACAAATTAAAAGCTTCAGGCAGCCCAAGTTTACCATTTGTCTCAGAATCCAATTATTCCACAGTTTATCACCACACTCAATTCGGTCTTGTACTCAACTAAAATTTTACATTTCAGTTCATTGTTAATCAACTTTTCTACATGTTTCTCCAAACTTTGCTCTTACTAGAGCCACTGAGTTTGATGATCTCCCCTGTTTCCCTCCATTTTTTGTGCCAAGATACAAGCCAGATTTCGATACCATTAATAGGGCTCTTAGAACCCTTGTAATTGTGTGTTAAGTCAGGAGAAGGAAGGTGACTTCAGTGAGGCTACTACTGAACATGAATAAAGCTCTGAAGTCTGGCCCTACCGATTTAGCTTTAAAAAAAAAAAAAAATTAACTCCTAAGCCAACCATCCCAGTGTCTCAGTTTTTAGTGTTCTTTGATTTCCCCCAGTATTACTCTGATAGAAAAGTGAAATATTTCTGTGCAGCCAGGCAATAGCTATCAACAGTTCTGGTGTACTCTGATGCTTTGCCCCAGTTATAACACACTTTAAAATCCAGTCAGTTTAATTTCCGTTCTCACAGAGGTTACAGCTCCTATTTTTTACTAAAAGGAACTATTCCCAGACAGGACTCTGCCCAACAGCAACAAGAGCTTCCCAGGAGCCCAGGCATGAAACAGCAAGGCCCTCAATGAGGGCATTGGCATCACATCTGTGAAATAGCCCTTGACAACGAGTATAGGGCAGTGGTGAATTGGATCCCAGGACAGTGGCCTTAAATTACAAAAACACTTTTTATAACCAAAGCCCTCCACATTGTTTGGGGGGTGCTTTTTATTTCTGCCAACTTCCATTACTATACTTTCACAGAAACATTACTGAAAATTTCAATATAACAATTAGAAAAGAAGAATTTAATTATAACAACTTAAATTTCAGTGACATCTTTAAAATCTTTAAAGAGAGGAAAGACAAAAAAATAAATGAGCCTATCTTGAACTACCAAAAACACCCCTATCTAAAAAGTCTGGTACTACCTTTCCACAACTATGTTCTCATTTTTCAGACAGCTCTCACCCCTGGGACTCCGTCTGTCCTCAAGATTTTCCGTTCCCAGTGGTAACATGTTCCTGATGATTTGCCCCGAAGCTATAAGCAGCCCTGTGTATTCCCCCCACCAACACACACGCACTTGTATTTCTTTCCTTCCTGCCCATGTTCCACCGCTATTTTAGTCCATTCTTCTGTCTAGACAAATTTCACAGCTATTCGTATTACTGGGCTTTCCTAATAAAAATACCCCTGTGCAATCTGCCATCACCATGCCTGTGCCACTTAAGATAAATGTAAACACACAAAATAAAGCTGAAAAGGCGCATGGGCCTCATATCTTTCAGATGTACAAGAGCCACGCAGATATGATATCCGAAAGCAGTTATTGCAGTTCTTCAGAGGAGGATTTATTAGACTGTTTTCTGAAGAAAACCTCTACAGTACAGGTGATGTTCCCACCAACCCCAACTCTAGCAGTATATCCCAGGCAAATGATCTTTTTAGACAAGACTAAAGCACTTACTAAGAGTCGCATCAAATTCTGCATTATGAGCCAACAGCAAAGCAGTAACCTTTTGTATTTTACCAACACTTCCCACAGTATTTTGTCTGTTAAGATTCAGCTCTGAGAATCTAGCAATTAAACTCATGGAGGACAGCTGAAAACCTACCCTGAATATCTGGTTATTGATCAATAACCAGAAGAAAATAAAAATGCAGCCAATATTTGTCAACCCCATATGTTTTTTAAATCTCAATTTTTTTAGATCTAGATTGATTTTTTTGCACGTTTGGAATGGGTGTTGTCAAACAATACACAGAATAAAATGCAAATATCAATGAGTGTATTAAAATTTAGACCTTAGACATAAATCCTGCATGAAAGAGACAGCCTTTCTAATACTTCTGCCATTTATAATATTCCTCTCAGCAACATCTGGCACAAAGTAGCAGTTATCCCCTAAAATCTCACACAATGTGATACATATCACAATAAAATTCATTTAATATAATCACTTACAATACATAAAATGTCAATTCAATTAGACTGCCACCATTATCGCTTCCTGGTGATAGTTAGCTCTACAAAAGTGTGACCTAGTACTCTTACTATTTGTTACTCTAGGAGGGTAAAAAAGTGGTGATATTGCACTACAAAAGGGACCATCAGAAGGCAAGAAACCAGTCACAGCCACTGGTTTCAAGCTATTGAAACTCATGGACCTATAAAGCATCTCAAATGCAGGTATGGATCCCTGAATAATGAATTTAAGCTTAATGACAATAGCCTCACTTTTCTCATTATCTTTCACAAACCCATAGAAATAGTTCGTGGACCATTGGTCGAAGACCATTACTTCAGGGCAGCAAAGAATTGCATGCTGACACTTAGAGTACTGCTGACTGAGTCATAAGATGAATAATTACACACACTGCAGCAAAGCACAAACTCCTGGGACTGGCCAGTCCAAGGCTCTGTGCTGGCATGCAGGGGCCTGTGTGAGCAACTGCCCCAGTAAGCAGAGTCAGTGCAAGAAAGGAAACTACACACAAGTGTTAAATTGCACCCAGCAGTACTCACTGGGTAAAGACCTAAACAAGGATGCAGCATGAGAGCTGTTAACTACCATCCCCTCTTGCAAGTCACCAACCCCACATATTCAAAAATCCCAACCTGAACACACAACACGTAAGAACTAGAAGAGCCCCATTAACTCAATTGAACACATTTTTCCTGATCCCTTTTGCCCCTGAACCTTTTGTGGGAAAGTGTTGATAAATTCTCTGCTGTTTAAATCTATTTTCACTTACTCTTAAGTAAATATAGACCAAACAGGCATGAAGCACTGTTCCCTTACTGCTCATTCACCAACTCCACCGGCCCAGCCATGCCAGGCCCTGATCCCTTTCGGGCCCACAAGCACGGAGCCATCATGTCCTGCCAGGGCTGGGAGAGCCTCAGGGGAAGCTCTCAGGCACATGGAGACCTCAAGCTACAGCCTCCCCAGACTCAAAACAAAGAAGCTGAACAGCGAGCCGGCATGGGGACAACCTCACAGGCCACGGGATTTGTTACCGGGATCACACACAGCTGCTTTAAAAGCCAAGCCTGCCCTATGGCATCACCCAGCCCTGGCACCAACACTCCCCAGGTGGATGCCATTACCTTAGATGGCTCAGGCAAGAAACCCCCACAGCTCCTCCTAAGATGATCCCCCAGACCAACAGCCAAGTCTCCCTAGGACAAGGGAAGAGTCAGGAAACAAAAAGATGCCATGTCATCCTCAAGCTCATGTGGTATTTGTTTTCTCATACTGCACAAGCCATGAAGACATGGCAGAGGTCCCTGCAGCACCAGTGGGTCCCATATCACCTCCTGGACCAGGGAAGCTCCCTATCTGAGGGAGATGCCACCTCTGTACCACATAGCTACACTCCAGGGCACACAAGGGGCCTCAGCCAGCTGCTGGTTTTGCTCACCCAATCTGCCTGCAAGAAGAGCTGTACCCAGTCCAGAAGATCACCAAAGCCTACCCTGCTGGTTTGGACTGCAGAGACCACAGCACCTTAGTCCCCAACCCACAGAGACACCCCAGCACCAGCTCCCAGCAGGCTCAGGAGAGCCCAGGTGCACAAAACTGGGCCCTGCCCGTAACCAGACATGCACATACCTCCTTTAAATGGCAGGAACAGCCTCACGAGGGGCACAGACTCACAGGACTGAGCATGGGGAGTTGGGAACCGGGTCCATCATCACAGCAGTGAGCAAGCCAGCACCACGGAACCCTCAGAGTGTAAACCACCACCCCCCAGCAGCGCTCAGGGAAAAGGCAGTGCCCTCAGGCTGAGCTGAAATGGCCCCCGGCATGGGTGTGGAGGGCCCAGGTGGTGCCAATCAGGGCCATGAGGGCTGTGATTGCCCCCGGCTGGCACTGCCTCTGCTGAAGGGGAGCTGCACCTGCCATCAGCCCCATGTGGTGAGTGGGGCTTGTTTTCCCCACAGAGACATGGAGGAACCGTGCCCAGAGCAGAGCTCCCCACCACTGCCTCAGTGGGTGCCCATAGTGCGGGTCACTGGGCTGAGGGATTGCAGCTACTGCAAATGGCGTCCAGTCAGTCATCGCCCTGCAAAGGCCGGGCTGGAGTGAAATGTGGTGTTTCCTTTTCCCTCAAGAAAACTTCTCACTGATAAAAGGCAAACAAATTCCCTCATAAATTTTCCTAGGATTATTTACAATGTTCTTTCAGCAGAAGCGATTAACAACTAGGGGCTTTCTGTATCTCCCCTTCCAGCAGTAAACAGCCACTGAAATAAATGAGTTGTCAAGAAAAGAACAAGAGAAAAGCGCCCAAAAATTTCCACCCCTGCACCAGCGCTCAGATGACACTTGTGCTTCTGTCTCTTACTTGCCTCACTCCCCCAGAAACCCGTGGCAATGAACATCCTTCTGCTCATGTTCTTGGATTTTTGTCTGCACCCCACCCGCAGTCCTGCGGCAGTGCCCAGGCAGGTGTCATGCCTGCTGAAAATGCCCTCTGGAAATATTTACCGAGCAAGGACCAAAGGTCTGATCCAGAGACACTGTCTTTGGATGTAAACAGTCCGCTGTGCTGCAGATGAATAAAATTAAAGCAGTCTGAAGTTTACTCGGGGAAGAAACCAACATTAACAGTAACACGGATCTCATCCCTGAGTGTGTGGGGGCTCCTGCTATGGGCTACACTTAGAAGAGAAGCTGGGCCTCCAGCACTGAAGAAATTTGTGAACCAGCACAATGGAAGAACAAAAAAAAACAACCTTTGTTCTTCTTACCTGTGTGGCAAGGCACCTGATGGGTTAGCTCATGAGATTTTCATGGGTTTAGACTAGATATTTAGATAATATATTTGAAAGATATGGCTAAACTAACAAGATCCCTGAAATTTGTATACTCACTGGGAACATAATATGGAAGTCATGACCATGTAGCAATACATTAATATGCAAATTAGATGTGTAGGGTTAGAAGGGGTCATTTGAATGACTGGTGCATTCACAAAGACATTATTTTTAACATTTCTTGATCATCTTGTTCTGTCAGGGCAGAAGTTCACTAGTATGAAAGGGACAACAAGCCCCTACAAGGTCTGTAGCACTAAAAGGCTCCTCTGATGGTGAAGCAGACCACTGTTACCTCTGTGACTTTCCATAATATTCATTTTTGCAAATGTAACTGGTATTGATCAGTATATATAATCTCATATGTGACAGTCAATACTTTGGCATATCTCTGTTTGCCAGAATATATGGAAAATCAACTTTATGGAAGAAAAAAAATGTGTGATAGAGGAAAGCTGTCTCAAACAGGTGAACAGGTAATCTCCAGTTCACCTCTCTTCTAGAGCAGGCTGACTCCATGCAGCACAGCCTCCCAAGTTTTGCCTCCAGGGCCTGTTACCTACCTCTGTAGATACTTCACTGACAACACAGTACTATGTGTTTTGACAGCAGAAGGTTCTTTGTAGTTTTCAGACTATTTTGTCACTTCCTTCTGTGTCATTTCTGATGATATACCCCTTTGAATCACACAAAGTAATTCTTCTCCTCTTAGCATTAACACCCACCAAATATTTGTAGTCTCTTAGTGCATGCCTGCCTTCATCATCTCTTACCCACATTAAGCACACCTAATCTTTCAACCTGAATCAACCCTGAAGCCATCCCGATAATTTTTGTTGCTTTTCTTTGAACTCCTCTCAGTTTTTTGAGACACTGCTATTAAAGTTTTGTGCAAGGCTTGATGTGATGGTTTTAGATGTGTATGCATCAGAAGTGTATAGAATTAATCTATTACCACCTTGAACTGCAATATAATGCTTACGTATATGCAGTGCAAACACTGCTTTGCAGATTAACATGGAATGTCCTATCCTGAGTTTCTGAGCTGATCTCCAGGCTTTTGGCTCTTTTTGAGAGGCATGAGTTCCAGATTACTTTCATATCTTGCTTTTTCCATTAGTAGAGACACACGTTCTAAAAAATCTCAATAGGAGGACCATCAGAATACAGCATAATAATCAGAAAAGAAGCCTTCAACACATTTTTTAAAGTCTCCATGGCACTTTGCCATTAAGAAAAAATTGGTTTGGTTAAATTCTTGTTTAGTCTGTGTGTACGGTGATTACTGCTGGGACAACAAAGGACCACCAAATGCCACAACCACACAATCCTGACACCACTGCAGAGCATCATCCATCACTATATACACCTCATGTAGCCTTGGATTATGTATAGCTGTGTTCACATGGTGATGGAAGCTCAGAGACAGGATCACAAGGAGACATGTGGTACAAAGTCTTGCTGACAGAGGAGCAGGAGAGTCAGAAGACAGTGAGAAAACAGTACTGGAGCAAGGGACTCAAAGTCACCCAACTCATTCATTGGACAAATGAACAAGTACAGCAAGAAGGATCCCCTAGACTTCTTTAAGAGGCCCAACCTTGCCTCATTGATAAGGTGTAAGTCTCCTCTCCTACCTGGACTGATTGCTGCCCACTCACTGTATTGAGGCTCCCTGAGAAACCTGTTCCTGCTGCAAGAGGCCACGATTGCTGCATGCTGGCCACCTCTGCCTCTTCCAGGATAGGGAATGTTATGAGTTACACAATTTGCATGGGAAGACACAGGATCTATGCAAAAGAGGCAGGAGATGAAGACTAGAAATAACAGGCCAACTTGAAAGGACAAGACTAATAATAACAAAATGGGACTAGGGAAAGGGATGGAAAGAAAGGGAGCAGAGAAGAACAGGGATCAAAGGAGCAGGAAGAACAGCAGTAGGGAGGCTGAGAAGCAAGGTTGTGACAACCCCAGACTGTCACACTCCAGGGCAGCAGACTGCATCAGGCCATTAAGGGCACAATTTCTTGTCATGCGCAAATGGGATCCAAAGGAAGTCCTGGCAGCTTCCAAAGGGACAACCTCTGCATTTCAGACACACAAAAGGGCCCCAGCCTGAGCCACTAGTAGGTGAGCTGGTGCTTGAAGGCAACAGCCAGCAGCCATTTCTGCTGAGACAAAACCTGGCCACACACCACTTCAAGAAGCCACAAAGATCTTATCTTTCTGCAGACAGAAACTGAGTAACTCTAATAGCATTGTGACAGCATTATGCCATTCTCTAATAGCGCACTCTTAACTGACAGATTTCAAATGCCCTGCACAGGAGGGATTTCCATCGCCACTAACAGGTAAGTTGCCTGAGGTGGAGGGGACAAAGCTGCTTCCTAAGCTGGTCTAGCACGGATCAGGAAATAGAGACTGGCCACCTCTCCTCTGCTCCAGTTCCAGTTTGCAAGTATTACTTGCAAAGCAATGCCTCCTGTAAGCATGGTCTGTTCCTCTCTCTGCTTAAAGGAGATCACTTCTTCAAACTGAAGATTATGCTTCCCCTGGTTTCTTACAGCTACCCTGGTGACAGGATAAAAGCCAGGTGACGTCCACTCTTCCCTTTACTACTATCTACTATCAGACATGAGGTAGGTATGGTTAAGGGGAAGGACCAGAGCCCTCTCAAGCGGAGAGATACCTCACTTACCCTGCACCCAGCCAGCTCCCCCTCCTTGCCTGACTACTCAGCATGCTAAGTGCATGACAAGTGGATTAAAATAACATTTAAGACAAGATCTAACACTCATTAAAAAGAGGGGAGATCTCAAAGCAAGCTCAAACTGCATCATCACCTCAACCTAAAGAGATGGAAGATGGCAGCTTGCCACACAGACTGCTGGTGATTTCTGTCACAGCGTGTGTCAGGCTGCCACACATGTACATTAAATACACAAATGAACATGTCAAAGAGATCAGGAGGGTGTTCAGTATCATGTGCCATACTCCATGAAGCACCATGCTCAACAAGGAGAGCTATGGGGCTGGAAACCTCAAATCTGACTTCATCTTCCATTGACCAGCTGATCCCTTTGCAGAGCAGAGCCCCGGATACTCCTATCTTGTCCCATTGCCCCCACTCCTCCACCTTTTTAATCCCATGCACACCTTTTGCTTTGAAAGCTAGAAGATGGGCACAAAGGTGAGGGGAAGGAGGGCAAAGGTGATTTCTCCCAGGCCTAGTATCACAGGGGCTCACCAGTGGATTTGCCTGAGAAATACTTTGTTAAAATGAAATGCATTTGTGGTGGAGGAAAGCATGGCATTAAACCGGCTCCATATCAGGAGATCTGTTCTTTGGATCATCCTGTTCTGGCTTGCTTTACAGATAGCACGCATTAACCAGCTAATGATGAAGAGTCAGCCTAGCCATGGATGAATGGCTCGGATTAATCTCTTTTGTCTTGTGTATGATAAACACCAACATGTCAGCTAAATCCTGCCTACAGAAACTTTATTAAGGATGATTATGCATGAGTCAGAAAGGACACAGCTTGACTTTCAGATCCCAATTTGAGTTTAAGGGCTGGCTGGTTAGAAACATCACGTTGAAAACCAAGTAAATTTGATCTGGGTGCCACTGAGGAGAATAAACACGGAGTCTGGTGATGTCATTTTTCCCCAAAGTCACTTTTCTGTCTGCAGCAGAATTTTACCATTATTTGAAGAAAAAGCTTTCTTTTGACTTTTCTTGTCTTCGTACTTTATAAACTATATAAGAAGAAAAAGAAAGCAAAAGACAAAAAAATGGAAAACATAATTGTCAGTTTGGGGCAGTGACATTCTTAGCTGTGACACTACATATAGCTGCAGAGGACAGAAACCAATAAAAGTTATTTATAGGGATTTTAAGTTGAGTAGATAAAGGTCAAGGTGTTTACCTGGCCCATTACTAGAGTCAATGGGCTGGAGGATGTTTTAAAGGAACCAAAGAGGGATGAAATATTTACGTATCCATAATAAAGTTACACACTATGAAAATTTAATGCATTTAATTTTCAACTTATTTTTGCCTTTTTTCACATTCAAGTATGCAAGATCAAGCTAGCAAAACTTAAGATGCTGTTTTAGAAAAGAAAGATCCACCAGAAACAGAGGAAGATGAGAAAAATCAGGAAAAAAAAATTTGAATCAATCTGAATAAAATTTTTAAAGCTTTTCCATGAAAAGTTAAGACACAAAAATCATTTTAGATCAACACAGAATGTTTCGGCAAAACAATAACGAAATGCTTTGATTTTCAACTGGATCAATTTTTCCTTGAAACATATTCCCTAAAAAATGGAAGTCTATCTTTAGAATACTAGAAATTGTCATAATTTCCACAATTACATCTGTCATGCTGAAAAAAAAATTACTTTTTCACTGCCTTGTCTCCCTTGACCCCTCCTTGCCTTCTGACACTGTAGTGATTATTTTGTCACTGTGCTGGACAAAAATTCACAAAACCCTTTAATTTTCCCCCACATTGACAAGCTTACCATCTATGAAAAAAAAAAATTGGACCAGTTCTGCAATGCCAATAATTCAACCATGTCATAGAGACATCATCCTTCTTTTTTCTGTATGTCTGATTACACTGACCTGAGGCTGCATTCAGAATCGTAATACTGGAGACAAGAGTCTCCATTGCTCTTCAATCCCTAGGCAGACCATTACTAGAGCTTTTCAGGAAGAAAGGATGCTTTTATAGCTAAGGCGTAAGACTTGGAGTCAAGAGCTGTGGACACACTTCCACCTCTAGCTCAGATTTTTGTGAGACTGCAGACAAGGCACCTGAGTTTCTTGGCAAAAAAAGGAAAATGGAATATCTCAATAATTCTTTCACCGTTTATAGATTTTATGCTTTGAGGCAATCTTTTTCCTCAGGACAGCAGTCAACTCAAAATTAGGTACACAGTCCTTAATCGAGGACTAGGCCTTCTGCTGGGCTCCTTGGCAGGTTTTAATGTTTTAAGATGAATTTTAATGTACCCATGACTGCGGGACTGCACACAGCTGCAGAAGGAGCCCGAGTGCAGGCATGGAGCAAAGCTTTCCCTCACGGTAGGGAAAGCCAGAAGGACATGATTAAGTAATAGCAAAGAGCTGGACTCCAAGAAGGCACTTCCCGGTGGTGTTTCCCTATATCTGTGCAGAGAGATGTTTCAAGAATGGTTCAACTGCCACAGCTTGGGGAGAGGAGAGTGGTGGAAGAGAAGGAGTTCTGGGGGTTTAGCAGCAGGCAGTAGTCAGCACTTGGTGTTTACCAAGACAAAAGAATTAATAAAGCAAAATCAAAATTAAATATCTCAGTGACTAAAACAGAGGCTTTCAGCTGACCCAAACTAAATGTCTGCTTTGGTGTTTCAGTTCTCAGAAAAATCCGCTATTTTGAATTTCCGGATCAGTTCTTGCAAGCCTTTCCCAGATTGAAAATCTGCTGCCTGTAGCTTAAAGCAAAATGGACCAACTGTTCTCTCTCCTCCTGGGCCATCGCTCTGGCTCTGCATCTCACCCCATCTGTACCCCAACAAAGCTGAGTACGTCTGGGCAGCCACAGCAAGTGTGACGGTTCTCTGTGGCTCGAAAAGACCTGGCAGAGAGCGTCCCTATTTGTCCACAGTGTGATATTCTGCATAGACCAAGGCTGGGCGTGTTGCTGTACTGGCACGCTGGGTAAAAGCTGATGTGCTTGGCACAGCCTGGGCAGCTGGTCTCTGCTCTGCCTCAGCTGAGATGGGGGCAAAGACTGCCAGAAAGGCTTTGTGCCACCTTGGTTTCTTCTGAAGATGGGGGCTGTCTGGGGAGTGTGACAAAAGTCAGAGCAACCCCGGAGACTACTCTAATTTATGCAGATCTGAAATACCTTTTACAGCTATTTTACATCTTGCATTATTTTCATTCTATTGAAAGTGAATAAGCACAAAACTTCAAGTCTGTTCTTGTGCTTTTGCTGAGGTTTCAGTCCAGCTGTACTGACCCTGACTATGCTTAGGACTTCCCAAAAAAAGCACCATTTGGGATGGTGGTTTGGTAATGCAGACAACTGTCTGCTTATAATTGACTGAGACCAATACATTTCACGTAAGCCACTTATGGTAATGACTTTTGGTCACTAGTGATGTGAGCAAGGTCAAGTTAAAACCCATGGGTGAGAGACTGCATAGTCCTTTCTGAGTCCCCGAGGACATCTGTTCTCCAGTGATGATAACTGGAGTAGCAGGGTGGCTTGCCGGGAAAGCTTCATTTGCAAGCAAGAAAATATCTCAGAGCTTATGCAGGGCTGTCAGCAAAGTGACTCTGCTGGGCTGGAAATATTCTGAGTGAATATGATAAAGTGAAACTGGCCAGCACCAAGGCTTCAGCGCCGTGTCACTCCCAGAGCTCTATTTTAAGGATTTAAGAGAGATTTAAGTTGTGTAGAAAAGTTAATTTCTTCCCACAGACAGAAATTGTCTATCCCAAAAGCCAAACAAGCACCAAGTAATTTTAAATTCTTTTTTCCCTCTTACCTGCACCCCCTCCTCTTAACTATTTACATACCTTGCTTACTCTTCCAAAATGAAACAAGGTCTGAACTGCATGTCCCATAATGCCAGTACAGTAGGAAACAAAAACTGACCATCCATGACCTGAATCATACCTAAATTACTCCAATCATAAAGCAAAATATTCAGCTCATCAGTGTTTAAGAGATTCTTCCCTCCCTTTCATTTCTTGCAAAGCAGAACCATGCATCTTCTCCAGAGGCCACCAGCTCCTCAAGAAGCAGTCCAGAACCTGCTCCTGCAAAGAAGGTGCCAAGGGCAGGAAATGTAAGAGCTCAGGAACTAAATACGGGGCCCAGGAGCAATTGTTCTCTTATAAGGGTTGCTTGAGAGGGGCTGGGCAGTGAATGTTTCCAAAGTTTTGGCCAGTAAGTGAAGATTCCCTGCAAACTGCACCCCGTGACTACCTGCAGGCTATGGAAAAATCCCATAAATTAAGTTCTTGCTTTTTTATTGAAATACAGCAAATCTCTGGTTTTTTAATAGTCTGGTTTCCCATGTGGTATAACATCTACGTAGCACTTTTTAAGTGACATGATGCAGCATGTCTGTGTTTAAAACAACAATAACAACAATCTTATCTCAAGCCCTCAGGATGCTGAGGGGTTCAGCGTTGGTAAAATGTCACCCTTGCAGAGGATAGGCTGAGGAATTTGTGTGCAGAGGTAGCTTGCGATCTGAGCACAGGGGTTTAGAAAAGGGCTGCATTTCATGACCTACAAAAGAGAAAAAAAATGAGATTTACATTCCAAATGTGCTGAGCAGCCCTTTCCCTTTAGTTATTAGAAGCACTCGGCATAATTCATAATCGCCTGATGCCAGGGGGAGGGGGGAGGTGCCCGCTGCCATTCAACATCAAAATCCCTCCAGGAACAGCAGTAACGGGGTTCTGATCTTATTTATATCGTGACAATAAATGGCTGGCAGGAAGATACCAGCAAATATCAGAGTAAATAATTCAGTAAGTGTAACAGAAGGTCACGAAGACTAACAAACACATTTCTGTTTCTTCTCTCTTTCTCTGTTCTCATCCTTTATGTACATGCTCTTTCTCTTCTCTCCCAAATTTCCCTGGTTTTGTGCAGTCCTTCTCTCTCTTCTTTCCCTTACATACACAAAATAATGGCTTAAAATGCAGCTTTCCCATTTCTCTGCTTTCTAGCCTCTGCTGTGCTGATGATGGTTTTCCTGCATCTGTCCTTCCTTTCTAACTTTCCCATGTGTTCTTTCCCTCTTCTACTGCCTGCTCCTGTCATCACCCTCCACATCCCTTCTTGTGGGACAACTGGCAATGCTGACTTGCCAGGGTAAACTCAGTCCTGAGTTATGTTACAGTGAAATGCTGATGATGTTGATAAAATCCTCTTGGCTTGATCTCGGAGCAGCAGCAGAGCGTGCCCCTGCCTTAAGAGCGCTCCTGGGCTGCACTGCTGAGGCACCAGATCCACCCAGCCACCCAAAGCTCTGAAGTGGGTGCGTTTATGGCGCTGTGTACTTACACACACTAAATACTCCAAGTCCTGCTCTACACTCAGGAAAGCCAGAGAACCCTTTGACTGGCAGGTGAAACCTGAACTCTTGGGGTCAGGCACACACTTGCCAGAGCCACAACTTCCATGTAATGTTCAGTCATAAATTATGAGCGCAGAAGGCAGCTCTGTGATCACTCACTCAGATGCCCAGTACGGCAGTGGCCACGGGACTGCTGGAATTCATTTCTGTTCAAAAGATACAACTCAAGTTTTCAAAGTGTTTTCAATAGAGTATTTGCCACCTCCAAGACCAAGCTGTTCCTGGGCTTAATACCTTCACCACTAACTGGGCATCGTTGGCTTTATATCTCATTTGAGTTCAGCTGGTTTAACCTCAGCCTTCCCCCTGTGATGAACCTGGTATCTGCCTGCTAGATACAAAGTCCTCTCTCAGCAGGTTCTCTTTCCATATGCAGCTTTATAGCCTATGATGAAGCCATCCCTCAATCCTCTCTTTGTTAAGCGTGGCTGGTTGAGCTTCGTAAGCCTTGCATTACCAAGCGTGCTCTCCTCAACCATTTCCACAGAGCTACCTGGTTTGCATTATTATTTATCACTCCCCAAACCATTATTAGTATACTTTATAGATCACTTTGTCACGTTTTTCCCTAGTTGTTTAATAAAAATGATAGCTAGCCTAATGCAAAAAGCCATTAGCTGTAACATCCTGTGAAATCTGTTTTATGTCTATAGAAAATTTCATTTTAAACTCCATAATTTACCCAGCTTTTCAATCCATTTAATGTGCATCATGTTGATTGCTGTAGTTTATTAATAAAAATGTCATGTGGTACCCTGTCAAGTGCCTAAAAAAAGAGAAGGAATATTTAATCAAGACTAGCACCTTTATCAACAAAAATTACTTTAATGAGATCTATTGTTATAAATTCATTTCGATTAGCATTAGTTAGCATATCTATATTTAATTCTTTATTAATTTATTCATTAATTACATTAGCTTCTACATTACTTTTCCTAGTATTTTTATATTTACACTTTTCAAGAGTTTGAATAATATCAGCTTTCTTCTAGGTCTTTGATATTTCATCAGTATCCCAGCAAATTCTAAAAATCACCATTCATATGAATTAAGTCCGGACATTTCCTTAGCCAGCTCTTTTAAAATGCTTGGAATCAAATTATTCAGATCAATTACATTAAAATGACTGAAATTATTAACTGTTCTGTCAGTCTAAATTACTGTTGGGGAAGAAAGTATTTTGTTGTCATCACATGGCAAGAATATCTCATCTAGGATGTTCCCAAAAGAGAAATAAAAATTATTATCAATTAAATATTATTAAAGATATCCTTAACTTCCACAGGTTTTCTTAATCATTTCTATTTGGCAAAAGACAAATACTATTGTTAGCATTTCTAACACTAATATGCTTTCCTATTCCAGAGCATATAATAACAATTTACTTGAAGTGTCTGGATTTTAATAGCTTTTGGAGCTTTGCTTCCTGTATCGACACAGCTACCTATAGTTTTCCTTCTTGTACTTCTTCTCCTACCTAGCTGTTATTGTTCCAAGGTTTTAATTTCCAGATATTTCAGTATGTTGCCCTTTCTTCTTCCTGTATGTGAGAAAAGGCCCATTCACAATTTTTATTTCCTGCTATTTTTACTTCCCCTCATAGTGAAGCTATTGTAGTTTTTAACAATATTGTCTTCTTTCTCATATATAGCACTAGGGCTTTTTTGCAGACATGTAGTAGAATGTTGTCGATAAGTTCCCAATTACCTGTCAAGATTGTTTAGATTTTATCTCCAAATTAATTTGGTCCTCCATTATTTTCAGCTTTGTGAAATGTTACACAGTTCTTTCTCCTTTTGCTTTCAACCCTCAAGGCTCTATCTTGTTTAGCGTACTTGTGCAGTTCAGTGGGATCCATTTCTCAACAGGCAAATATCTACAACCCTTCAATATTTGCCTGTCTCCGCATACACAGCTGCAGACATGCAGAGCAGGTAAATGCTCATGCAGAGGGGATAGGGAATGTGCTGGATCCACTCTTCCAATGCCAGACCAGCATGGAAAGGCTCCACAGGCTCAAAGATGCCGTCATGTCACCCCTGTGATGTTAGCACCGAGCTGACCCCAGCAGTCAGCAGCCTGGCTTTAGCCTAAATCCCCTGCACACAACTACAGAGTCATCAAAGTGTACCGAAAGCTACGAATCTCTGCTGAAAGGAACAATTTAAGTGAGTTAGGCAGAATTATTTAAGTCACCCCAAGCTATGCAGGGCTCTGCCACCCATGGGTAAAGCAGGCAAGTTTTGTGAGCAAATCCTTTCCCAGCGCAAGGGCTTAGTCATCAGTGAAAGCTGCTGGCTCGCTCCCATCCCAACTGTGGTTGAGCTGCTGCTCGGAGGTCAGCTCTGCAGGCACTTGATAAAGCTTCAATTAAGTGCTCTTGTTGCAGCACTCGCTGATTTACACATCTTGTGCCCGCATCGGCCATTTTGCTGAATAAGCCCGCGTGACGGCAGGGACCGCACACGCACAAGTGCCCAGCTTCCCCTGCCTACGGCACAATTAAGCTCCTCAAGCCTGGTCATCACCAGGCAGCTTAAAACAAATAACAATATTCAAGTAAGTGCTTCAAAGGGTGGGGGGAATAGAGCTGCAGCGCCCATAGTACAAATATTACTACAGATGCTTCAACTGGGTAATTAATAATACATGGCATAACTATTCCAGACAGTTTCTGAGCTGTTATTTCCTCGCAGAGTTGTGCATGTCAGTGTTTAGATGCTACTGTGATGGGATGGTATAGAAATTTCAGTGACATGGACATCATGGTGTGCTTCTCTAGCCTGTGTAATAGCCTGAAAGATCAGCACCCCCCTCAAAAGGTTATGATGGAAAGGCCTGACCTTACCTGCTCATAAATGGGGGTCACACTTATCTGCAGTGAGCAGCTTTTATCAAAGCCTCACACTCGTGTTCAATTGCTTGGGCTACAAGTCAAAATGGAAAGTGACTCGTAATGATTGCAAATCCCTCTGGGAAAAATGAAAAAGTAACAAGCACAAGACGATGGAAATTGTTTGGTTGACACAATGTGCATCAAGGAAGATCTGCGTTATGCACTTGTGAGTGAGACTAGTTGAAAGGGAACGTTTACATTTGCAGCTTTCACAGAAGAAATGAGTTCTACAAGAGACTGCAATGTCAGAGGCATACTGGATTATTCAAGTAAAGACCTAACATTTTTATTTGTGAAGGTAGTTATATGAATTGATATAAAGTCTCGGATTATTTTTCCTTGAACTTTTTTTGGGCAGTGGTTCAGAGTAATAACCTCAAAAAATTCACTAAAACATTTATCAGCCCTGGCACAAAATCTTCTTCTTTGCCAGGAGCATAGTAAAGAAACAAATGAACATAATTTTACTCTCTCCTCAGGAAAAAAAAAATACATATCCCAGCCAAACAGGCAAATGGAATTTGGCAAGACTGAATTGTTGACATGCTTTTATTATACCAACAAATAAAACGTTAACTGCAAGTGTTACGTGGCACTTGCCTTGTATTTAGGTCATTTTCTCTAGGCAAATCTCCTGCTCCAATCAAGGTAATATTTCAGGGGACTCATATGGCAGTGGACCTATGCAGGAAGGAGTGATTAGTAAGCCCCTGGGAGGTTACATTTAGAAGGCCTTTCTCCATTTTTTCTTTAAGACTTTTCACAAGCAAAAATTAATGCTGGGCAAAATCTGTGTCCCACTGAAGTCAAAGGCATGTTTGCTTCCAGCTTCAGCAAGGCTGACTTAGCTCCCCTGGACTTAAAAGCAGTTTTGCTTGAGCAAGAACAGAGTAAAAGCTATGTGTGATCTTCAGCACGTTGCCCTGGGCTAACTCCAGGGAACATGATTTTCTCAAAGCCCAGCTGCAGACATGAGAACTTATTTAAGACTACTTTAAAATGCAAATTACACTGGCATGCTCATCATATGCCTATGGATCCACTAACATGAAAATATGCAAAGTCCAGAAATATCCATGATCTAACTTAACTCTCAGCACCAGGATGCTGTGAGTTAAGAGTGAAAATCCCATATAAGTGTCCATCCTGAACTTACACAACAAACTACAGTCTATCAGCATGGATTTGCTCTGGTATTTCATGCTTTTCTGGGTTTAAGTCTGAACCCCTAACCTCATTTTAGTACGGATTTTCTGCAGTCTCACTGGCAGAATAAACGACAGGCACCCATGAATTGCGAGCATATAAAAACGTCCGAGGGCTGTGGTGGCCAGAGCTGATACAGTAAATGATTACTATCACCGATTGCTTCTTGGTACTGCATTTTGTAGAAGCAATCTGATCACTGATTATTTGAGGTAGCAAGGAAAGAAAATAAAATGGCACCACAATTACTCTCATGTAATGATTTTGGCAACCTAAGCCTGTTCTGCCATGTTGGTGCTAACCTCAGTGCCAGACCCATGGCAATGTCCCAAGGCTTACAGGCAGGACAGAGTTATCCAGGTCCCATGGAAATGGCCATCAGCAAAGCAGGAGCAGTTCCCCATGGGCAGCAGGAGCCCACACAGGCACAGCATTGCAGGGGGTCGCAGTCTGCACAAGGAGGGGCTGTGTGCCACGTGCCACAGGGTACGGGAGGTACCAGGCCGTGCAAAGGGGAGCTGTGAAACCAGACTTTCCCCACAAATCACCCCACAGTGATGGCTGTGGAAGACCTGCATTATCAAACCTGCAAGGACAAGGCCAGCAAGGTGACTTTGCCAAGGCTGGTGCTGCCTGAAGGCTATAACCTGTCTGTGACCTATAACCCTGTCTCCTCTTTCCCTTCCCATGCTTCTTGGTGCAAGGTAAAGCTGCCGAGACCACAGACTCCTGGAGGTTTTGTCCCCGACCTGATCTTGTTTGAAGGGTTAATTCCAAAAGGCTCACACATCCTCTCACGTACTCCTCTGTACACATGCTTCATGTTAGTCACAGCTTCCTAGCAAAGCTGTGTGCTTTGGTCCAGGCTAGACTCTGCCCATGAGTGAAAAAGGGACATGTTCGGTTATCTGTCCCAGGCCTGATGGAAACAAGCTGATGCCTGCTGTAATTTCACTAGAGCTATGTCCCATCTAATTTTAAATGTCACTTGTAATAGCTGGTTTTTCTTCTCCAAATAACTTTTACAGCCCTGCAGTTGAAGTCATCTGAAACCACAGGACTGGAGTTTGAATGGTCCCTGATATTATCAGTGAGCCGAGCCATTGCTCTGCACCTCAGCCACCATTTTCCCTTTCCATCCTTTACTGAGATGTACGTGCAAATCCAAAGGAACCATTCAGTCAAACGTGGTGAAGCCATCAAACACGCTGCTTCTCTTCCACAGCAGAAGCCTGACTAAAGCCAAGAGAATATCTAGGTAACTGCAGGCAGTAGAGGGATTAAGGGCTTTCACAAGGCATGACAAAGCTGTCACTAAAGCAATAGAGCAATCCTGGGATCTCGAAAAAATGCAAAGACAATAGTGTAAACAATGAGGGGGACTTGTTTGATAATAAGTTATTCCCAGCATACCACACTGTGCTCTTGAGCCTCCTGAATTCACTGCCATATGCAATGCTCGAATCCCCTTGGAGGAATTGCTGCACTATCCAGAAGCTCAATTACGCAAACTTCTTCGGAGTCCCTTATGACGTTTGGGTTATAAGGCTCATGCTGTATATTGATTTGTCTTTTCCTCCTCCCTGCTCACCTCGGGGCCTCATTTCCCATTTTGTGTACATTGGTTTCCTGGATTGCAGAGGGAATTGTCTCAAGGTCATACCAAGATGCTTCAGAATGGCTCAGCTATGAAAAATGTATGTAGCCAAAAATATTGTTTAAAAGCAATAGACTGAATGTATAATGCCCATGGCCCGAAGGAGCCCTGATGTATTTAAGACACGGGGATATAGAGGCAGACTTTTAAAAACTGCCCGTACTTCACCAGTTAAAAGGATGAGAACAAATGAGGCTGTGATCTGTCAAGTGATCCTTCATCACTCCCAGCACAGGCCCATAATCCTTTGGCTGTGATTATGCAAAGGAATATTACATTGATCCTGTAAAATATCTCTGATTGGATCAATGTTATTTTCTCTCACATTGACAAGGTCTTACCAGAGAATGACTATAATTCCACTGCTAACACTGTCTTAGTGAAATCCCCCAATAAATCCTCCAAGCAGCACTGTTAGTAATACCTTTATTAGACTAACTAAACAAGATATTTATATGCAGGGCTTTCCAAAGGACTCTGGCTGCTGCTTCAGTTTCTGGAGGAAAACTTGATCAGAAGTGCTCTGCTGGAAGAATTGCCCCCAAGGAGGCTCTGCAAGACAGAAATGGCAGGTGAAATTACCCTTTGAAGATGAAAAAGGTTGGTCTCAGGTTTGCCCTTGTCCTGCCCCTGCTACAGCAAGGACCCAAATGCATCTCTGTCTGAAAAATCTCACAGTGAATCTGATTCACAGGCAGGATTGGAGTTCAGGTTCATTCCACAAACATGCCACCAGTACAAGAGTTTGCTAACAGCCAAAGGGGAAACATGGTCTTTATGTACCTTTTGTCACTTCAATATTTGTTCAAGGACAGATCCCGGCCTTCACACTCAACAAAACGCCTGCTTCCCTCGAAGGTGCTGCTGTCTCTCCTTACCAGTGCTTCCATTCTCTCACACTCTTCCCCTTCTCTCTTTGCATAAGTTTCCACTAATTTTGCTACCATTTTTTTTTTTCCCACAACTCCAAGCTTTCAGCCCCAGTGGTTTCATTCCCACACTGACCTCCCCTTCATCATTGAATTTGAATTTTCACTTTCTGGCTTGAAACACGGTGCTCTAGTGAAATTACTGTGATCACCTTGCTCAGTCATTTTTCCAGGCTGCCCGAGGGCTCAGGCATCCACTGCATCTCAGCTTTCCCTTGGTTCACTTCAATAAAGTTACTTTAATCTGTGAGAGCTACAAATTTGTTTCAGACTTATCTTCCTAAACCTTCTAAGAGAACCATAAGAATAATGAAAAAACAAAGTATTGCTTCTAATATAAAGCTGGAGCACAGCTGAAAGACCAGTATATACAGCCACACATCAATTAGCAGACGAAAAAGCTACAAAGACAATATATCAACAGAGAAATATCAAACAAAAAACACCATGGCAGACAATAGGCCTTCTTAAATCCTTTGAAACCACATTGGCATCTGTGATGGGTAAATTCTGGCTCTTACGTGTTTGACATGAAAACTTTCTCCATATTCTTTACAGCAATATACTAAAATATCAGAGGAGTAACTTCTCAGCTCCCAGGCCCTTAGAAACAAAGGAAAACTAATTGATATATTATCTTCAGAAAGGAACAGCCTGATGGTAAAAGAAACTGTGAAAGACCCTAGAGAGAACTCCTGACCTATTTCTTCCATTCACATCCAGTATTTTACATGTTGCCTCTACCTTTTGGTTCAAGTATGTGTGCATCAGATGCCTAAACCATGATGTCAGCTTTGAAGACCATTGCTGTAGCTTTGATGGAAAGTGAAACTTTCTCAAATTAAATTCATTTTAGCACAGACCAAAACCCTGGGAAGGAAGCACTGAAGTGAATGGAGAAGTGTCCATATTTGATCCCCAAGTGTTAGAACCAAGTCCTACCCTGGTGTAAATTGCCACCCGGATAGATGTGAGTGGGGCAATTTGTGCCTTCTGAGAGTCAAACAGTCGGATCTCATTTCAAAACACGGATCCTAAAGACACGCAATGAAACATTACCACAAGCAGCGTGAAGAGCCTTAGTCCTCAGAGGAGGTATTTCAGTGTCTAACTCATGTGCCCAAGATGAATATCCAAACAACTTAATTTTCTAGGTGACAGGTACAATGTACCATCCAACCACAGCAATCAAGTACAGGTCACCTCAAATTTCAAGTTCAGGAACTCCCAAAATGCCATGAATTATATTCAAAGGAAGGAGAATCTTTAAAGAAAGATTCTGTGCTCTTCCAGTCATCCTAATGCCACCAGCCAAAAACTACACCCTGGTAACACAACCAAATGGACACCAAGCCCCCTCAGATGGAAGCAAAGCTGGCAGCAGGTGAAGCAGAGCTCAAGTTTGAAGATTTGCCCAAGCCTCAGCACTGTGGGCAACTTTCTACTAAAGGCAGTCCTGCTTCTTTCCCCTTTCTCTCTCTTTGTGCTTGTATTCTTAGAGTCACGTACGGGCAAAGAGGGTTTTGGTGCTGAAGAGTTCATCTGCTCCTGCTCCTGCTGCTTCTTCATTTGAAGGCATTGACAATGCAATTAGTTGCTGTGTCACAGGCCGGATGCTAACAATAACTGATGAATAAGAGGGGAAAGATGTGTTAGAAGTTCTGGTGTGGCACAGAGTGCAAGGGACACCAGTAAGAACAGCGCAGGGGACAAGAAGGAAAGACTGAGGGACAAGCAGAGGCCGTCCCTGTAGTGCCATCACTTTCAGTGTGAGGGAGACCTTACACTGACATGCATCTTTCCTCCTTCCAACCAGCCAAGTAGCCTCTCCCTCCTTCCCCAGAAGACACTTAAACAAATTGCCACACTCTTCCCAATGAAACCTTCTGTTTAAAAAAATGTTTGAAGTCCCCATGCTTCCTCCAAATGGAATTTTCCAGGTCTGGAGGCCAAAACACTGCACAGGCCCATTCTGCAGCCACTTCATCACTGAGAAGCATGGACCTTGTGGAGTGGTCAATGAGATTTGGTCCTGCTCCCATCTCCACAACACTGAGGCCACCACTGGGAGTCTTTGACTAGTTTTCCCACCATCAGGTGGGATCAATGAGTTAGAAGGAATAGCATTTGAAAACTGGAGGCTCCTCAGTACGCTGGGTAGGAAGAATTCCTCTTTCCTCTTGGACATGAAGAATTTCATGGAAAAAGGATGGTTTAAGTCTACACAAATGAGCAAAGAAAACCACTTATCTCTGCCCTTGTTCCCAACCAGTGTATAGTGGCTTAGCATAGCATCCCTCTGCCATAGACAGGTGTCTCCTAAAAAGCACCTGTCTCATACACACAGCTCAGCACACAGGCACAGGACCTCACATCCAGCTGCTCCCACATATGTCCCACGTCTGTAGAGGTAATGCCATCAACTTCCAGCCTCCCCTCCCTTGGTCTCTGCCACCACCCTTTCCAGTTCACTCGAAGCAGAATAGGGGCTCTTCATCAGACTGCAATCATTCCTCAACAGAAGCAGAAAACAGAAATTCCTTCTCTGATCCACCTTAGATACAGACCTGCTTCCACAGGTGCTCAGGCAGACGGCTGGGTAGCGGCTCTTTCCAGAAATGCAGAAGGCAGCTTTGCTACTGGGAGTGTCAGACAAGGTTCTCTGAACTTCCAGACAGGAAGAGCACCCGTGCTTGCTTCATACTGATGTAATCATGCTTCCACCTTTCCTGGGAGCTGAACTATAGCCCCAAAACGCTATCCTAGCTGACGTTTTCCTACCTTTAGTGCTGTGGAGCCTTTATGTTCTCTGTAAGACCTTTCCCAACAACTTCTTTGAGGATTGTGATCTGCTGCTTCGCACATGAGGGAACAAGGCCCATAGCGGGTCCTTTAGCCTTCATAAGGCTGTGGATCCTGTGCTAAAATCCATCCCACTATAAGGAAACTCACCCAGCATCACCAGCCAAAGGGTTGAACATTTTGTGAACTGAAATACACATATCACGATATTTTAAATATGTGCGAAGAAGAGTTTAATTCCGCTGCTGCCAGCCATTCTGAACATTTAAATACAGTACAGAAATTCTCTTTCATTTTATATACACTGTTCTAATAAAGAAGCTGAAGGCTCTGCATTCTCCTGGATTATGAATAAAAATAGCTGAGAATCTAACAGGCCTTTGTTGTTGTTGAGCTAAGGCAGTCTGGAATGAAAGCAGACGAGGGAGCCAGGAAACAAAGACCCTACTAAACACATTATTTCAAGGAAAGGTGAAATATGCATTAAATGCACAGAGTCCTCATCTCTAGTCCTTCCTGGACTTGTGGGGTGTCACAGGAAGGAAACAAAAGTGTGGCTCAGATCTAAGTGAGAGACAAAGCAGCTGGGATAGTACAGCTGGATTTGCCTTAGGTCCCTTCCCTCTCACCAGACACCTGTGGCTGGTATCAGGCAGCCCAGGGACAAACACTTCTTCCATCAGGTCCTGCTTGATGCAGAGCTGAATATGCTCTTTCTTAAGGAAAAAATGAATAAAAAGAGGAATTAACAATAACAGTAAATTAATCCTTCACAGTCCTATGGATGTTTCACAAGCACACAGTACTGGAAAGGACTTTGTTCATTTTTCTTGCATAGTAGACAACATATCATAGAATCATAGAAACATTTAGGTTAGAAAAGGCCTTTAAGATCATCAGTTTCCTTCCTGCATAACCTCAGGACATCCTTGTAGTCCTCCTGAGTTGCTTGCCCCTTCTTCCAAAGGTCATAGTCTCTCCTTCCAACACACCACTAACTCTTGTGTCTTTACTGCCATATGGATCTCCATCCTCTACCTCCACTGCGATAGCAACAACTGAAGGGCCTTGCTAGCACCCTGTCCCTAAAACATTGGCGTGCTGCCCTCAGGCTTATCTCTAACAAGCCTGGCTTTATCTCTTTCCCCCTTCAAATCTAGCTTAAAGTTCTTGCAATGAGCCCTGCTAACTTCTGTGCAGAGATTCTACTGGTCTCCTACTTCAGGAATTCTACTGTTGACTTCATCTTGATACCTCCCCTCTCAGCACTTTTTGCCTTCCCTTGGTCAGTTCCTTAAACACTCTGTAAATTGCGTACTAATTACCTTAACGTTGCAACAAACCATTTCCTTAGGGGCAGAATATAAAATCCTTTACCAAAATCCTGATAATTTAAGTCTAAGGCGTTTCCTTACCTAAAGCCCAGTTATCATCCTGGCAAAATATATCAGGATAGTTTGGCACACTTCAAATAGGAAAACATATGTTGCATGTTTATTTCATTTTCCCCTGTGCATTTAATTAATCTCTCCTTTAGAACTTACTTTAAACACTGCTTGGTATTATTATGATCAAACTAAAAGGTCCGCCGTGGCCCAGGCAACTTTTGCTCCTTTCTTTAAACATAGATTTGCTACTTTTCATTCCTAACGCACCACCCTAATTAGACAGATTTACTGAAAACCCTTTTTACTGGACTTGCAATGTCACATCTTTCGGAAGACTGAGATGGAAATTGTCCAACTTCCCAATTTGAGCCCATTAAGTTATTTGAGTTTTTCCATTTCCCCTGTTCCTGTTGGCTGGCTCCTTTGTCTCTCTGATCACCCTAACATTCCTTCCTTTCTCTTTAACCATTACAGAATATCATATGAACAAAACTGGACAGTCTTGGGAACTGGTAAACAGAAAGGAGGTGAAATTTTACATAAAATATGTAATTAGGGATCAACAATGACAAATTTCTTTCCAATGTGAATTGTTGTCCTGCAGAACTTTTGCATTGTTGAGAAACTGTCCTCTGTGTAAAACAGGGATAATTCCACTCTTCAAATTCCTTTATGTTTAAAAATCAAGAACAGTATTCAGATACTCTCTCAATCAGGGCCACACAAGTACCTAAGACAAAGCAATACAATTGGATCATCAGCTCCCATAAATCATCACCTCTTCAAAATCAGTCTAGGGACCCTAACCTATGCCTGTAACATTTTAAAAAGTTGTTTTCTTTGGTTTGTTTGTTTGTTTCTGTTATAATATTTATGTCATTAAATGACCATTAGACAGAAAGAAAAAATATCTACACTATAAAGGCTCTTTTGCATATTCAAAGATAGGCACTGATTAATACAGACACAGACACAGAGACAAGAATCATACATTCATATTGAGGAAGAAAGATCTTTTCAAATACCTTTTGTTATCCAATAAAATTAGCATAACTATTTCATCCTATTAGAAAGTCTAGAAATACATTTAGGAAGCTTTTTTTCAAATGTCTGCTGTTAAAACTCAAAGCCAACAAAAGCTCTCAGAGTTAAGTAAGGACTGAGATGTGATTCTCAGTGTCTTTCACTTGATCTGGTGGGATATCAACAG